>JAXRKP010000170.1:294257-449257 GCA_037039925.1 Doris montereyensis | reverse complement strand
AACGGTTGAAACATTTTCTCGAGGGTTTTTTTTTTTCAAACAAAATCTACCTCTGATCCAGGTAGGTGAATCGACACCTCGTCCCATCGGAGACGGACGATAAAAAGGAGGTCGCGTGTGCAGACCACAACACTGTGTGCACCTTAAAGATCCCTTGGCTTTTTACAGGGCAGTCCCGCCAACATTGAAAATCCTACCCAAAAACACCCCGAGATCACCTTTGTAAGTTGTGGATGTGGGTGAATCACATCAAATCGAATCAAATAGAATTGCTTATCCGGACACTGGGCAGGTGCTTGAACATGTACGGGACGAGGCAGACCGCCCTCCATGAGTCGTCTGCTGCCTTGCCTTTGAGTGACGAAAGGTTAAGGCCGAAAACATAATCATTCATTCTGAAACCTCACAAATGAAAGCAGGTGAAGGATGAAAAAACAGGGATTATACTGAGCCGTCAAATTGCCGCCTTCCTATTATGTAGGCAGCTAGGCATAAGAGAAAGTTTTTTTTGTTTTTTTTTATATTTTAAAAGCACAATGTAACGAAACAAAATAAACTATCGCAAATTCGCCGCAACCGGGGTTTTGCGATAATGCTGAAGTCAAATTTGACGTTTAAAAAGCGATTATATATGTAAATATAGATTTAAAATTGTGCTATTTTATTCTCCGCCTGAAGCTTTCATATGTCCAGTTGCTACGTCATCCACCTTGCTAATATTTCATGATGTTGTTAGTTACAGCTGTTACATAATGATATTAATTAATATTTTATGATATCATTAGTTGCGGCGACTCGGTAGTCCAGAGACAAGGTGTCAGCCTCGCCACTAAAAGGTAGTGGGTTCGAGCCCCGGCAACGGTTGAAAAATGTTCTCGAGCAAATTACCACCCCTTGGTCCAAGTGGGTGAGACGAACGATAAGAAGGAGGTCCCGTGTGCAGATCATAACACTATGTGCACGTTACAGATCCCTTGGCTGTTTACAGGGCAGTTTGGGCTTATTTAAGATTCCTACCAAAGCCCCCGAGATCACCTTAGTAACTTGGGGATGTGGGTAAATCAAATCAAATCAAATATCGTTTGTTACTGCTGTTACATAATGATATCATATATTATAACATTTCAGGACATCGTTAGTTACGTAATGGCGAAATATGACAATAAGTGACAACTCCACTAATAAAGACAGAACAAACACGTGACGTTTCGGGTATAACCCTTTGTCAGACAACAAACAAGAAATATCTAGAATCTAGATCTAAGTTACCTCACGCATCACGCAATAGGATGTCAGAAGAAAAACAGAAAGGAGGAAGAAAGAAAGAAAAAGACAGTGATAATAAGAAATGTAGTAGAGGGGATGTGAAGAATGAGCGAGAAATAGAGAGAGGGAGAGAAATAGAGAGAGAGAAAGAAAAGGAAGAAAAAAACAGGGAAGAAAGAAAGTGAGAGAGAGAGAGAGGTGCGAGCATGGGAAACAAGAACGAAAAAAGAGGATAACTATAAGACTAGACCTATATCTCACTGGGTCTAGAAAGAAGAAATGATAGAGAATGTAAAAAATGAAGTATCAATCAAGGCAAGAATTTACATTTAAGTAGCGAAATGTATATAAATTACAAATTTATCGATGCAATAAGGGAACAGAGTAAACAACTTATCTGAATTTTTTTTTAAAGCCAGTTAGCACTAGCTGATACTTTCCAAGTTATCGAAGTAGTCTTAAGTCGACGAACTCGATCTGGAGTTAGCCAATGTGGCCCTCGCCATGTGGTGGGCAATCATCACCATGACAACGGTCGGCAAAGTAAAAACCGTATGATGACAGTAGCGATATCATGGCTGTTGTTGTTGTTGTTGTTGTTGTTGTTGTTGTTGTTGTTGTTGTTGTTGTTGTTGTTGTTGTTGTTCTTCTTCTTCTTCTTCTTCTTCTTCTTCTTCTTCTTCTTCTTCTTCTTCTTCTTCTTCTTCTTCTTCTTCTTCTTCTTCTTCTTCTTCTTCTTCTTCTTCTTCTTTGTTCTTTGTTCTGTTTTATTAGTGGAGTTGTCACTTATTGTCATATTACACCTTTGACTTCACTCCACTGTAGCTCCTTCGTCGTATTATATTATGTAAGATTTGAACTGACTTTGCCCTGCCCCCCCCACCCCCTCCTGTTCGTGTCATGCCAGCTGATGTATCTGTCAACCAAGGAAAGCGCCGGGGAGTTGCTGTTGCTGGTGGTAGTGGTAGGAGTGGCCGTCCTTCTCTTCGGCACCGCCATCTTCCTAGCAGAAACCCTGGCGGCCGACGAACTCGATCTGGAGTTCGCCAATGTTCCCCTGGCGATGTGGTGGGCAATCATCACCATGACAACGGTCGGGTAAGTCAAAACCGTATGATGACAGTAGCGATATTATGACTGTCGTTGTTGTTGTTCTTGTTGTTGTTGTTCTTCTTCTTCTTCTTCTTCTTCTTCTTCTTCTTCTTCTTCGTCTTCTTCTTCTTCTTCTTCTTCTTCTTCTTCTTCTTCTTCTTCTTCTTCTTCTTCTTCTTCTTCTTCTTCTTCTTAGTATTGGAGGTGTTGCTGTTCTAATGATTCGCCCTTTGCGTTTACATAATAGGTTCGTTTCGTTTTATACTGTTCGTATGTTCGGAGACATTGCGGTGCAAATGTTGTCAGTGTGTAATCACGATAACACTGATTCAAATCCTGGTTAGCCCAGGTGGGTTTTCTTCACGGTGTTGTTTTTTTTTTTAGTGTATCCCATCTGAAAGCCGTGCTTGCTCAAAATGCCGAACACTGATGCAACGATAAGAATACGAATTCATACTTTGAGTAGGAAATTATCTCCAGAGAAAAAAATAATCTAAATCTCTTTGTTTTTTGTTTCTTTTCAGATATGGCAACAACGTACCCAAACGCTAATCTCTTTGCTTATTGTCTCTTTTCAGATATGGTAACTACGTGCCCAAAAGCTAATCTCTTTGTTTGTTGTCTGTTTCTTTCAGACATGGCGACTGCGTGCCCAAAAGCTAATCTCTTTGTTTGTTGTCTTCTTTCAGAGATGGCAGCTATGTGCCCAAACGCTAATCTCTTTGTTTGTTGTCATTTTCAGATATGGCGACTACGTGCCCAAACGCTAATCTCTTTGTTTGTTGTCTCTTTTCAGATATGGCGACTACTTGCCCAAACACTAATCTCTTTGTTTGTTGTCTCTCTTTCAGATATGGCGACTACGTGCCCAAAAGCTAATCTCTTTGTTTGTTGTCTTCTTTCAGATATGGCATCTATGTGCCCAAAAGCTAATATCTTTGTTTTTGTTTCTTTTCAGATATGGCAACAACGTGCCCAAACGCTAATCTCTTTGTTGTCTCCTTCAGATTTGGCGTCTACGTGCCCAAAAGCTAATCTCTTTGTTTGTCTCTTTCTTTCATACATGGCGACTACGTGGCCGAAAGCTAATCTCTTTGTTTGTTGTCTTTTTCTTTCAGACATTGCGACTACGTGCCCAAAGCTAATCTCTTTGTTTGTTGTCTCTTTCATACATGGCGATTACGTGCCCGAAAGCTAATCTCTTTGTTGTCTCCTTCAATATGGCGTCTACGTGCCGAAAAGCTAATCTCTTTGTTTGTTGTCTCTTTCTTTCATACATGGCGACTACGTGCCCAAAAGCTAATCTCTTTGTTAGTTGTCTCTCTCTTTCAGACATTGCGACTACGTGCCCAAAAGCTAATCTCTTTGTTTGTTGTCTCTTTCATACATGGCGATTACGTGCCCAAAAGCTAATCTCTTTGTTTGTTGTCTCTTTCATACATGGCGATTACTTGTCCAAAAGCTAATCTTTTTGTTTGTTGTCCCTTTCTTTCAGACACGGCGACTACGTGCCCAAACGCTAATCTCTTTGTTTGTTGTCTCTTTCTTTCAGATATGTCGAGTACGTGCCCAAAAGCTAATCTCTTTGTTTGTTGTCTCTTTCTTTCAGACATTGCGACTACGTGCCCAAACGCTAACCTGTTTGTTTGTTGTCTCTTTCCTTCAGATATGGCGACTACGTGCCCAAAAGCTAATCTTTTTGTGTGCTGTCTCTTTCTTTCAGACATTGCGACTAAGTGCCCAAACGCTAATCTCTTTGTTTGTTGTCTCTTTCTTTCAGATATTGCGACTACATGCCCAAAAGCTAATCTCTTTGTTTGTTGTCTCTTTCTTTCAGATATGGCGACTACGTGCCCGAAAGCTAATCTCTTTGTTTGTTGTCTCTTTCTTTCAGACATTGCGACTACGTGCCCAAACGATAATCTCTTTGTTTGTTGTCTCTTTCCTTCAGATATGGCGACTACGTGCCCAAAAACTAATCTCTTTGTTTGTTGTCTCTCTCTTTCAGATATGGCGACTACGTGCCCAAAAGCTAATCTCTTTGTTTGTTGTCTCTCTTTCAGATATGGCGACTACGTGCCCAAAAGCTAATCTCTTTGTTTGTTGTCTCTTTCCTTCAGATATGGCGACTACGTGCCCAAAAAGCTAATCTCTTTGTTTGTAGTCTCTCTCTTTCAGATATGGCGACTACGTGCCCAAAAGCTAATCTCTTTGTTTGTTGTCTCTTTCCTTCAGATATGGCGACTACGTGCCCAAAAGCTAATCTCTTTGTTTGTTGTCTCTCTCTTTCAGATATGGCGACTACGTGCCCAAAAACTAATCTCTTTGTTTGTTGTCTCTCTCTTTCAGATATGGCGACTACGTGCCCAAAAGCTAATCTCTTTGTTTGTTGTCTCTTTCCTTCAGATATGGCGACTACGTGCCCAAAAGCTAATCTCTTTGTTTGTTGTCTCTCTCTTTCAGATATGGCGACTTCGTGCCCAAAACTCCCGCTGGCTACGTGGTGGGCATCATGTGTGCCCTGTCTGGACTGCTCCTGGTTGCCATGCCAATCGCCATCATTGCCAGAAATTTCTCTGAATACTACGAAAACCTGCCGTCGCGTGACCAGTTCTTGCGACGAGAGGATTTCATGGGGAAAATGAAGAACCCTTCTAACAAAACGTCCAAATTCAACGAACATGAAATCAGCACAGACGAAACCCCATATAAGATGAAAGATGAAAGATGTGCCAGGAGAAATGTCACCAAAAACAACGATGGAGACTAACAAAGGACGTAACATTATGGTCATATCGAGCAACGCACTTGACCCAAACTATATCCAGGATACTTTGGAAATGGGTCACAACAACAACAATAACAATAACAACAGCAAGAGCAACAGCAAAATCATGAGAAACGGCTACAAAGTCACTCCCCATCGGCATCACGGTCCAGTGTCAGTGTCAGACTGTTGAAGTTGAAGGCTCACTCAACCCAAAGCTGCTTGACTTAGAACCTTAGACCATCACCTGTGTGATACCACTGTTTGCTAGACTTGAACCTTAGACCATCACCTGTGTGGTACCATTGTTTTGCGGGGCTTGAACCTTAGATCATCACCTGTGTGGTACCTTTGTTTTGCTAGACTTGAACCTTAGACCATCACCTGTGTGGTACCCTTGTTTTGCTGGACTTGGAACCTTAGACCATCACCTGTGTGTGGTACCCTTGTTTTGCTGGACTTGAGCCTTAGATCATTAAATTGAACCGTGATATCATTGTTTTGCTTCTCTTCATCTTCCCACGCTACATCTTATTTTTAATATTATAATGAGTGTTACTGTTATTTCTGTTAGTGATATATTGATGAGACAATGAGACTAAATTGTGTTATTCTTTATCTTAATACTCTTATTCTTATCAACATAAGAACACAATTCGTTTGAACATGTACGCAGTTTTGATTTATAATAATTACAATAATTGTACCTCAGTTTTGTTGTTCTTTATCTTAATACTCTTCTTATCAACATATGAACACAATTCGTTTGAACATGTACGCAGTTTTGATTTATAATAATTACAATAACTGTACCTCAGTTTTGTTGTTCTTTATCTTAATACTCTTATTCTTATCAACATATTATGAACACAAGTTGTTCGAGCATGCACGCAGTTTTTGTTTGTGAGAATTACAACTTTACTGTCTAACATATCACTTACAGCTGTCTTAATGTAACATTACATAATTTAAATGTTTTAATGTAATCGTTTGCAAGACTTAAACTACTACTCGTGTTGGTCTAGGATATCAATAATATCATGCACTAATATAATCTCCATGCAAGAGAAACAAGTGTCTTAATGCAAATGTCTTTAATGAATGTTTTAGTCACTGCTGTCCTTAAGTTACATCAGTGTCACAGCGCACATAGTCACTATTTTAGTTGTTTCAATTTACAGATTAGATGTCAGAAAAGTTAGCGATATGTTGACATGAGGGTTTTGTGTGAGTACATTTCATTTGATTTGATTTACCCACATCCACAACTAAAGTGATCTCGGGGGTTTTGGTGGAAGGATTTTCTTAACTTTTGCCAATGGATTTTTAAAGTGCATAGAGTGGTGTGATCTGCAAACGGGGCCTCCTTTTTATCGTAAGTCTCTGATGGGACTAGGTGTCGATTCGCCTACCTGGACCAGGGGTGGGGGGCGGTAGATTTTGTTCGAAAAACATATTTCAACATTTGGCGAGGCTCGAACCCACTACCTTTTGGTTGAGAGGCCAACTCCTTGCCTTTGGACTACAAAGTCCCTCTGTCTGAATGCAAGAGTTATAGATGTTTAAAAAATATAGTTACAGTTGCCCTAGTCATGACTACAATTGCTTCAAGTAACATAGGTTTTAAACTAAAATAAATGTTGTTATAATCATTTATTGCGGTTGTTTTAACTTTAAGTTACAGATGTTTTGAGTTTATGTTTTCTTAACGTGATATGGTTACAGATGCGTCCAGAGTTGAAATGGTTTCTTAACGTAATACGGTTACAGATGTCTCAAGAGTTGAAATGGTTTCTTAACGTAATACGGTTACAGATGTCCCAAGAGTTGAAATGGTTTCTTAACGTAATACGGTTACAGATGTCTCAAGAGTTAAAATGGTTTCTTAACGTGGGTTTTTTTTTATTATTTGACCATTGACATAGAATTTTTAACCACTACCATTTTACTCGGCATGTCTATCTAGCTGGAAAAAAAAGAAATTGCTTTTGTCATAGGGGGGCCATAGGAACATTCAAATAGGCTTTTTTAGTTGTTTTTTTTTAAACTGGGCTGTAACTCCGCACACATGTTATTCGGTTCAATATCTAGCTGCACCCTGTAGCGATTTTTGGACAAATTAGACGGTTTTGATTTTATTAATTTTTAAAAATTGCATATAGCAACTTTTCCAATTTTGGCAAATTCAATCACAAAAAAAAAAAATGAGGAGATATCAAAAATCGCTACTGGAAAAAATGTTGTATTGAGTCATAGATGCTATATATATATATATATATATATATATATATATATATATATATATATATATATTATCAAAATTGGGGGGGGGGGGGGGGCAATCAGACAATATATAAAAAAGTAGGGCGCAAATTAGTCAAAAAGTTAACATTTTGAGAACATCGCATTTAAAACAATTTTGTTCCTTTACTTGAATGTTTTTTTCGTTTATAAACCTTAGAAAGAATAGTATAACACTTTGAGTCATACAATCTTGAGAGGCTCTCAAATACTTTTTATCGAACCTATTTCAGCAGCTCCAGATCCCTTATAGTATTCTTATCGGATGGTATTTTCTGATTACTTACACTTACAGATGCACAGCATGTCTCCTGTAATTTGCAGCCGAACTTAGCTAATACAGAAAGTAATTCCTTTAAAACACCTCTCTCAGATAGAGTACCTTGAGATGATTAAAACGAGTATTGGCTTTTAAGTTTAAGTTTTATGGTACAACCGAAGTGTTGAATGTTAGACGGGTATCATTTCTAAAAACATCGTATAAAATAAAAGAAACGATACTGAGTTGGGTTTTTTTTTGGTATCAATGTGAAGGGAATGAACTGAACTATCCAGTAGATTTGTCCGATTTGTGGTAAAAAATACCTCCCCCCCTTTAAATTAAAAGAGGTAGATCTACATTTTATGTAAGACCTGTCAGAGCTACAGTGTTGGTTTTAAAAGGGTGTGAGAGTTTACACTATCTAAAAAGTACATTATGTAAAAGTACATTCATTATGTACGTTTGTCTTGATGTGATATCTGTAACTGTAAAAGTTAAAGTAAAGTTGTCTTTCAATGTAAAAGTTACAACTATTTAAATGTAAGGTAAGTTACGTTAAATGGTCTTCCTTCAAGACCTGAAGAAATAAGACCTGCTGTCCATTTCCACACCATTGTATTTTGTTTTGTATTGTTTTGACGTATAAAAAAAAAAAAAATTCATGTTTTTTTTAAATTTTATAATGCATCCATCCTATGCCAGGAAGGATGTTGATTTTTCTTGATTAGTCTTGACTTGAATGTTTAATTTTGTCTCCCCTATTTACGGTTGTTTGGCTCCATGCTAGTTCATGCATTGTGTCATACTAACTACTGTCAAGGTATTTTGTTATTTAGGCCGATACAGTGATAGTACTAGTAGTGATAGCATTTTGGTTTTGCCTTATACATGTGTATGTGACAAAGTTACAACTGTCTAAATACAATAATATTATAATATATTATTTGCCTTGATATATAAAACCTGCAAGAATAACAATTGTCTGTAAGTGTAACAGTTTTAATTATCTGAATACAAGAGTTGCATTCATTGATCAATTTCGTCTTAACCCTGCAAGAGTTACATTCATTGATCAATTTTGTCTTATCGTAAGACCTGCAAGAGTTACATTCATTGATCAATTTTGTCTTATCGTATTATTGATTTAGTCTTATCGTAAGACCTGCAAGAGTTACATTCATTGATTAATTTTGTCTTATCGTAAGACCTACAAGAGTTACATTCATTGATCAATTTTATCTTATCGTAAGACCTGCAAGAGTTACATTCACTGATTGTTTAGTCTTATCGTAAGACCTGCGCAAGAGTTATATTCATTGATCCATTTTGTCTTATCATAAGACCTGCAAAAGTTACATTCATTGATCAATTTTGTCTTATTACTCTTATTAAGACCTGCAAGAGTTACATTCATTGATTAATTTTGACCCTGCAAGAGTTACATTCATTGATTAATTTTGTCTTATCGTAAGACCTGCAAGAGATTCATTGATCAAATTTTCGTAAGACCTAAGAGTTACATTCATTGTCATTCATTGATGATGCAAGAGTTACATTCATTGATCAATTTTGTCTTATCGTAAGACCTGCAAGAGTTACATTCATTGATCAATTTTGTCTTATCAAGACCTGCAAGAGTTACATTCATTGATTAATTTTGTCTTGTAAGACCTGCAAGAGTTACATTCATTGATCAATTTTGATCTGCATTCAGATCGATTAATCTTATCATGCAAGAGTTACATTCATTGATCAATTTTGTCTTATCGTAAGACCTGCAAAAGTTACATTCATTGATCAATTTTGTCTTATCGTAAGACCTGCAAAAGTTACATTCATTGATCCATTTTGTCTTATCGTAAGACCTGCAAGAGTTACATTCATTGATTAATTTTATCTTATCATAAGACCTGCAAGAGTTACATTCATTGATTAATTTTGTCTTATCGTAAGACCTGCAAGAGTTACATTCATTGATTAATTTTGTCTTATCGTAAGACCTGCAAGAATTACATTCATTGATCCAATTTTGTCTTATCGTAAGACCTGCAAGAGTTACATTCATTGATCATTGCAAGAGTTACATTCATTGATTAATTTTGTCTTATCGTAAGACCTGCAAGAGTTACATTCATTGATCAATTTTGTCTTATCGTAAGACCTGCAAGAATTACATTCATTGATCAATTTTGTCTTATCGTAAGACCTGCAAGAGTTACATTCATTGATCAATTTTATCTTATCATAAGACCTGCAAGAGTTACATTCATTGATCAATTTTGTCTTATCGTAAGACCTGCAAAATTACATTCATTGATCAATTTTGTCTTATCGTAAGACCTGCAAGAATTAATTCATTGATCAATTTTGTCTTATCGTAAGACCTGCAACATTCATTGATCAATTTTGTCTTATCGTAAGACCTGCAAGAGTTACAACTTCACTGATTGATTTAGTCTTATCATAAGACCTGCGCAAGAGTTATATTCATTGATCAATTTTGTCTTATCGTATGACCTGCAAGAGTTACATTCATTGATCAATTTTGTCTTAATAAGACCACATTGATCCATTTTGTCTTATCATAAGACCTGCAAAAGATTCATTGATCCATTTTGTCTTATCGTAAGACCTGCAAGAGTTACATTCATTGATCCATTTTGTCTTATCAAGACCTGCAACTGCAAGAGATAGTTTTCCTTACTCAAACCACAAAGTCAGATTTCTAACGTATTGAATTCTTTTTCTTCTATTGATATTTTAATTATTGTAATGTTGAACATCTCTACCTTTGACTACTCTAACTCAGGAACCACTGCGCCCACAACCTCCATATTTCGCATGTAGATTTCAAATAGCCTGCTTTAGGTTCTTAGCAAATAAACTCTTAGATTAAAAATTAGATCAAATCAGTATCTTAATTGATTGGAAAAAGATTGTTTTGCCTGCGATCCATGAAACTTTTTATTGTTACTAGATCTAATTTCTCGATTTCCGGTCAATACAATACAATAAAAAAATCTGCGTAATTTCATCATCGAGTACTAATTTGATTCTAATTCTAATAACCGTACTTGAAATCACCCGTAACCAATACGGCGATTTCTGAGTTAACCACAGTCAAAGTTCAAGAGACTCAGCTTTATGATAAAGAGAAATAATAATCCAAATTGTTTATGGGCATGCTTGTTTAATATGAACATACAGTTGACTCAAAATGAATAGACCCATTTTTTTCGTGAAAGTTTCTTGGTCTTTCTTCTTATGGTACTAAACTACTAGGCCCATAAGGCTTTAAAAGATGTCTGCAATGAAAGCGTAATTTTTGCAACTAGTGTAGTATTCATCGGGAACAGCATCAGAATGTTCTGGATATGTCAAAGTCTAAAAAGAAAACTTATCTGGACCAAAAACTACATTGTATAATGTAAATCATAACATATTAATCATAAGAAAATTATTTTCCATTTTATACATTATTATATATAATTACATGTATTTCTTATATCTGTATGTGTATCTCTATCTGTTTGAGCATTTGTCTCTTTTCCTGTCTGTCTTTTGTCCGTTTCTCTGTATCTGTCTCTCTCTCATACGTTCATACCATTTACCATATATAATGTGTACATATTTATATTAAGTTATATACATGTATCCATACCAACATAATACATATACATACATGCACACAAATATATAAATATATTTTGTGTGTGTGTCGTGTGCATGTGTACCCATGTATACTACATACTTGTATATATATTTTGCCGTATTTTACAATAAGATATTATTTCACATGTATTATTAAAATGTATGTGTCCCATTCACCTATAATTTTACAAATATGCATTCTTTGTACATCATAATAATCAATATTATTTATATTTCTTCATCATGACCATTAAAGCAGATGAATGAGAGTTATTTATAACTGTTTTGAGCAATTATTGATTAAAAATTCACACATTTTACAGTTTGACTTTCATTTCTTTTCATTCCTGTGGTTAGTTTGTTGTTGCAGGTGTTATTGGTGTTGTTGCTGTTGCAGCTCTTATTGGTGTTGTTGTTGCAGCTGTTATTGTTGTTGTTACAGCTGTTATTGGTGTTGTTACAGCTGTTATTGTTGTTGTTACATCTGTTATTGTTGTTGCAGCTATTATTGGTATTGTTACAGCTGTTATTGTTGTTACAGCTGTTATTGGTGTTGTTACAGCTGTTATTGTTGTTGCAGCCGTTATTGGTGTTGTTACAGCTGTTATTGTTGTTATTACAGCTGCTATTGGTGTTGTTACAGTTATCATTGTTGTTGTTACAGCTGTTATTGGTGTTGTTACAGCTGTTATTGGTGTTGTTACAGTTGTCATTGTTGTTGTTAGTTGTTATTGTGGTTGTTACAGCTGTTATTGGTGTTGTTACAGTTGTCATTGTTGTTGTTACAGCTGTTATTGGTGTTGTTACAGCTGTTATTGTTGTTGCAGCTATTATTGGTATTGTTACAGCTGTTATTGTTGTTGTTACAGCTGTTATTGGTGTTGTTACAGCTGTTATTGTTGTTGCAACCGTTATTGGTGTTGTTACAGCTGTTATTGTTGTTGCAGCTGTTATTGGTGTTGTTACAGTTGTCATTGTTGTTGTTACAGCTGTTATTAATGTTGTTACAGCCTTCATTGGTGGTGTAGTGACAGTTATTATTGGTGTTGTTGCAGCTGTTATTCGTGTTGTTACAGCTGTTATTGTTGCAATTGTTATTGGTGTTGTTACAACTGTTATTGGTGTCGTTGTTACAGCTGTTATTGTTGTTGTTGCAGCTATTCTTGGTGTTGTTAAGACTGTTATTGCTGTTGTTACAGCTGTTATTTGTGTTGTTGTTGCACTTGTTATTCTTGTTACAGCTGTGATTGTTGTTGTCGCAGCTGTTATTGGTGTTGTTGTTACATTGTCATTGTTGTTGTTACAGCAGTTATTGATGTTATTACAGTTGTTATTAGTGTTGTTACAGCTGTTATTGTTGTTGTTGCTGTTATTGGTGTTGTTACAGCTGATATTAGTGTTGTTACAGCTGTTATTAGTGTTGTTACAGCTGTTATATTGTTACAGCTGTTAGCGGTATTGTTACAGCCGTTATTCGTGTTGTTGTTACATCTGTTATTGTTGTTGTTATAGCTGTTATTGGTGTTGTTGTTAAGTTGTTATTGTTACAGCTGTTATTCGCGTTGTTGCAGCTGTTATTGTTGTTGTTACTGATATTATTAATGTAGTTACAGCTGTCATTGGTGGTGTTCTTGCAGCTATTATTGGTGTTCTTGTTGCAGCTGTTATTCGTATTGTTACAGCTGTTATAATAGCAGTTGTTATGGGTGTTGTTACAGCTGTTATTGGTATCGTTGTTACAGCTATTATTGTCGTTGTTGCAGCTGTTATTGATGTTTTTGTTACAGCTGTTATTGGTGTTGTTGTTACAGCTGTTATTGGTGTTTTTATAGTTGTTGTTTTTACAGCGGTTATTGATGTTGTTACATCGTTATTGTTGTAGCTACAGCTGTTATTGTTGTTGTTGCACCTATTATTGGTGTTGTTACAGCTGTTATTGTTGTTGTTACAGTTATTATTGTTGTTGTTACAGCTGTCATTGGTGGTGTTCTTGCAGCCATTATTGGTGTTCTTGTTGCAGCTGTTATTCTTATTGTTACAGCTGTTATAATTGCAGTTGTTATTGGTGTTGTTACAGCTGTTATTGGTATCTTTGTTACAGCTGTTATTGTCGTTGTTGCAGATGTTATTGATGTTGTTGTTACAGCTGTTATTGCAGTTGTTGTTACAGCTGTTATTGGTGTTTTTTACTGTTGTTTTTACAGTTGTTATTAATGTTGTTACATCTGTTACTGTTGTTGCTACAGCTGTTATTGTTGTTGTTGCAGCTGTTATTGGTGTTGTTACAGCAGTTATTGTTGTTGTTACAGCTGTTATTGTTTTTACAGCTGTCTTATTGATGTTGTTACATCTGTTATTGTTGTTGCTACAGCTGTTATTAATGTTGTTATATCTGTTGGTGTTGTTACAGCTGTTAATGTTATTGTTGTTGTTACAGCTTTTATTGATGTTGCTACAGCTGTTATTGATGCTGTTACAGATGTTACTAGTGTTGTTGTTACAGCTGTTATTGGTGTTGTTGTTACAGCTGTTATTGGTGTTGTCGCTGCTACAAAGTGAATTGTTTTTCACTTACGGTTTGTAGTATTTTCCCTCAATAACTGTAAAAACCCTGTACCTATGTAGGCTACATATCTTTATGTTTGTTTACAAGGGAATTAAAAACTTCTTTCAAAGCTTTTACTTTATAGCCCATGAAGCTTGTGCATATTCCAATTTTTATAGAATGAAGCTAAACAGCTGATACTAACTACACATCATCTTTAGGCCTGATGCTAATCTGTTGTAGGTTTTGGATTTATTGACGCTGGTACCTATTTACATTTGGATTTGGCAGAGAAATATATCTTGCAAGTACCAAACGAAGATGCAACAGAAGAAGAAAAAGATACCTTTGAAAATGATTTACAAATAGCTGCAGAGAATCTTAAACCCAAACAGGAACAAATGGTTTTAGGAGATTTTAACGCTAGAGTAAGCAACAATGTAGAAACATCAGAAGTAATAGGTAAAGAAGGAGAGACAACAACATCTACAAATGGAGAGAGACTAATAGATTTTTGTCTAAAAAATAACATGAAAATAGCCAACACCTTTTTTCCTCATTAAGATATCCACACATATACAAAGGTAAATGATGACAGATGTGAACAGTCAATCATAGATTACATAATAGTTAGCAGCTACCTTTTTTACAGTACCATGGATGCAAGACTAAACAGAGGAGCTGAAATATTTAGTGATCATCAGTTAGCGATTGCCAAAACGAGATTACTAACTTAAGAAAACAAACAAAAAAAGAAAGAGAAGAAAACTACTAAACTTAAAATAGACAAACTAAATAAACCAATAGTAAAACAGATATACCAATCTAGGATAAAAAGATTTATCAGTGAAAGGCAGATGGATCTGAATGATAGCACAGTGGAAGAAAAGTGGCAAATATATAATTTAAATAGTATAAGGAAACACTCCTCAGTTGTACTGAAGAGGTCTGTGGTAGGAAACAAATTAAAGGAGATAGGAAGAGAACAGCATGGTGGAATGAGAATGTCAAAACTAAGATCAAAGGAAAGAAGGATGCCTGAAAGAAATACTTGCAAACAAAGAGGCCACAGGATGGGATAGGTTACGTGAGTAAAATAACTATCGCCAAAGAGGAGGTGAGGAGAGCAAAATAGGAACAGTGGGAAGAGTTTGGACAAAGACTTCAAGAAAGCTATCAAGGGAATCAAAAGCTGTTCTGGGGAGCAATGAAGAGCATGAGAAAGATCAAAGCATGCCCTATACGACAAATTAAGAATGCCAAATGAGAAATAATGAAAGAAGACAGTGAAATCATGGAAATATGGAGAAAATATTTTCAACAATTACATAATCTTTCCAAAACATATGAAACAAGGAGTAAAGATCAATTTCTAAGAGTAACAAGTAATCCAGATGAGACAGCTGAAGATGTATATTTCTCAATGGAAGAAATCCAAACAGCTAAAAGAAAAGTTAAATTAGAAAAAGCCCCAGGAGCAGATCACATTTATCCAGAGATGATTAAAAACCAAGGGAGAGAGGCAGACAAACTACTACATGCCATATGCCAACAAGTATGGAAGTCCAAACAGGTGCCAGTCGACTGGAAAAAGGGAACGGTAGTACCAATACATAAGAAAGGATCAACTATGGATTGCTCAAACTATAGAGGGATATCACTAGTTAGCGTACCAGGAAAAGTCGCCAGGATACTGGAAATGAAACTAAGGAAAAGAGTAGATGATCAGATTGAAGAACATCAGAGTGGATTTAGACAAGGAAGAAGTGTACAAGACCACATATTTACAATTAGACAAATAATAGAAAAATTCCTTGAAAGAAACGACTTGCACCTGTGTTTTATTGACTTGAAAAGGCATTTGACACTGTGAGGAGGGATTAACTATGACAGTACTTAAAAAACACAATGTAGAATAAAATCTAATAGAAGCCATTAAAAGTCTTTATAATAAACCAACATGTGCAGTGAGAGTAGCTGAAACATATCTGAAGAATTTGATGTAGATATAGTCGCAAAGGCATGCTCAAAAATGAACAAAAATAAATGTAGGTATGTGGAAGCTCAACCAGTAAATGTATCAATGCTTTCATTTGCTGATGTTTTAATTCTGAGTCGAATATCAGCATGATGAACAAAGAACTGAATAAAAAAAGAATGAGAGTAAATGCAAAGAAAACTAAAACAATGCTAGTAACGAGGAAGCTAAAACACAAAATCTTAAATTGAGCAGGAGAATTTAGAACAAGTTCAAAGCTACAATTACATAGGAGTTCTGATTAATTCAGAGGGAATACTAAGAGAAGAAATCAGCCAGAGAATCCAAAAGGCAATAACAATATACAACCATCTAGGAAAGGCATTTATAGGTAAACAAGAATTCTTAACAAAAGCCGAAATGGCAGTATACAATACAGTTTATTGTCCTACTCTCGTCTATGGCAGCGAAACCTGGACCGTAGACAGTAGAGAATACAGTAGAGTACAAGCAGCTGCAATGAAATATCTAAGAAGAGTAGCAGATGGCATTAAAACTAAGATAGAAACAAATCAACTGAGATGGTTTGGGCATGTAAACATGAATGACATTAGAATAGCTAAATATACAGTGCTAAAACCCAAGATAAAAGACCAAAAGGCAGATACCAAAGAGAAAGTGGGGAGAAGATATAAAAGAGGCATTAAAGCAAAGAAATTTAACTTTTTTGGAAGGAAACAGAAAACGCCAGGACAGGGCAGCCTGGCGAAAGATCATCTCGGGCATCTGAACCCATACGCCGGAAGGTAGAATGGGAAATGATAAAGAAAGAAAGAGATAGGTGCCTTCCCGAAGAAGGTAAAGAATGTACAATGTGCCTTCAAACCCTTACAGCCGATGTAGAGCGTGAGCTTATTCAGACTTCTATGGTGTGAAGCAAAACAGGTGATGATAATGACCACCTCGTGGACAGGACGCTGGTTTGTCACAGATTTTTACTCCCAACCTGTTGTTTGTATCCATGTTCACATGGTTTGCGTGAGGAAAATGCGTGCTAAGTGTCTTTGCCAAAGAACACAACGTCGGACCTAGCTTCGCTAGATTCGAACTCGGAACCTCATGATTCCCAGTCCAACGACCTAATCACTCAGCCACCGACGCTACAAAAGAGAAGGACAATTCTGTCAGCAACATCGTTTAAAAAACAACTACAACATGTAATTGGGAAATTATGGGGTACAGAGTACAAAAAATAAAACTTCCTCATATGGCTGTCATTATGAGAAGTAGTAGCTATAGAGGAAGCTACAACACTACTGTTAGACAAAGTTGACATCTCACAAAGAGTAGTCTTTTCCACGTATGTCAAATCCGTACTACAGGCACTTAATACAACCAATGAAAGCCAATTAAATCATCTTTCACTACTTCTTCAACAGTTATGTCAATCAACACAATGCACTATATTACAATGGATACCTGGACACTACCAGATTGATAGGAATGAGTGTGCAGATGAACTCACAAAAAAGGTTTGAGTATGCCCCAGGAGTCTCTGCCATTGACCGTTGAGGAAGAGAAGACAATCATCAAGGCAGCTGTCTGAAATCGATGGGGAGAAAATTATAGCAGCTATAACCCCAAAGATCCCATACATCAACTTGACAGAAAGTCCCAGGTCACACTTTTCAGACTCAGGACTTGGCTCAACCGTCTCCCTCCATGTATTTATTGCAATCTGAAAGTTTGGGAATCAGAAGGGTGCGAGTGTGGAGTGCCCCGCCAGAACACGACATATTCTCCAGCAGTGCCCGCTCTACAAATCAGAGAGAACAGCGATATGGCCGGGAGAGGCACCTCTGAAAGAAAAACTCTACGGCCCTATGGAGAGTCTGCAAAGACTATGCAATTCATGGAGACGATTCTCATCCTGATCTGACCTGCTGGCAGAGAGATCGAAGAAGAAGAAGAAGAAGAAGAAGAAGAATAATGTAACAAGTTTTCAGCCAATATTTTTCAGTGAAATTGATTCGTATTAGCCCGTCCATCACATGTGGTGATTTCACTCATCTCAGGGTGAGTTAAGAGGAAACCGGGAGATGAAGGACTTGTGTAACTGTACTGTAAGGGTAAAACTAAGGATGAAAGGAAAGAAGAAGGACTTACCCCAACTGCCCACCCATTTGCGTGTTTGATAAAACATATCGACACAGCAATGAATAACTTAAATCAAAGGACAAAGTTGATTGATTTATAGATTGGTTTGTGAGACTAATCCCATCAGTTATAGACATTTATTGCAACATTGTGAAAAGTAAACAAAAAATCCAACCATATGGTTTAGTAGTACAGTTAAAGAAACATACTGAACAGAAGAAAATCACAAATATAATCTAAAGGTATACAAACACATCACCACCACCCCTCCCCCAGAGGTGCCTACCCTAACTAACACCTTGGAGGAATCTCAGAGCTGAAAAAGAGGAATTTAGGACCAAAAAGAGGAATTTAGGACCAAAAGAGGAATTTAGGACCAAAAAGAGGAATTTAGGACCAAAAAGAGGCATCAACTTACCAAAACTCGGGTTGTTTTTTATCTCCATTATTTCATCAGTATCATTTGCAGATCCACACAATCTCATTGTTTATATCTTGAATTTCAACTCATGTCACTAGATTTTTTATACGCTTTGCATTTCGTCACATTCAATTACAAAATCGAAAATCCACAATTAACTTATTAAATTAAATTAATTCCAAGCTAATAAACGTTGAGTTGAAAATCCAGAAACGAATTTTGAACCAAAATGACATCATGAAGTTACGATACGTGCATTAGGTTTTTGAATGGCACAGTGAATGAGGCGTGGGAACTGACCCAGCTAATCAGATGTCTCAGACTGTGCGCGCATCGCATTCAGTGTGCAGAGCGACGTTCACTTCATTCTTTCGTTCACTAAAGGTCCGATAGACAGCCATAAGAGCGAAAGTTGGAAATGCGCGGAATCTGATGTACGTCCGAGGAATCGCAGGATCATGAGCGATGTCGTGGGATGATACCGCGAAATGCGGAATGGTAGGCACCTCTGCCTCCCCCCCCCCTTTCCTCGCCTTTCATGTCACTTGCCCTAAAGTTAAATTATGAGATGAAAACATCAACAAAACAAAGTAATAATACTAAAAAAAACATGCATAAAATATGACAGCAATTTATAAAAATGAGGTTCAACAGTAAAGTTTAATCAGTTCGTCGCTAATAGCAGACGGAGTTAGCACGCCAAATCAGTGAACATAAGGTCGATAAATGCAGGTGGCGTGTAGTCTACTAGGGGATGCTCATTGGCCAAGTCTTTTTAGCTTCAAGGGTTGACGCTTTGTACTGGGAATGAGATTAGAGTAAAAGGTTTTCAATCATGTCAAGATTGAGGTGAAAAAAACAAGCAGTCTCACTGAGGTGATGGTGATGATGATGATGATGATGATGATGATGATGATGATGATGATGATGATGATGATGATGACGATGATAAAAGATTTAGAATAATTAATAATAATAATTGTAATAATGGTTTTGACAATAATGACAATAATAACAATAACAATAATAATAATAATAATAATAATAATAATAATAATAATAATAATAATAATAATAATAATAATAATAATAAAAAAAAAAAATAAACTAAACTAATAATAAACTAATAATAATCTATTATAAAAAAAAAAAGTCAAGGTAGCCTTAGGGTTCCTTATTTCGAATGTTTTGTTTTTTTTTACCGAAGAGTACAGATCTAGGTAGGGGTTTTAAAGTTGCCTTTATATATTTCATAGTTGCAAAATGTTATAGCGCAGTGTATGCAACCTATCCTGTTTAAAATTTCAATCCCATTTGTGTGTATTTTAACTTTTAAAAGTTCCAAAATTTTCCATGAGGTGAAAAAAAGGATCCCTCTCAGCCTCTTTCTAGCATGACTAATTTAATCATGATCGACAAAATGACCCAGTTTCAAATCCGCGTAGTTCTTGATCTAGATTCTATTTGCAGAATATAAATATATAGATTGAAACATCATCAACACAAAGCCTTAATCTTAATCTCTCGACCTAGGACTAAAATATCATGGTGAAACGAAGACAGGAAAAGCACAACAAAAGATCTTCGTTAGCAGCCACTCTAAAGCCATGGTTTTTTTCTACCAACCAGGGTCAGTGGCGATGACCAAAGGGTCGGAGGCAATGCGTTAGGAAATTGACCGAGTTCGAATCCAGTCAAAGCGCTGTTTTTTCATTTTTTTTATGTTTTAAAAACATTAATATTCTTATTTTAATTTCTCATAACCACGCAGGGCTTGCAATTCGTTCATAATTTTTGAAGTAGTGGAATCCAATAGTGTATCATGTATTCATTGTTCAACCCGAGGACGCAGACAAAAGATTACACAAAAACTTGATTAACAAATGTAATCGGTAAACCCAGCAATGCCGGTTGCCTACAGCTAGTAATATCAACAATAATAATAAAATTAATAATAATAATATTGACAATGATAATAATAATAATAATTATGACAATAATAATATAATAATAATAATAATAATAATAATAATAATAATAATAATAATAATAATAATAATAATAATAATAATAATAATAATAATAATAATAACAAGAAATAAATTAAATAAAATGATAATAATCAAAATAATAATAACATTAATAATGCTCATAATAAAATACAGGATGATAGAACAATGCAACAACTAAATTTGACACATGTCGACGTATTTGCGTATATTAAAAAAACCAACCTTGTATGTGTCAGGCACATCTTTCTGGTTCAAGGGGTAATCACGAACAAATTTGAAGCTCTCTGCCACCACGTATACGGGTTTATTCATGGCCTTTGCACACACAGCCAATGGAAAAGTTCCAATCTGGCAAACAAAGCAAACAGGAGCAGGGGTTAGACACATCAAAAGTTTGTTTTTTTTTCAATCTAGGATACCTGCAGAAAAAATCATAAGAAGGGAATTTTTCATTACAATCACTGCCTTGAGGCACAGACATATTCAAAGATCACTGTCCAGCAGTTATGATGAGAAGGAAAAATTCTGGAACCCCCGTGAGTATGGTTGGTATCCTGGCCATTAAATCAGTCATTTGGCATATAATGAAGATGGGTTTATAGTCCATATCCCCGCACAAGTGCAAGTTCACCTACTGTACACCATTTATCACCCGGCAGGCTGTTACATTCAAAGTCCTTCTCAACTCCCGGGGAGCATACAGTACACGAGCCTGTTGGGCTTTTCGCACTAACACCCGGACAAGATCTTTCTCTACCTATAGCTGGGTACTCATTTACACCTGAGTCAAGTGAGGAAAGTAGAGTGAAGTACCTTTCCTAAGAGCCCAACGTTGTGAGAGAAAAAATACCTGTGCGAGCCGTGGGGCTCAAACCGGTGTCGTGATTACCAGCTCACAACACTACGGTTCATCTACAACGACTCGATTACGTAAAGCCATGACCACTACATCAGTCACTCAGGTCACAATGGCTCAACTACTAAGGAGTGTAGACACAAACCTCGGGCAGTGGGCAGGTGCTTGCATCTGTACGGGACTAGATGGTCCCAACCTCCATGAGTCTCCTGCTGCCTGGCAGGTGCAGGGTGGTCTTGGCTGACTAAAAGCTAGGAGAGTTAACCCCAACAGGAAATCAAAACTTTGCCTTTCGTGAAGAGACAATGGGTGCTGTACTGATGTGGAAATCACTGAGTTTTAATCACCTATAACATGACCATAGTTTTTCTTATTTTAAACATGGCTCTTTACCTCACTCTTTTGTGGTGCAGGTGGCCGAGTGGTTAGGCTGCCAGACTAGGGATCGTAAGGTCCCGGATTCTAATCCTAGCAAAGCTAGGCCCACCATTGTGTTCCTAGGGAAAGACACTTAACACACAGTTTCCCTGTTCAACCCAGACGCAAATGGGTACAAACTTGGGAGTAAAAACCTACATCAGACTAGTGTCCTGTCCAGGAGGTGATTATTATCACATGTTCCATTCAACTCTATTGAAACCGCGATAAGCTCAGGCTCTATGGGCCGTATTGTCTTTGAAGAAACTTTACTTTACTTACATTTATCTCGCTGTTTGCCTTTTATTCAAATCACAAATGGATACGTGAGAAAAAAAAAATTATTTTTGAGACTAGTGAGACGTGTCCGGACACCACAAGATCTGCGTATTGACTAGCGAGCCATGAAATCATGTCATCCCAGTCAATCATTGCACACATGTAGCCTATGCCTAAGCCGCTTGCACATGTGCATTGTATGCCTAAGGTTCTAGATCTAAATCCTAACTTTCACTGACATCACAGCAATGGCGACTAGACAATCGTTTACTGTGCTATGTAAATGTCATAACAAATGTGTGACAGTTGATGAAATGTGACAGTCACAACATGAACTGATGGACACAAATTTTGAAGAAGGTGAATGGAAGGTGAATGGAAAGCGAATTGGACCTTACCCTGACTACCCTTTGCGATAATCTCAGGGTTAATGAAGAGGAAACAGCAAGGTGAAAGGATAAGTATAAATATAAATATATAAGTGAAAGGAAAGCAGTATGACCTACCAGCAGCGCCGCGCCAGTCGCCCACTACACAATGTGAATGTGACAGCAACAACAGAAACTGATGGACACAGTTTTGACGGAGGTGAAGGTAAAAGGTGAGTTACAGTTGATACAATGTGACCGTTACAGCATGAACTGATGAATGTAGTTTAGAAGAGGGTGACGGAGAAAGGTGAGTTATAGTTGATACATGTATAATGTGACGATGGTACCAGGAATTGATGGACAGTCTTCAAGGAGGTGAAGGACAAAAGTGAGCTACAGTTAATACATATATAATGTGACACAACATGAACTGATGGACTCAGTCTTGAAGGAAATGAAGGTGAAAGATGAGCTACAGTTGATACAATGTGACAGTCACAAAATGAACTGATGAACACAGTTTAGAAGAGGGTGACAGAAAGAGATGAGTCACAGTTGATGCAATGTGACAGCAACACCATGAATTGACAGACACAGTTTTCAAGAAAGTGAAGGTGAAAGATGAGTCACAGTTGATACAATGTGACAGTAACACCATAAGCAGTTGGACACAATTTTCAACAAAAACGCGAAGGTGAAACGTGAGCAACAGTTCATGCAATGTGACAGTAACAACATGAACTGATGGACCCAGTCTTCAAAAGAGATGAAGGTGAAAGGTGAACTACGGTGGATGCCTGTGACAGCAACACCATGAATTAATGGACACAGTTTTCAAGAATGGAATGTTAGAGCAATAAATGGAAAAGAGTTAGAATTAGTTGAAGAAATGGAAATTTTCAAAGTAGACTTAATAAGGGATCAAACAAAAGCAAATGGCATAAAAACTAAGATAGAAACAAATCAACTGAGATGGTTTGGGCATGTAAACAGAATGAATGACAGTAGAATAGCTAAATCAGTATACAGTGCTAAAGCCCAAGGTAAAAGACCAAAAGGCAGACCTCGGAGAAAATACCATACTTTCGGCCGGCAGGGTTTAAACATTGAGAAAATCAAATGGTCATACACCAAAGAAAACAGACGAACCCCAGATTTACTTGGAGTTGAAAAACCAATATCAAAATTTATTCTGATCTTGTTTCTGTATCAACAAAATGTGGTGTAACACTTGTGGGGTCCTAAACATATAATTTTTTTTATTCTTCGATATGGACAATTTTAACCTCCATTGTACGTGTCTAAATTAGCTGAGAAAAAAAAATTTGTATACGGTTGCCATATGAACGCCACCATCTTGGATTTTCATTGCGAAAATACCTACAACTTCAATTTAAATAGGATTTTTTAGTTTTGAGCAAACTTGGCTGTAACTTTGAACACGTTATTTGATTCAATGTCTAGCCGCACCCAGCATCGTTTTTCAATAAATCAAACGGTTCTGATTATTTAAATTTTGCGAAGAGGCAATATGGTGTATGACCTTTGAGTCTTTCTGTCGCCCTTGATGTTTTATTGTTTTCTTTTTCTCTGTTTATCCTTTTATCTTTGTCTCGTCTTCGTCATCATGGGCTTTAACATCTATCCCCCTCCTATATCAAGTACTTTATATTCTTCTTGTACTCTTCTTCTTCGTCTTTTGGCTTTTGCCGTTAGGGCCGCCACAGCAGATCATCTTTCTCCATATTTGTCCTATCCTGTTCGTCCCCATCTCTTGCACCAACGATCTTCACGTCTTCCTGCATCGTATCCATATTAAATATCTTCGCTTTGGTCTTCCTCTCTTCCTCCTGCACACTACTTGCCAATCCGCAACATCTTCTGTCCGATACATCCTGTATCCTTTCACTTTACTTTAATTCTTCTCATAGTAAAAGAAAATGTCTTTCCAGTAATTCCAGGCCATTGCGGCCCATAGAGATTATCCCGCTTCTATTTATAGCGTGAAGCAGAACAGGTGATAATGACCACCTCATGGACAGGATGCTGTCCCCAAGCTAGTCATTGTACCCCTTTGCGCGTGGGTGAGTCGGGTGGGGAAAATGGGCACTAAGAGACCCATAGTCCCGCAGCCTAACCACTCGGCCATCAACCAATGCTACTTATGCATCTTGAGGACTGATTATAAATATGAACATTCGATGTTTTATTTTCAGAAGATAAAAAAAAAAGACAAAAGTTCAAATCAGAAGGAAGACTTCTGATCACCTTGTTAATTATTCCTCCGCTTTCAACGACGCCTTCGGCTCCCACCATGACCAGGTTGATTTTCTCCATGATATACCTGCGGAGAAACATAAAACCATAATAATAATAATAATAATAATAATAATAATAATAATAATAATAATAATAATAATAATAATCTTTATTGTCCAAAGAAGGCAATTTTTCTTTTGATTTACATTTCTCATGTTACAAAAATACATTTAGTACATACGTTAACAAACAATATGTCATTCAAATACACTGTCCACTCGCACCATCGTATAATAGAATTTAACGTGATATAACCATGATTAATATTCACACGCACGCACAAACACTCCCACCCCCTCCCTCCCCCACACACACACACAAAACTCCACCCTCTTAATCGTCCATTATCATGCCACCACAGACCACGACGACGAATATACCACAAACGCACAAATATTCCGCTGGCTCATTTTTAGCATGGACGCGACCAGAGACAAAATGATGAAATGAAAATAACTATAATGATGATAAAATGAGTCAAATAAATGTAGGATCGGAGAGAGAACATAATAATGACGTGACTAAGTCAACGCATCATGAAAACATATCAATTAGAAGACATACGTCTCAGAAAAGTAGTTATTCATCCATAACTGGAAGATTGTAAAAAAAAAAAACATAACATATTATGATATTGTCACTTGACATAGGTGTGAATGAGTACTCAGCTATTTAGGTAGAGAAAGATCTTGTCAGAGCGCTAGTTTGAAAAGCCTAACAGGCTTGTGTACTGTATGCTCCCCCAGGAGTTGAGTAAGACTTTGCATGAATGAAATGGTCTGCTGGGGGATATAAATGATAAACAGTCCATGAGCCTGAACTTGTGCTGGGATACCGACAATAAATCCATCTCTGTTATCTTTAATTAGGTGATATCAAGAAGCTAGTCTGTTTAGAAACGTACGACCAACATAGGACAACCCATATATATATAAGTTCCTTCAATACCACTACGGTAAAGGTAAAGTTCCTTCAAGACCATTACGGTAAAGGTAAACTTCCTTCAAGACCATTACGGTAAAGGTAAACTTCCTTCAAGACCATTACGGTAAAGGTAAACTTCCTTCAAGACTATTACTGTAAAGGTAAACTTCTTCAAGGCCATTACGGTAAAGATAAAGTTCCTTCAAGACCATTACAGTAAAGATAAAGTTCCTTCAAGACTATTACAGTAAAGATAAAGTTCCTTCAAGACTATTACAGTAAAGATAAAGTTCCTTCAAGACTATTACAGTAAAGGTAAAGTTCCTTCAAGACTATTACAGTAAAGATAAAGTTCCTTCAAGACTATTACAGTAAAGGTAAAGTTCTTTCAAGACCATTACAGTAAAGGTAAACTTCCTTCAAGACCATTACAGTAACGGTAAAGTTCCTTCAAGGCCATTACTGTAAAGGTAAACTTCCTTCAAGACCGTTACAGCCCATAGAGATAAAACTCATCCCAGTTTCTATAGCATAAAGCGGAACAGGTGGTAATAATATTGCTCTTGAATAGGATGTGAGTACCGATTCGCAACTGGATTGGGAGAATCGGTAGTCCAGAGGCAAGGTGTCCGCCACTCAACGCAAAGATTTTCTCACATTTTTTAAAGTAAAATCTACCCCCTGGTCCAGGTAGGTGGATCAACACCTAGTCCCATCGGAGATGGATAATAAAAAGGAGGTCCCATGTGCAGATCACAACACTCTGTACACGTTAAAGGTCCCTTGGCTGTTTACACGGCAGTCCGGGCAAAATTTTAAATCCTGCCAAAAACAAAACCCTGAGATCACCTTAGCTGTAGATGTGGGTAAATGAAATCAAATCAAAGCAACTGGATCGAGTAAAAATCCACGTTAAGTGTCATTTCCCAAGGAACCTATAGTCATATCTAGCATTGCTAAGATTGGAACCCTGATCGTCACAATGCCAAGTACATCATCCATACTATTAAGCCACTGATGCCACAACAAAGGGATTTGTTTTAAAAATCCTAAATGACCTCTCTCCCCAAATCCCAGAAGTGCTACTGCTCACGGCAGATTAGAATATAATTCCTTCATATTATTATAAACTTTTTCCTCTGTTTACTAATCAAGGTTTGTTTTGTTTGTTTCTTTGAAGTAACCTTGTCCACTGTGACTTTGATCTCAGGGTTCGTAACTGACTAGCATTTTTGACAACTGTCCAGGTAGAACATAAAGTACTTTAAAAAATCCAAAGCTTCCGTAAATATTATAAACGCATACTCAATGTGTTTAAAAAATGTATTCATATTTAATACACTAGAACTGTCAATACACTCCAAATTTTTTCAAACATGCGAAAATGGTCAAGCTCCTGAAAGAGTTTGTAAATGTTTCTTTCAGAAAATACGTCATTCCTATATCAACTAGATGACAGCACTCTATTAAAACATGTTTCGTAGCAAAAAGGCAATCACAGAAGTGACAGAAAGGCTGGTCATCATGGGTCAACAGGAAACCTCATCAAGGTACTTACCCAATCGCAGCATCTAGGATTACAGTTGTTGGAATTCCTAGTTTTTCCAAGTCTTCTTTTATCTTTTTCTGAAATTGAAAAAAAGAAAGAACTGAATTTGAATATTTTTTTCTTTCTTTATCAGTTCCCATTCTATCTTCCAGTGTATGGGTTTAGATGCCCAAAATGATCTTCCTCCAGGCTGCCCTGTCATGACAATTTCTGTTTCCTTCTGTGAAAGTTAAATTTATTTTCTTGCATTAATGCCTCTTTGATATCTTCTTCCCACTTTCTCCGAGGTCTGCCATATATTAAGAAAAACAAAAAGAAGAGAACATGTCTACACATCAAAACACGTGAGAACTTGATGCAAAAAGAGTCAAATTCAAGAATAGTAGCTCCTTACCCACTTTCGTCTGGATTTGATTCGGTGACGAAAACTGCAAACCTCTTTTGTTGAAAGCGGCCGCTTTCAGCACTTGCAGGACAACGCGTGACTTGGAGTGAGTTAAGATGGCCTGGAAAGAAAAAAAAACCCACAAAAAATACTGCAGACCAAAAGAATTAAACATGTCAGGGTCATGTCCAAAGCCAAAAGAGGATCAAAGTAACGAAATGAAATAATACATGATCTATTTATTTATAACAATTATTCTTTAGTGATGGGAATTACAATATTAGATACTGGTAGTAATGATGATGTATTCTTTAAAATACCATGAAAAATGATAACAAGGATTTTGGTTGCTCTAATAAAAGAAAATGTATGTGTTTGAAATTAACCCAGTCCACCATTGCGGTGATCTCAGGGTGAAGTAAGAGGAAACAGCATCTTCTATTATGGTTATGTATCATGATATCCTAACCAATTGTAACAAACATAATATAGCAGATCTAAACGTATGAAGATTCACTGCTTTATCACAATAATAGCACCTTGACAATCCTGTCCTATAGACCTCTGTATATGTTTTGATGAAGTGAGCGAGTTTTCACTTCTGTGCTTGTATAGAGCTAAAGCATCCACTATGTAGAACTAACCCTAAGATATACCCAACTGCCTATCACTTTTGAAAAGGCGAAATATGACAACAAGTGACAACTCCCCTAATAAAGACAGAATGAAAGATCCTGAAAGATTACCATCTCTACCTTTACCATCATCTTTAAAGATCATCAACCAGATGACAGCACTCTATTAAAACATGTTTCGTGGCAAAAAGGCAATCACAGAAGTGACAGAAAGGCTGGTCATCATGGGTCAACGGAAACCTAATCAAGGTACTTACCCAATCGCATTTTGATACGTGTGCCTAAGTCACAATAATAGAGTAATATGCAAATTTACATTAGTGTGTGTTAAATTATTATGTATTATTTATATTATATATCAAATTTTCTGTCTTTATTAGTGGATTTGTCACTTATTGTCATATTTCGCCTTTGACTTCACTCCACTGTGGCTCCTTCGTATTATTCACTTTTGAAAAGTAAGTCTCAGCCAAGTCATGCTCTACTTGGTGATCTATACACACACACACACACAAAAATCAACGTGAAACCTGTATTCGGAGGACTTACAGCACCGTCATCAACAAAAGTTTCTGTGAGTTTCACAGTCTTGTATCTGGTCTTAAGTATATTCTTGAGAAACATCTTGCCCCTGTGCAGCATAATCTTTTGAAAATCCTGCAAAAAAACAACACAAAAAACTTTCAAACAAATGAATATACAAAGAATCATTACGAATATATAGGGCACTTATTAAAACTGACCGTTGGGTTGGATTTTAGTCAAGACGCTCCTAAAGTATGCATTGTAAAGGAATAAAATAAATAAGCTGCTCTGTCTACTAGCTAGTAGGACACATCCGCTGACACCCCCGTTGAGCTTGTTAAAAATAGACAATAATTGAAGGGGTCAGTTCAATAGTGTGCCTATGTCCATTTTCGTGAAAAACGAGACAGATAGATAATCCTAGCGAATAAATGGAAATCATGCTTCCTGAAGAGTGTGAAAATGATGAAAATACGTCATGTTTACAACCGTTTGAAATGCCAGCTTCAATTCAAGCTCAATAAAAAATACACCTGTCCCACGCCAACTATGGTACATCCCTCTTTCAATCCTTTCACTTTCACCCGACTCTTTTGTTTCCATTCACATAATCATGATATAAAAGCTTCTTGCTCCTGTCCTCTGTGTCAAAGGTAAAAGATTTTTATGGGCAAGTGAAGGTAAAGTTCCCTCAAGGCCATTACGGCCCATAAGAGCGTATTCCAGTTTCTACAGAGGTGATAATAACCACCTCTTGGACAGGACACTTGCCTGATACAGGTTTTACTACCAAGCTAATACTTGTACCCAATTGCACCCGGGCGGGTGGCAAACACGTGCATAAAGTGTCTTTCCCAAGGAACACAACATCAGGTCTAGCTTTGCCAGGGTTCGAGACCGTGATCTCATGATCCCAAGTCCGGAAGCCTAACCACTCGGCCAATGATTTTTATATGTACCATACGGTTATTAAAAAAAAGTTTTAAAAAACATATAAAGAGATTGAAGGGAAAAAGAAGAAAACAAAACATTTTACATCTGTAACATAGTTACTTGTAGTTTTGAAGAGGATTACCCTAATGAAAAGAAACCTATGACATAATAATTGATCTTAGCGTGTGTTAAGCCCTAGCGAGTGTGTGACGTAATCGATCTTAGCGTGTGTTAAGCCCTAGTGAGTGTGTGCATAATCATCTTAAAAGCCCTAGCGAGTGTGTGATGTAATCGATCTTAGCGTGTTTAAAGCCCTAGTGAGTGTGTGACGTAATCGATCTTAGTGTGTGTTAAAGCCTAGCGAGTGTGTGATGTAATCGATCTTAGCGTGTGTTAAAAAGCCCTAGCGAATGTGTGCATAATCGATCTTAGCGTGTGTTAAGCCCTAGTGAGTGTGTGATGTAATCGATCTTAACGTGTGTTAAAAGCCCTAGAGTGCGTGGCTTCGATCTTAGAGTGTGTTAAAGCCTAGTGAGTGTGTGTGCATAAATCGATCTTAAGAGTGTGTTAAGCCCTAGCAAGAGCTCAAGGCGTAATCAAAATCTTACACCGTGTTTTAAAGCCCCTAGTGACTGTTTGTGTCTAGAAAGAAAGAACTTTTCTACAAATGTGTAAGTCGATCATAGCTTGTCAGACTGTTAAATTGTTCCAGAATTTTCCGTTTCTGGAAGAGCTTTGGTTTTGAGTATAAATAGGGCAGTTATCTATGATTGAGTGTAAGTTATTTATATTGCCCTTCCCCAGTGAGTCAAGTGTGCATTAAATGATTACAATCAGATCATTATGCTAAAACATTTGTGTCACATAAAACAGATGCATCAATAAAAAATAGTATCACAATCAATTCAGTAAGAGTAATTCAATAAAATTCATCTAAATATGTTGGAGAAGTCTTCAAGCTTACTTTTTTGATTTCTTATTCAAAGACTCTGCAGACTGGACGTGGTAAAATGTTCCAAATTTTGGCTTTAAAGCCCCTAGCGACTGTTTGTGTCTGCGGGATTTCCAGAGCCCTGCCTTTGAAAGAAAGTTTAACTTTTTCTCGCTGAAATGATCTGTTCTGTGTATCGTATCTTTTATAGACTTGTCAGACTGTGCATTGAATGATTGTAGAATTTGTCAATGCGGGATTTCTGTAGAAGTTTGCTTAATGTTTTTGAAAGATAAATAGGGCATTGTTTTGTATTATCTAGTTTTCTTGATTTGTGGTGGAGTGCCTGAGAAATGGAATCAATTCTTGAAAGGACAAATGAGCAAATTAATTTGTTTGTTGCTTCAGGGCAGTGATGTATTTCCTGATATGACATATTCTTTTTAATTCTAGATAGCAAACTTTTCTCAAATGTTCTGAGATATGGTCTTCCATGGACATGGTACAATCCATGATAACTCCTAAATTTCTTACTTTTTGACAACAGGAATTTCTTAGCCACAGATTTTAACATATCTTAATTTAGCGGCTTCTACTCTGGCTTGCTTCCTATTGCTATAACTTCTGTTTGTTCTCATTTAATTTCAATTTATATGTCATCCTGAAAAATCTGTTGGGCGCAATCATTAAGGGAAGTTATGACAGATGGCATTGGATGTTAGCAGACTTATAGAGTTGTGTCGTCAGCGTAAATGTCAATTAAAATGATGTTGATTGATGATGTTGTGTATTGGTTGTGCGTACAAAGAAAAAGGATTGGCCCCAGAACCGAGCCTTGCACACCAAAATTAATTTGATACCTTTCCATGGACTGATACAACATTGCTGATTCATAACTGAACCATTCAGAGCAGTGCCTTTGATGCCAAAAGATAACTCTAAACGTTTAGAAATGACTATTTTCAATCAGCTATAGGTCTAACAAGGCTAAAATGGATAGTTCTCCTTTATCGGTTTCAAGTAAATCAGATTGTACTTTCAGAAGTGCTGTCTCTGTGCTGTTTGCCAGTGACTAATGTTCCTTTCAAAGTTTTCATCTAAGTGTTGGTCGATTTGGCTCAAAACCAGGAAAAAGAAATGGGTTGGACACTGATTGATTTTTCAGCATCAAGGTTGTTCTTTTTATAATCCTAACTATGGCCTCCTTAAAACTAGGGACAACAATTCCATTTTTGTGACTGGTTGATTTGAATATGAGGCACGGTGATATCAAGGCAGCTAACAGATTTACTGGCAGTGGATCAAGTTCATTTTTAGTAGATTTCATGATTGTAGATTTAACAAAATCTTCTGTTACAGGTTTAAAAGAAGAAAAGGAATTACAAATACATACCTGGGATCAGAGTTTTCATCTAAGTTTTCATCTTTTAAACTGAAATAAATATGAAAAGCATTTGAATTTCATGATTGATTGCAACTAAAATTATAAATAGCTTAAAATAATCGAATTGGTGTTAAGGTTGTGTCTACGTCAATGTCAACATTTAGATTTAATGCATTGCATTGCTCCATTTATAATAAAAAATATACAGGGCCTATGCAACTTAAAATGACTATTTTAATATTTTTTACATTGTTACTTTTTGTAAAAGTGTAATGTTCCTCAACTACTAAGACATTGATGCATCTTAATCCGTTCATAACATTTTGGCGTGTTTGATTGTAAAAATCATAGCTGTTGGGAGACAAAACGTTACATCACACACACACACATTTTCGACAATTTCATCTAAATGTTATAATCAATAAGAATAAAAGAAAATAACTATTCATGAAAATAAAAAATAATAAAATCATTTATATTCACTAAAATGGCAACTACTAAGACATTGTTCTTATTTCATCATTATAAAAATCTACTACTCGCATCCCTCACCTCTTAATCAATCAAATATATAAATATAATATATATATAAATCTTTGAAATTCATTATATTTATATAATACCTACCATCCATAACATAAGTATTTCTATTATAATCTTTTTGTAATGATGCAAGTCTCGTTTTGGATTTCTTTTATAAAATGGACCTTGCTTTAAAATAAAGCTGATTGCAATAGGAAGATTTATGGGCGGGTTTTGATGGCTGACTTACCACTGCTTTCTTCAATCAGTTTGACGAGAATGGTGATAGCTGCTACAGCAGCAGACATGTCTGGATCAGCCTTAAGCAGCGAAAGAAATTCATTACGGACAGCTGAAAATCAAATTTTATTTTATCAGAAAAGAACAGGAAACATTTTTTTTTTAAAAATTTAAATACGATAGAAGTAAAGTTTATAATATCATTTCAGAATGCTTAGTAAATAATAATAATAATAATAATAATAAAAGTATATACATAATATATGTATGTATACACACACATATATAATATAATATCTCCACCAGAAATACTTCAATAGGTTCAGACTGAGGGGGTTTAGTAGGAAATATCGAGAAGAGAGAGAGAGGGAGGGAGGGAGGGTCTAGTAGAGAAATAGAGAGGGGGAGAGGGAGGGGGAGGGAGAGGGAGGGAGGGAGAGGGAGGGAGGGAGGGAGGGAGGGAGGGAGGGAGGGAGGGAGGGAGGGAGGGAGGGAGGGAGAGGGAGAGGGAGAGGGAGAGGGAGGGAGAGGGAGGGAGAGGGAGGGAGGGAGGGAGGGAGGGAGGGAGAGAGAGGAGGGAGAGGGAGAGTGCTGTAGCTACTTGTTTGTTTAATTCTGCATTTTACCAATTACAGAGAAGGGCTTAGGTACCTCAAACTGCTGAGGGAGAACCAAAATCCCTAGGTCCCTGGGAAATCCGGACAATTTTACAATCCAGAGAGTTACGATTAGAGACTTTCCACTGTATTGGATTTATTGTGTGTGCCATTCTGAGAAAACCAATAAGACTTCACAGCTTATAATGAGTGAGGGTGCGAAAATAGGCTGTTATGTGTCAAGAGAGAGAGAAAGAGGGATGAGAGAAAGAGAGAGAGAGAGAGAGAAAGAAGAGAGAGAGAGAGAGAGAGAGAGAGAGAGAGAGAGAGAGAGAGAGAGAGAGAGAGAGAGAGAGAGAGAGAGAGAGAGAGAGAGAGAGAGAGAGAGAGAGAGAGAGAGAGAGAGAGAGAGAGAGAGAGAGAGAGAGAGAGAGAGAGAGAGAGAGAGAGAGAGAGAGAGAGAGAGAGAGTGCTGTAGCTACTTGTTTGTTTAATTCTGCATTTACCACTTACAGAGACCTCAAACTGTGAAAACCAAAATCCCTAGAAAGAGAAATTTTACACAACTTAGTTCCACTGTGTTGGATTTATTGTGTGTGCCATTCTGCTAAAACCAATAAACTTCACAACTATAATGAGTGAGGTGCGAAAATAAAGTGTCAAGAGGATGAGAGAGAGAGAGAGAGAAAGAGAGAGAGAGAGAGAGAGAGAGAGAGAGAGAGAGAGAGAGAGAGAGAGAGAGAGAGAGAGAGAGAGCACACACACACAGAGAGAGAGAGAGAGAGAGAGAGAGAGAGAGAGAGAGAGATGAAAGAGAAAGAGTAACACAACAGCAAGAAAACCTAAGAGGAAAAGAAAAAGCCCTTGAAAAAGAAAGAGTAACACAACAGCAACAAAAACCTAACGGAAAAGAAAGCCCTTTAGCTGACAATGTTTTGTTTTTTCTTACTGTACGTGCCCGTCCTTAGTCCCATCCCCACTCCTAATCTATACCCCCTTCCCCACCTCCCCCTTTTCAACTATTTACATTCACATAGAAACGCTGTGAAAGTCTTTTCAAGATCTGGATTACCCCCATCCCACTAGACTAGCAAACTTGTGTCTTTATCGATCGATAATTGCTTCATGGAATACGGGAATCCAAGTTACAAAATGGCGCTTCAACGCATTTTTCCAGATCTTACTATGCATTCATTTGAAGATTGACATTATTGCATAATTTTTAAAAATCTAAACCCTAACTCACAATTTTTTTTAGATCTGACCAAATTTTTTGAACAATTCTCTTTGACATGGAAACGGCCCTTGACCTCGCTTACCTAACGTTAAAAAGATTTTAAAAGGTAAATGCCATCAGTCTCACTTCCTTAACGTTTGTACCAATTAGAAATTCACAAAAAATACAAATATTGTAAAATAGCAAATTTTACAATATTATGCTATATCTGCGATGACAAGGCTATACATGGACCAAATGTTAAGAAAATTCATCAATTGAACTTTGAGAATGATTCATTGAAGAGTTCAAGTTATCAGTGGGTCCCATTTTTGTGAAACCTGCCAAATGGGTCATATTTAGCTCAAAATGGACTATCTCCCTAAGTCATGGCATGATTTATTGACACATATATATATAGGTTCCTTTATTTGCATGATCTATTCTTTCTGGTCCTTAAATAGCCGTATTGACATTAGACCACTTATATATAATAATACTTACTCTCATCATCCATGATGAAGATTGCAGAGAAAGATCAGAGATCTAAATCTCAATGTTCAATGTTGAATTCACTAGACTGTAGATTAGTCAGAGTAAGTCTGTCAGTGTGAAGTTGACCATCGAAACTGGAAGTAGTGCAAAGTGAAACTTCAATTAAAAATTACATTAAAAACTTAAATGAATGACCAACCACTCTGAATGTAGATTTCTAAGTGTAAAACAGGGTGGGGACGTCCAATATCGGGGTACCGATTTTTTTCCGCTGTTGACGTTATTTCAATATAAAATAAAGATAATACTTATCAAACCATCTTTACATGCCATTTTTAGACACAATAATCCATAGAGAAATACTGAGTCGAGCCTATAGCTAGCAGCCATCTTCTTTCTTTCTCACTGGTTTCACTGTCGGCAAGATAAAATTTAGGATTTTTCCTTGCTCCAACTCTACCGGACTGCCTAGCAACAAAGTTATTGGTATGCAATTCTCCGGCAACCTATGCTTGCCTAGGATGGGGGGTTGTGGGAGGGTCATTCAGGGGGAGCTTCTGTTTCAGTTTAAGGGGGAGCAGGGTAAGGGATGGTTCATAGATGATTAACAATAAAACACATATATGTCCACCCCTAGAAACAAAGCTATTGAAATTGGTATGTGTTTCCCCGGCAACCTACTTGGATGGGGGGGGGGGGGGGTCTTGCCTTGGATGGGATGGTTGGACTTTTCCGTTTACTCACGGTTTATAATACTTGTTATTTTAAATAGGGGGATAGGGATCCATGAATATCAAGGGAAAGAACACAAAAACTTCCCTTTTGTGGAATTTCACCAATTGTTCAAGGGGAGTTCCATTTCAGATTAAGGGATGGTTGATAGACTTTTTAACAGCATGTCTCCGTTTACTCACATTATCCATAACAATGTTTATAATACTTGTTATTTTAAATAGACTGCAGACGTGATAGGGATCCATGAATATCAAAACCTGGGAAAGAACACAAAAACTTCCCTTTGTGAAAACAGAATTTCACCAATTGGTCTTCTCTTTTTCTTTTGTCAAAATTAGTTATATTTTTTACAAGTATATTGTTAAAGCTTAGAACATGAGGATTCCAGATATATATTTAAGAGATACAAAGGACTTTTCCAACAATTTGTTGTCATTTACACAACGCCAGTATCAATCACACCAACTGCTTGGGCATCTGGTTTTTCCTGACTTTTCCCTAGTTCTCAAATTAGTCTGTAACACCTGGACTGGTAAAACGTTTGTGGAAGAAAAAAAACCAATGCTTTTGTCAAAGTTCTGTGATTGTAAACCTTATTACGTGTTACGGGTTTATCACCATTCTGCTCAAACTTCCTGGTAACAGCATGTCTCCAGTAATCCAATGTTCCCTTTCTCTCGAACTCCCATCATCACTTGGTTCCGTCATCTCAGTCTGATTTACAGTCATAACGCCTCAGTCCGGTCCCTTGTCATTGTCACATTTGTCTTGAACTGCTATTAGTATTCAGCAAATATTGTATTGTCAGTCTATTGTCACTATCATTGTCTCACCCACTCACTGAATTAGAACATAATAAATCATGAAAGCCTGATTGCCGGACTTCTTTACATAAGTTCACGATAAGCCAAAGCGTTTTGCTCCCCACCTCTTTAATTTAATTCCTTTCTTTCTTTCTATTCATGGCCGTAAGCACATGGCCGTGAAATAAAACAAAATATTCATCCAAGACAATTTAAAAACAAAAATTTCATGATTTCCCCAATAGGCACACGTGATGAACTACGAGACAATAGCTCGGACAATATTACCGTTATTAGATCTCAGATCGAAAAAATTGTCCGACCATACATAATAAAAAATTTAAGTTACCTATGATTTTTACTTTTACAGAATATATGCCTCACTTAAGATCAAACGATTCTACGTATTTTTCAACTGTTTTTTTCAAAATTTGATTTTTTAATAGCGAAAATCTGAAACCTGCCTCACGATCCTCAAAAGATAAAAAATATTTAGGACTGTCAAATTTTCTTTGAACAATTCTCTTTCACATGGAGTTTAAAAAGAAAACATTGAATAAAAAACACACAAATTGGTCGTTGACCTCACCTACATCAATTAGACTTTGAGAAACATTAATTGAAGAAAGTTATCATTGGACTTATTAAAATGACAGCAGTCTCGATTGCTAATGTTCGCACCAAAAAATATTCACAAACACACAAATTGAGAGCAAATTTCACAATATTATGTTTTTTTATATCTGCGATGTCAAAGCTATACATGGACCAAATGTTAAGAAGAATTCATCAATTAGACTTTGAGAAAGATTAATTGAAGAGTTCAAGTTATCATTGGGTCCCATTTTGTGAAACCTGCCATGCCTTACTTATAAAGATATTTTAGTATTTTTAGTGTACTTAATAGTAATAGGATAACCTTAACAACTCTCTCAGTAGTGATAACTGAACTCACACAACTACATTGGAACAATAACAAACAATATCTGGATATCTAGATCTAGATTAGATCGATAAGACTGCCTAGATAGTAGCCTATACTATAGTATAGTCTATACTGAGTACTCACTGTACTGTGCACCGGTACCCGGTTCTAGGTTGTTAAGTCTTATCCTGACATCAAAACACTTAGTAATCCAAACCAGATTTACATATATAACCTAGATTTATCTAGATGCAAGAGATCTCCCTTTCACTTTTACTTCGGTTCACGCAGCTGGCTAACGGAGATATTTAGAATAGTGTCAGTCAAATTGCATGTTGCATGATGTTTTCCAGAGGACCATTTTTTAACTTAACCCGAAGAGAGCTTGAGCCGTCGTTTCCTAAATCGTTCGTTGAACATAGATTCTGGAATGATATTATTAGAATCAGAAATAGCTTCGAGAAAAATGATACTGTTTTATTGATACCCAACAGCCATAACACGAAAAATACACATTTCTGTTTGTTGTTTCACGTTCCTTTTTTATAAATTTGGTAGTTTGTTTGAATATGATTTATTACATCATTCTTTAAAAAATATGTATTACTAGGCCTATTGATATAGTATCATGATAATATGAAGATAATAAGTCTACTTCCGAACACACATGCCTCGTGAATGTTATATTATCATTTAGCATCTACCTATTCAATAATTCACCCATATCGCACTCCTGTTAGCATACAAGCTATACTGTTCTTTGCGGATCAGAGAGTTTACAAAAACAACCTTCCATTGGGATATACAGTCTAAATGCCGGCGCTTGTGTGGCCTCTTTGATTGAGGTGACAACTGAAATCAGCTAGAGTCAGATTTCAAGCTTCGTTTTGTGTGTGTGTGTGTGTGTCTAAATCCATGCCATGTTTGAATGCATGTTTATCTAGGTGATCTTCTAATAATATCGCCATGCAATGTAGGCCTTATCAAATGTTCTGATAAATTACACGCCTTTGAAGTTAGAGAAACAGATTTTATGCTTTTCGTCTGTTCCAGTTTAAAAGGAAATTATGGGACTTTCCTTCATTAGGCTATTATACACATTCTTCTTTCCACCTTGAGTTATGTTTCTTCCTTATCGTCCTATTTCTGCCATATATAATTTTCCTCTATTTCCTCCTTTTTCACACTTTTTTAAAAAATGCCTGCATTATTTTGAACATGACTTCTAAGTGTTAGTTTTTCGTGTAATGAAGGGTCAAATCTGAAACATGTTCGTATTCTCTATTTTAGGAAAGTTAACATATCTTAATATGATTCTATCGAATTATTTTGAATGTCAACCTACACATGTTATATTTTATGTACGTGTTTTTTCTATATCCTATTAGAACGTTATATATGACGTATTATGATTTTATTTTCCATGTTATGTTATTAATGCGTTTTATTTGCATGCGTATTTGTCCAGCATCAAAACAAGAAAGAAATAAAGAAAGAAGAAGAAAATTAAATCTAGAACCTATGTCACACGTATGGGCCTACAACAGTAGTAATATATGTTTGTAGATCTGTTTAAATTAACAAAATAGCGATCTATATAATTTACAGTGTGTTCTACCTTTTCACCGCCCGCCGCCCGCATAGTCGAACGATTTTTGCACACTGCTAACGATCGAACACGTGACAACGTCAATGGTGGCCAGAGATTGTTTACATCGACGACCAGTCAGGAAAAACATAACGGGTCTTGTAGTTGCCGCCCCATCGTGTTGTATTTGATTGCTTAAAATGTAATTTTCTCCAGGAAAACCCGTTGACAGGCTATTTTTCATTGGTTTCGCACGTTGTTTGTCTAGAGTTGTTTTTTCCCCACCGTAATCATGATGAGACTTGAATGAATAAGAAATAAGAATAGATCAGATGCATGTAAATATTCTCTTCTTGATACGATACTATTTTAAAGTTCAAATATTTCACTTCACAGCACGACAGTGCATGCAAGTAAATTCCATATATAGCCATATATAGGTTTAGGTATGAAAATCTACTACCCTAAGCACATAGAGGTTATCGTGTTAGAAGTTTATGTGGTAGAATCTAGATCTAGCTAAGCTTCTAGCTAGATCCACATGAACATATATTTATTTGGATCTGTTTTAAAGGAATTTGATTCTAGCTCCATATTTTTCCTTTCTGACTTTCTGTTTCTGTCCATTTTAGTTAGATCTAGATCAGTTCTTGGTCCTTGGATTTTGAGGCCATTTTTGGTTTATTGGTTGGAATCTCAACAACTAGACAAGGTTGACAGATGACTAAAAAGTTAAAAAAGATGGGTGATGTGGCCCGAACATAATGGATCTTGATTGAATTGTCCGTACTGTGCAGAAAACAATCATTAACATTACAACAATGAGAATGACAAAGTGTTAATTTCCTACTAGGACTAAACTACATGGCACCATGTCAAGTGTGAGTATAAACTGTGATGACAAGGTGTTAGATTTAAAATAGAATTTTGATGCAACTTGAAATTTGAATGGCCCTAAATCAATCATAAACAGGCACTTACATCTATAATTAAAAGTCAATGAATGTATTGATTTTTTTACATGATAAACCTTGACCTGATGATTGGTTTAGGATAACATGTCAAATAATCCTAATGATCTATCTAAACAATGCATAAGTACAGTATGCCACTATGTATTAGACTTGTGCTCTCTTATTATTATTATTATTATTATTATTATTACGTTCTACACCATACATGCGACCACCTCTGACCTAAGTGACGTAATGCGTACACACATAACTGGCAGTGAGAGAGCGTGGGATAAATAAAATCGTCAGCCTGTCTACTTGAAAAGGATAGGGAGTGCAGTACTGCTAGTCTCGTCATTATTTTTTAAGCTTGCCGACAGTGCACATACGTGCAGAGAGGGGGGAGATATTTAGTTTTTATCCATATCCACAACTAAGGTGATCTCAGGGGTTTTGGTAAGATAATTTATAATTTTGCCTCGACTGCCAAGGGATCTTTAATGTGCACAGTGTTGTGATCTGCATAATGGACCTCCTTTTTAATGGCTGCTTTGATGTGACAAGGTGTCGATCCACCTACCTGGACCACGGAGTAGGTTTTACTTGGAAAAAACTTCAGAATATTTTTCAGCCTGCAGGGACTTGAATCCGCAATCTTTTAGTTGAGAGGCCGACACCTGGCCTCTAGACTACCAAGTCTCCCAAAAGAACGAGAGAAAGATTTTACTTTTTTCTTTGCACTGTTGCATCTCTTTATTATTGCACTATAGTTACTGTAGCCTACAAAGTGTGGGGCCAAGGTGGCCGCGCCATCCATGAGTCTCCTGTTGCCTTGCAGGCAGGTCTTGATTGACCAAAGGCTAGGGAGTAAATACCAACATAAAATCGCAACCTGCTACATTGCAGGCAGGTCTTGGTTGACCAAATGCTAGGAGAGGTTACCTCAACAGTAAATGGAAACCAAGGCCTGGTAGGGGGCCTCAACACCTGCTTACCCAAAACCACATTTTTATACATGATACCCAGATTGACCTCGAAGAGGACCCTGGAACCGAACAAGGACTGTGATTTTTTTAATATGGAATGTTAGGGCAATCAATGGAAAAGAGAGAATTAACCGAAGAAATGGAAAAAATCAAAGTAGACATTTTGGCCTTTACAGAAGCAAAGAAAAAAAAGACAAGGAATTTTAAAATGTAGGACCAAATCATACTTTAATCTTCTTAGGAGTAGATGTAAAGGATAGAACTAGAGCATGTCTAGGCCTCCTAATGTATAAAAAGCATGAAAAGCTACTAGAAAATTGGAAATTTATAGCGACTATTAGAAGTAAACATTCAACCAAAAGATCGGGACATTAAATTATAAATAGCTTATGGACCAAACAAAGACACCCACAAAAAAGAAAAAAGACATCTTTGAAAAAATTTGCAAATAGCTAGCCTACAGATAATCTCAAATCCAAACAGGAACTAATGGCTTTAGAACAGGGGCTCAAACATTTTAGACTGCGAAGAAGAACAAGAAGAAGACAGGAGACTCATGGCGGAAGAGGCTGTCATATCCCAATACAGGTGCAAGCACCTGCCCAATGCCTGATTCTATCCATTATGATACATGTAGTTAGAACTATCAGTTTTCACTACCTTTAAATAGTAGGTGCGCAGTCATTTGAGAACGCACCTGACGTCACAAACACGCAAAACTACACTCCTAAGTATCATCAGAAAGAGGGAGGAAGAGAGACAGAAAACGAGAGAGAGAGAGAGAGCGGGCTGTGTGAGAGAGAGAGCGGGCGGAGAGAGAGAGAGAAGGAGAAGGAAAAGAAAAAGGCAGCAGGAGACTCATGGAGGACGGAGCCTCTTAGTTACCATACAGGTACAAGCACCTGCCCAATGTCCGATTCTATCCATTGTAATAGTTAGTACTATCTTTAAGTAGTATAGACGCAGACGTTTGAGAAAGCAACTGACGTTTCAAATGCATGAAAATGCAATCTGAGAGAGCAACCATAAGCAACATCAGTAACAGTCTCATAAAGTCCATATTTTCCTTTAGAACACCCCTGTTTTAAATATGACGCATTTACATTTTAACGTCTTTTCATTATTCCTTTCCATTGTCCAAGGAGTGTCGATGCTCAGATCCACCTCCTATTCAATCACCCAACTTTCATGTCCCCAGTTTAAAAACCCCTGCTTTAGAAGATTTAAATATTAGAGAAGCAACAATGTAGAAACATCAGGTGGCGTAATAGGTAAAGAAGGAGAGACAACAACTTCTCCAAATGCAGAGAGACTTAAAAACTTTTGAATAGCATGAAAATAGCCAACACCTTATTTCCACTTAAAGATATCCACAAATGTACAAAAATGAAGACAGAAGTGAAAAATGAATCATAGACTACATAATAGTTATCACTTACCTTTTCTTTTACATTTATTTTTTGGATGCAAGAGTAAACAGAGAAGCTGAAATATCTAGTGATCATCACCTAGTGGTTGCGAAAATGAGATTACTAACTGAGGAAAACAAACAGAAAAGGAGAGAAAATAAAGCTACTCAACTCAAAACAGAACTAAATAAACCATTAGTAAAACAGATATACCAATCCAGGATAAAAAAATATATCAGTGAAAGACAGATAGATTTGAAGGATAGCAAAATAGAAGAAAAGTGGCAAATGTATAAAGAAACACTCCTCAGTTGTACTGAAGAGGTCTGTGGTAGGAAACAATTTAAAGGAGATAGGAAAAGAAAATCTCAGATGATTAGGGCATGAAAACAGAATGAATGATAAGAGAATAGCTAAATCAATATATAATGCAGCACCTCGATTGGTGGGTTTGGGACCAAAATGTTGATTTTTTTGTTATTTACTTGTTCTGTTAGAACAATTTATCTACAAGTTTATGGTACAGAAATAGTAAGATGCATACATTATTTTTTGCAAGACATTTTATAGGTGAGGGCGAAAAGAAATGATAAGAATTTTGGGGACAATTTCCTTATAAATTATTCTGTGACAATAAACAGCCAATCTGGTATCACTGGATTCATTTAGTTACCTGTATCGACAACACACTTGTCAAGTTTAAGTTCCTAGAATGGTAGCGAGAATGGAAAATTTGGTGCGTGTATCTGAAGAGGGAATGTGCTTTCATAGAACTAACCTAAAAGCCACATGATTACCTAGAAATCATGTCATTACGAGAAGTCACTATCTGTCTATTTGTAAACACATGCGCAGTAATAGGAATAGTTGAGTAAAACAAAAACAAATGCTGGTCATTCTGACACCTGTCTTCACAACAAAGGCGCATCAAAATCTAGATTTTCCATCCTTTCCACATACGCACATCAAAACCTAGATTTTCAATCCTCACCACATTAATAACAATGTTAGAGACTGTTGAAAGTGTAAAGCATCTGTTCAAAAGCGTCTGTTCAAAAGCATCTACTTTGGATTTATTTTTTTGTTGTCTTTCTCGAAATGTTGTTTTTCCATATATTAATGTTTGATCTTCTCCGTTATTTACTGACCACTTTGTATAGTATTTGGTAAACATATTGTTCTTCTCAATATCAAAAAAGAGATTAGAGTTTTCTAATATCTTGTATACTTTTTGAGAAATAGTATTTTGGTAAAAATAATATTGTCATGTTTGCATTATATACTTTGTATGTTTTGGGTTTTTTTTATTCATAAAGCATTTAACTATCCAAAATATTTAGATTATCCGTGGTCACTTTTCTGTTTGGACAGTGAATGGAAAAACAAAGAAAAATCTGCACAGGTTTTTTGTGATTTTATTGGTACATGAGGAGGTTGAGCTTGTAAGTTGTGCCATAATTCAAGATGAAGGTAGATTCCATGGCTACAAAGATTCTAAAAGTTTTCAAAGGATATAGGATGACTGAAAGTTACACATAATTTATCTACTCAAATGAAAAACCCAAATTCACAAGTAGACAAAATCATTGCTTCAAAAGAACCCCCTCCCTTTCCTTTAAAAGGACTGTTTTGAGAATGGTCTCCAGTGATCACACATTTATTATTATGCTTGTTAAACTTTAACAATTTTTCATCTAGATTATAGATTTATTTGTATTATAATTTTCTTGCTTACTTCTTTGTCTTCTGTACAGTTTTGTTTTTTTGTTTCTTTTCATTATGAAAATTTCAGCCAAGCAACCAAACTTCAACAGGGGATGATGGAGGAGAAGACTTTCCAATCGCTGCCATCATTTGCATTGCTGTGGGAGGCTACGTTGTTATCATCATTGCCATTATCATCATCAAGCACATACTCACTGTATGTATTGTAACAACAAGGATAAAATAGAGAAAAAATGTTTCTTAACCCTTTAGCGTTTAAACCAACAAAAGACGACACACGAAACCCCCGCTAAATATTTAAAGCGGCAGAAACCGACACCTGCCATTACAGGCCCACATTGTTTAAGTCAACAGAAACCGACAAGGGACACATTCTTTTGTTTTGTTAGCTCTAATTGGTCACATAAAGGATGCTATTGTTCTAAATGTAGAATAGAGTACAAGATTAAACGGGATCTAGTGGCATGAAAGGGCAGACCAATCCGCATTCTTTTGTGAAGATGAGCTGGCAGGAAGATAGAAAATGTAAACAAACCAGGTTGCCACAGCAGAGAGGAAGTTGAACGTACAGAGCAAGATGGCAGCCGCTTGATGTAAACACAAAAGGGTTAAACAATTTTGGTCTTTCTACTATACTATATTCAGTGAATCTGATTAAGAGAATTAAGAGAATTACGAGATGGGTACTTGAACTTTAATGTACACCTTTGTCCTTCAGCAGGTACATTTTATCTTATTCAGTCAAATATGTATGATTCTTTAAAGATAACTTCATCCTTCAAATAATTCCCACTTCTTTAGGCCCATATGGCCAGAACTTGTTTTTCATGGTTTTGAGAAAGATACAAAAAGGACTTAGGCCGCTTTGTGTTGCTATGTGATTGAAGCAGGCCATCATCTATGCAAGACATGTGCTAGTCCATGAGATAAGAGAAGGTGTCTTTATTTGTCTTAAAGGACATTTGTTCTGGTCAATGGTGTTTTTTAATGGAGGTGGGAACAAATGAATTTTTACATTTTTTCTGTTCTCGATCTTTTGTACATGAGGCGTTGGGATCTTTGTGATCTTTCGTATTCTTTGTTCAAGGGATGGGACTGGTCTTGTAATGTGTTCATGCCCTTTTTAATAACATTTACAAAGTATAGTTCGTCAAATGAAGTTAGGCCATATTTTAGTGTTTAGACAGTGAAGGGAATGCCTGAGTCTCAGTTTTTTGTCTCTTGAAAAGTTCTAGGAGCATTTAGTTCTTATAAGCATTGGGTGTTGTGCCATGGGAAATTTAATAGTGAACCAGTTTCATTTTGGCCTTAATAAAAGTTGGTGTTAGCCTTGAGTTTTTTTTTGTTTAAATTATACTATTTCTTAGCCTTAAACTCTTGCTCTCAGTTTTAAGCTCTTATTTATCAGTTTTACTGAATTTACTAAACATTTATTTCTTGTCTAGTATGTACAATAATGCAAATTTTTATGAGAGTATATTAAGGAATTACATGTTTAGAAAGGCTACTTAGACATTAATTTATATTGTGAAAATAAGCTGTTTAAACAACTTTTGTATCTGTGATAACAATTTACAAAGATTTAAAAATATATTTACATTTATACAACATAATCATTATGATTTTATATTGTCCATATCCATAAAGCGCTGGTTTTGTAATGTATTGATTTGAGTCACGAAATTGAGAATGGAAGAGAGAATGAAAGTGAAAAAGATGAATTGTATAAGTAATTTATTCATTTTGGTTTGAAACGTGACAACTAAAAATCTTATCTTATCTTATCTTATCTTATGATATTTAAATTTCAAAGCTCTCTTCTTAATTAGCGCATTGCTGGTGTGTTGAACATACATGTTAAACAGGCTGCCTGTGATCTGAAGTCGTGTCAGACACATGTGTCCAACAATGTTTTGAAATCAATTTATTTATGTAGATGTGGTAAGACACAGTGGAAATACTATTATGAACCAAATATTTTAGTTTCAGATAGGGGTGTTTTTGTTTTGGCTATTATTAGATACAATTTTTAAGATGTGTTAACTTGTGTATAAGTTATTATGCTGAGGCTTGACTGTTCAGATATCTTTTGGCTCTACATCATTCTTGTATACTTAATGACCTCTTTCTTTTGACGTCTGTAACATTGACTTTTTCCAACGTGAAACTCCACTCCAGTCTATATTCAAATCAAGTCTGATGCTCCTTGAGGAGTCAACTTTCAATTCTCCTCTCTGATTGACTTTTAATCTTTAACCCAAGATAAAATGACCGCTTAGAAATCAATATACTTAGAAAGAAAGAAAGAAAGAAAAGGAATTATTTATATAGTGCCAATATCCACATAGAAGTGCTCAATGGCGCTTTACATTTCAACAAAGTATACAATGAAACATCATGTAATGTTACAACTTAACATGTATACACATACATATACACACACACACACAAGTATATATAATCTTATCTAAAACACAATTATTGTTGACAAAAATTTCACTGGTAGGCTATACTAAAGAGTTTTCCAATTTGCTTTTGATGACTGAAAGACTGGAACTAGTTCTTGTTTCAGAAAAAGAGATTTCCAAATATGGGGAGCCGATAATTGAAAAGCGCTGCAAGAAAGCGAGATTTGAACATCTTTTCTTGAAGTTGTACTTGATGGGACAGATGAAGAGGTCGAGAAAGTTTATAAACGGTGATCAAGGATTGAAGATAGTTGGGGGCCATATCATTGACACATTTGTAGACCAGACAGAACTTGTGTGAAATGTTCCTTGCTTTTGTTTTAGTTATTATACATTTTACTTTGACAGTCGAATGTGCTTACCTTATAGTGGAAGGCTGTTGGAATATATTAGTAGAGATCCTGGAAATTTGTACGAAAAAGTTGAAATGCTTGCTATTTGATTTATAGGAGACGGGATGCAATTACCGGTTTCAAATTTTTTGGGGAAAAAGACTTGTTCCAAAATTTCCAAATTTGACATGGAATCAACAAAAAATATTTTAATATTACACACTCGAAGAAAAATTATGCCTCAATTCATTGTTATCACAAAATCTTTATTTCTTATCAAATTTTGATGGTATTCGGACTGGTTTTGTTCATTTCTAAAACAGAATTCACTACTTTATACTTTTGACTTGAGACAACAAATGTCTTAGATGCGTATTATGCCTTTGAATACCAGAGAAAGTGTGAATAATACTGAAACTATTGGTACGACTGAATAAGTCTCGCTTGGCTTCTTTCCCTCCTCCAATGCTCCATGTATTCCAATACACCCTTATGATTGATCAGGTTGCTCTCACCTGAGGCAATCTAAAGGATGAAACGCTTGAACTGGTCTACAGCCATTGTGGAAGAAAAACTGTAAATTTATTTCAATTGAACCGTTTATTTAATTTTCTGATTGCGTAATTTCGAAGATGTTATTTGCGAGTCGGAGGTTTTGTGTCATATTTTGTCGTCTTATCTATGTTCTGTCCGATAACTTATTTTCAAATCTAAAGCGTCATGGCCTCTTACTCGACTTTCAAACAACAGCTTGAAAGAAATGATGAGAATGAGAGAAGGTTAAACCCAAACAGCTAACTCCTACAGTATAATGGGACAAGGAAAAGCTAAAGTTAAATGTAGTTTTTTTGCTTTTTCATCACATGCTTAATTAGAATTTAAAACATGAATCATGCAAATTATTTTTATTTTTTAGTCTCGTGGAACATGCAAATCAGACTGTTGCCAGCCGTGGAAGACGGGACAGGACCTTGTTGCTGTTCAATATGTGCCAAGGCCGGTGAATGCTGCACCTGCTGTGGTGGCTGTCATGTCAACGGCTGCTTGACTAGCATTTGTGGCAAGCCTAAGGTGAGAGAATCTGGAACATAGATATTTAAAACACTTTATGTTATTTTCCATATTAAATATTTTACTAGCATAGAGCGACTTATTCACTAGAATATGGATATTTAAAACACTTTTATTTTATTTTTCTTATCAAATATTTTACTAGCATAAAGGGACTTATTCATCTAACAAACACAATTTTAAAATTGGACTTTATACATTTTCAGAATGTTTATGTTCGACAGATACACACTTTGAAAGGTTCAAACCTACGTCAATAAACATCGATGTCATTGTAAAGTTATTCGAAATCATCTCGTCAACTTGACTATTAATGTAATGAGTGTTTGTCATTTTTTGTGAATAAGGGAAGAGGAGACAAGAAGTTGAAGTCAAAACGATAAGTTTGAAAAGAGAATAAATTAATGTTGTTATTTCAGAGGACCAACTGCATTGATATCCTGCTGTGTAACTGTAGTGGATGTACTGAAAGATGCTGCACGGTAAACAGTTTTAGTAGATATGATGTGCCTTCTGTTTTCTAATTAATTGTGGGAGGTTGCATTCAACAGCATCATTGGTGCTTCTGATCCTTTATCTTCTTTTAGCATTTTGTTTGTTAATGACAACAGCTAACGTGTTGGTCCAGCAAGTACAAGTACCGCCAGCTCTACCCGCCCACCTTCCTCCACTCTCCTTTCATGATGTTGCAAAAAGCCATTGTATTTCATTGCAATTTGATTTGTGATTTGTCATCCTTTATTGAACAGCAAATGTCAAGTAATGACAAACATTCATGCAAATTCTTTTACAACATTTCGACAGCGAAAGTCGCAATCCGTGGAAATCCAACTTTGGATGTTTTGAGAAAATCAAAGAAAATGATGCTGCGTTTTTTAATCAATTTTCACAGACATACACGGTTTGCAAGCTTCAAAACTAGACCCAATAGGATTCACAGATTACTCATGTGGCTATTATACAGGTTTCTATTTGTTCTTGTGCCACAGGATCCTAACTAAACAAAATATAGAGGCTTCCTAATGTTAAAAATAAAAAGTGTTGCTTATTTTAGACTTACAAGGTTTGTGACTTTCACTGTTGATATCAGCCTGTTCTTTCCAATGGGATGACAATCACTTATGCTTCACACCACTGCTTTCCCCTAATTTTATCTTAAGGTAGAATTTGTGTTTAATTGTACTTTTTGTTTATTGCATTGCCATCTATAATTCTGTAACTTGCTCTTCTTTTAATCTGCGACACTTTCAAGTTACGCTATTGACTTTGGAAATCTTCATTGTCCTCTTACCGGGTCTAGTGATGACGACTCGATGTCAATAAATGCTGTGTCAAAAGTTTCAGGTGTATTTTCGTCATTGCTCATCATTTAATGATATTTCATATTGCCCACAAAAACAATTGCACGTTGTAAGCTTTTTGTAATCAAATATTTAAAAGCACACACCAATGTTTTATTGAGAAAGGGGGATGTTTCTGTTGAATTTGTGTCAAAAGTCAAACAGCTCCCTACTGCCTTATATTTGCAGTCATGAATATATGATATACTGCTGACCAAATTATCTTTTCAAGTATTCCTCAACTCCACTGCTTATGGTACATAGATAAACAAACAAACAAACATATTGCTTTTCTTTTTCAAGTTAGATTTCCTCTATCAGTTTTTCATTGTTACATTTATTTTTATTCAGTCACGCAGATAATATCTGTTGATCAATTAATGTTGAAAATTTCACAAAATATTTTAGATTTTATCTTGTTTATGGAATATTCTTGCTAGAGTGTAGCCTTTTATCACATACTATATAAAAGCAAAAAAGGACAAAGGTGGGGGGGGGGGGGGGGGGGGGGGCATTATCACCATACAAAAAGAGTCAATGTGAAATGAAGGTAAAATGAGAAATGCCCCAAAAAATTACAATTTACAAAAGGTGGAATCATCACTTATTTGTCATTTGTCACTTATTATTTCAATTATAATAAAACTAACTGAAGGAACTAAACCTTAAGCTGTATCTAATGATCATAAAAGATAAGCTGTGGAATTGGTTGAGCTTCATCGTCTTTGCTCTCAAGTGTTGTCTTGTGTTGTCCGTTAATGTCTTTGTCTTAGTCAATACAGGACTCTAACATCTACATCATGTATATTGCTCATTATTATATTTGACACATGACCCTTGCCTCATTGTTTGTCTTTACATATTTCATTACAATAGCATCGAATAACAGATTTGTATCTTTTGTAATGTAGCATTCAAAGATGAGTATTGCTCTTAAAGTTGGGTTAAAAAAAACAACCCAAAAAAACCCATTTACATGTATCAAAGATAGAAGAACTAGTATATGTGCATGTACTTAGTGGATTTCTATTGGTTCTTGTGCCACAGGATCCTAACTAGATGAAGCACAGAGGCTTCCTAATGTTAAAAAAATGTTTAAAAAAGAGATGTTATTTAATGTTTTAATGATTCGTTAGTAAATTACCAAATGAAGTTTTGATCATCTCAGTTGCATTCGCATACCACGAACCCATTTCCTGTGGGAAGTTATTTTACCAATCTTTTGCACTGAATTCATCAACCAATCTTTGAATTAGAAGAGCAGCTGAAGAGAAGAGGTGAAAAGAATTGTAACACAAGCACCAGAGGTTACCAGGTTGTGGAGACCATGACTGGGGTTTTTTTTTTTTTTTGTATTTGTTTTGTTGGGGGTTTTTTTGGGGGGTGGGGGGGGGTTATTTTATTAAATTTTTTTATTTGATTTCACCACTTCCACTAAGGTGATCTTGGGAGTTTTGGTAGGATTTTTGATTTTGCTCAGACTGCCCTGTAAACAGCCAAGGGATCTTCCTTTTATAGTCCATCTCTGATGGGACTAGGTGTCGATCCACCTACCAGGACCAGGGGGTAGATTTTGCTCGAGAAAATTTTTCAACCATTGGAGGAGCTAGAACCCACTACTTTTTGGTTGAGAGGCCAACACCTTGCCTCTTCACTACCGAGTCCCCTCCATGACTGGCAGTGGTAGGTTCTTCTTCAGTCATTTCACTTTTAAAAAACACATGTCACAATCTTTCATATTGCTGTTTCATCTCTTAATTCACCCTAACTGAGGTCATTGCATATGACAGACAGCCGAGGTGAATTCCAATGAAGCAAACAAAGGTACATTACAAATGTACATTACAAAGGGACATTACAAAGGGACATTACAAAGGTACATTACAAAGGTACATTACAAAGGGACATTACAAGGGACATTACAAAGGTACATTACAAAGGTACATTGTTACAAAGAGAGACAATACTGTTAATCTCTTCTTCTTCTTCATTATAACTGACCAAATAAATTCTTGAGTTTTACTGTCAGCGCGCATATTTTGATTGAACGTAAAATATTAGTCCAATTTTGTTTTTAAAGTGATGTGTTTAATTCTGTTTTTAAAGCCTTAAGTACTATTGCTGAGTTTTATTTCACCACATTCTTTACAGTTTTATCCAAGTTAAACAATTTTCACCTTATATTGTTGTATGAATATATGCTTTCAACAATTGCTGTCTGAGGGGCTGTTAATATGTATGTCAGAGGCATTTTTACCACATTGTCATGTGAATGCTTGCAAAGGTTTGTTGCTGTTGTTGTTGTAGTTGGTCTTCTTCTTCTTCTGAACCCTGAACCGGTCCCGTTATGCTCAGTATGCCACACATGGCTGAGCCTAGCTTTGAAACCTGCAATTCAATGTGTTTATGCTTAGGTGACTGGATTACCGAGGCCCCCGATTCACAGGTCGTACTGAGGCCCCCAATCCACAGGTAGTACCAAGGTGATTTCTGAACAATAACATAATAAATCTAAACCTATGTTAACTCGTTCAAAATTATTTTTATAAACACAGAGACACCGGTAGCTCAGTCAGTAGAGTGGCTGACTGCCACCCAGGAGGCCCTAGTTTGATTCCCAGTGCGAGCAAATCTTCTAGCCCTCCTGTCGACCCAGCAGTGAAATGGGTAGCTAGGTTTATTTCGACGAAAGTAAAGGCGGGGTGGAAAGCGATGGCAAACTACCACGTTATGCCGTGTGCCAAGAAAAATCAGGACTCTACTCCTGATTCCCCAAGGCTCAACTTTTGAGTATGGGATTTTCTTACTTACCTTTCGATATTCTTTCCCGCTTTCCTGTTTTCCCTTGAGGTTTTTTTTTTGGACAAGGAGGAAATTTCTATGAAACCAACTTCTTCTCCACCTTCTGTCCGTTTTGGTTTTGGGGCTTTCTCTCCTTCAGGTTGCCAACTCCGTGTTTCTTAGAACAAATCCCAAATCAGAGTTTGGACGGTTAATGGTATGAGGTGCTGGTAGGTTCTTCTTTGTTCTTTCACTTCTTCACATTATATCTTTTGTCTTGCTGTTACCTCCTCTCACGTCACCCTGAGATCCCCGCACCTGTTGGACAGGGGGAAATTAAAGGGGAAATTCGATGAACGAAGCAAGCCTAGATCAGAGTCGTTTTTCTTATGTTTGCTTTAAGGGGAAACTATTGACATTGTCCATTCTTGTTCAGAATAATAATAGTGATGATAATAATAATAATAATAATAATATTATTAATGATAATAATATTATTAATATAATAATAATAGTAGTAATAATAATAATAATAATAATAATAATAATATTGATAATAATAATGGCTATAATGATAATAATAATGATTATAATAATAATATGATAATAATGATATGATAATAATACTAATAATAATAATAATAATAGTAATAATAATAACAATAAAAATGATGATAATAATAATAATAATAACATTAATAATAAAAATGATAATAATAATAATCATAATAAAGAAAATATTGCCCTCCCGACCTTCATGGATGGAGGGCTCTGGGTGCATTGCAATTTCAATACTAAGAACACAATATTTATAAGCTTAGGACAAAGACACTTGAAGAAATAAAAGTTCAATGAAATGCTTGTCTGCACATAAATGCATCTTGAGACACTTTCTGAAAATATCTAAGGACGAAGACTGGCAAATTTCAGGCAGAAGGTTGTTCCATATTCTTGGACTGAAGTAATGGAAACTATGCTTGCCAGCTTTCACTTTCAGCCGACAGCATGAAATCTTCAATTTGAGAGCATTGTCTGTTGAGCGAAGTGACCTGCCAGGTCGGTAGCGCTGTAGCAGGTTACAGTCATACACTAGAGCCGTATTGTTTATACATTTGAATACAGTGGTTGCTGCCTTGAACTGTACTCATATCAATGTCTGACAGGTTATCAATAGGGTTATGCATGAGATAGTTTAAAACGACTGGAAAGAAAATAGCAGCTATTGAGCTAGATTTTAAAGAGAAAGAAATGTCATTGATGTGTTACTGAAGATCAAGGGTCAAAACAAATAGCTTTGGCACGCTTAACTCTCCACTTCTCTGTCTCCAATTGCTTTGATGGCAAGCTTAACTCTCCATTTATCTTTGTCTCCAATTGCTTTGATGGCAAGTTCTCTTCACTTCTCTCTGTCTCCAATTGCTTTGATGGCAAGCATAACTCTCCACTTCTCTCGTGTCTCCAATTGCTTTCATTCAGTTTTCCCATTGACCCAAGATGCTCCAGCCGATTTCTTCAGTACACAATTAATTATTGTGAGCTTTCCAATTTACTTGATCCTATCTGATGATATCAAATCAAAATATATGCAATGTCTTATGCTATATATATGTAGGAATAAAAAAAAATTAGTAGAATATGGTGGTTTTTGTTTTAAAGATTGTAAGAATATGGCAAAGAATTTGTCTTTCAATTTGTGTAAATTTTTTGGAATAAGTACCATCAAGTTTTTTTTAAATAGTTTCAAACTTTTTGTCTTTCTTTCACAGCATTAACCTTATACTAGAGGTGTCTAGCAAATCCTGATTGATTAAATTTTTCCTATATGCCACCAAACTTATCTTTTTTTTTTCATACTAAAACAATAACAAAATCTCCTCTGACTCTGAAACTATTGTTTAATGAGAGCTACTTCTTCTAATTTTCTAATATTGTGTTTATTTATTGTCTTTAAATCTCTTAGATACATTACTATTTTTTTATTTTCCATATTATTTTGATTCCATTCAACATCGTGACACCTCAAAATGTAACATGAGATTAGATGACATTAGAATGTGAAAGTTTCACTATATCGAGTAAAGGATTAACACACAGCCTAGTGGATGCACCGATAGATTGGCGATTGGCACTCAAAGAGTTAATTGAAGGGGTCACTTAAATAGTGTGCCTACGTCCTTTTTGTATAAAAATACGAGATAGAGAGATAATCCTAGGGAAGAAAAGGAAATCATGCTTCCTGAAAAGTGGGAAAATCATATTATGATGAAAATACATCACGTTTACAGCCGTTTGAAACTTGGAATTCTCAAAACCGACAGTGCCAAAGTATGTAGTTATTGTTTGCATTTTTCTCTAAATGGCGTAATTGTTACTTAAGCACACAATTGAAATGGCCCCATTAATTATCCTACAGAAAGTCTTGCAACAGGATGTGAAATACATCGTTAAACAAAATTTTAAAGATTTAAGTTTATCTCATACCAAGCTTAGTCAATGTGTTCAGTGTCAATGGCCTCCATCCCATACCAAGCTTAGTCAATGTGTTCAGTGTCAATGGCCTCCATCCCATACCAAGCTTAGTCAATGTGTTCAGTGTCAATGGCCTCCATCCCATTCCAAGCTTGGTCAATATGTTCAGTGTCAATGGCCTCCATCCCATACCAAGCTTGGTCAATGTGTTTAGTGTAAATGGCCTCCATCCCATACCAAGCTATGTCAATGTATTTAGTGTAAATGGCCTCTACCCCATACCAAACTTGGTCAATGTGTTCAGTGTCAATGGCCTCCGTCATTGCTACCCGCCCAGTCAATCGATATTACTGTTTTATTTCACTTTTGGTTTGCTTACTCTTTGATTTTCACAATTTTTGTTTGGAAATGGTGAACTAATGTGGCAGATGGGTTTTTTTTAAAATATATATATATATATATATTTTATGGGTTTCTTTTGTACCCTACCAGTAGTGAAGGTAAACTATCGGGGTTGTTTTAATCTTCTTTTTTTCACGTCTATTTTTTTTTCTCTTCTGTCACATATTATGCATTTTGTTTATTTTTCCGCACACCTTGACTTTGACCAGACGTGCTTTGACACGTCGGCAAACAGACAAGTAACATTCCGGTCTCTAGCTTGGTTCCTTGATTGCTTCCTTCCAGGGACACAAAAAAAAATTAATATTTGTAATTTACAGTTCGTAAGTATCTCACTCCCATTTATTCAGGTGCATGATATTGGAAACAAGTTGTATTTTTATCTACTCACAGCACTTTTGTTTTCTTTCTTTCTTTTTTTTCTTTTTTTCTTTTTTGCTATGTATTTGCTTTGCTTTCTATTTTTGCATTTTTGCATCTCATATCTCATGTTGCACCCAATGCTTTTCTTTGCCTTGCTTTGGAAGACACATTATAGACCTCAGGTTTTCCTATAATATGATAATTATCGTGACAATTTTTTCTAGAAACATTAGTTCAACTTGGTATTGATATATTATTATATTCTATCAATAGAGTCGAAGGGTCGAAGCGGTGGAAACCTTAACACAGTAGTGACCACCTACATGCCCGGTGCTTGGGAAGTAGAGAAAACGGGCATTTAGGCGAAACAGGAATTTAGACGAAAGTAGGAAGGAGGGGGGGGAGGGGGTGTGTGATCACCAATGGAGTTCATCCTGTATGATGCAGAAATTCAACATTTACGAAAAATGTAATGCGAGAAATAGGAACACCTAGAAACCATCTAGCTATTTAGCACTGAGGTGGTGAGCGCGCAGGTGGGTTGACCGTCGCTCGCCACGAAGACCCGAAGGCGCAATGGATACGGCTAACGCAAGACAGGGGAGCAATAGAACTGTTCACACCTTGTCCTTCGATCGCGATGCGTGCCCGGTCTATTAAAATCGCCGGGTGGTTGCATGCAACTTACGACATCAAGAAAGAGCCGTGGGCGGAGTCCCAAAGACTTGGATTCTAATTGCCCAGTGACAAACCAGCGATCCAACGGAACAAACACGAAGGCTGTGCTGGGTGGAGTTATGAAAAGAAGACTGGTCATCTTTTATTACATTACAATGGATAGGTAACGAAGGGTAGTTACAGTGCATGACACATTGTTGACTGGCATAAGCCAAATTAGCGATGGGATTACATGTATGATTAAAAAAAAATTTTATTTAATCAATAACAGACGTATTTTATGATAATTTATAGAAAATGATACCTGCAGCTGCCACCGAAACCGGGCATTTAGGCGAAAATCTTGGTTTTGAAACGGGCATTTAGAGGTGCAACTTATATAGAAAAAAATCAGTGTCACTGAAATTGCAGGCATTTAGGCGAAACAGGCAGTATGGTCACGGGCATTTAGGAGGTCACTACTGTAATTGTTGTCATCTAAGTTACCAATAATTACATGTAGTTCCGCTTTCAGAGAGGAGATAAAAGCAAACAAGGCTTTGAAAAAAACATAAAACAAAAAAATCCCCAACAAATTTCACATCACAGTGAAATTGTGGAATTTCATAATTTCATAATTCCTTCTCCCCCTTCCCTACCAAATTACTGCCATTTTGGTTTTATTTTACTGTCAATCATTTGAATAGTAAATCAATGAGTTGTATAATATATATAGATAATAGGAGTGTTGAAGCAAACTCAATTTGTATCTTACTGTAAATTGGTTGAATGCCCTGCTTTTGGCTTACTTGCTCTTGGTGTGTAGTGCATGGCTGAGCATTTACCCAGTGCACGCTTATGTAATGTGGCTGTCGTTCTGATGACAACGTGTGTACACCACAATTTTTTATTTTCTTTTTGTCGTTGGTACATAATTCGCAAAATTACCTTTGAACTTCACCAGAAAGACCAGTGATCAGTGGATTTATTTGTCATTTACCATAAATAGGGCGGTTAGTTCATGTTGAAATTATCAAAGTTTTCTGGAATATTACTGGCCGTTGAGCAAGTCTGCGCAGACAGGGGTCAGTATTTTTTTTTATTTGAAAAGGTTGGCAGCCATGCGTTTTCACCAGAAAGGCACAGCATGCGATATTTTTGTGTACACGTTGAATGAAAGGTGGTAAGCGTGCTTATCATCGTGTTGTCCGGCACAAAATGCTCATAATATGGCTTCTGCACTGCTCTATATCATGTTTTATGTACAGAGGCGAAATATGACAATAAGTGACAACTCCACTAATAAAGACAGAACAAACACGTGACGTTTCGGGTATAACCCTTCGTCAGACAACAAACGAGAAATATCTAGAACGTAGATCTAAGTTACCTCAGGCATCACCCAATGTGATGTCAGAAGAAAAAAATAGAAAGGAGGAAGAAAGAAAGAAAAAAAGACAATGATGGTAAGAAGCGTAGTAGAGGAGGATGTGAAGAATGAGCGAGAATGGAAGGTTCAGATCTAGAATGAAATAAAAATATAAAAATAAGTAAGTAATAAAAGATGACAAGGAGAGAGAGAGAGAGAGAGAGAGAGAGAGAGAGAGAGAGAGAGAGAGATAGAGAGAGAGAGAGAGAGAGAAAGGAAGAAAAAACAGACAGACAGACAGAGAGAGAAAGACAGAGAGAGAGAGAGACAGACAGTATGGGAAACAGACAGACAGACAGACAGACAGACAGACAGACAGATCTATATCAGACAGGGTCAGAAAGAAGAAATGATAGAGAATGAAAGAAAAAAACGGAAGAATCAAGGCAAGAATTTACACTGAAATAAGGTGCGAAAAAAAGAGGATAACTAAATTACTAATCTATATCTTGCACTGGGTCTAGAACAGAATAAAATGATAGAGAATGAAAGAAAGAAGTATCAATCAAGGCAAGAATTTACACTGAAGGTGCTCCCTCTGTATACAAATTACAAATATATTGATGCAATAAGGAACAGAGTAAACATTTTTCTTCTCTTCTCTCTGCCAGTTAGCTCTAGCTGATTGTATCTCTCTTATCAAGCTCTCTCTCTCTCTCTCTCTCTCTTCTCTCTCTCTCTCTCTCTCTCTCTCTCTCTCTCTCTCTCTCTCTCTCTCTCTCTCTCTCTCTCTCTCTCTCTCTCTCTCTCTCTCTCTCTCTCTCTCTCTCTCTCTCTCTCCCTCCCTCCCTCCCTCCCTCCTCCCTCCCTCCCTCTCTCTCTCCTCTCCCCCCCTCTCTCTCTCTCTCTCTCTCTCTCTCTCTCTCTCTCTCTCTCTCTCTCTCTCTCTCTCTCTCTCTCTCTCTCTCTCTCTCTCTCTCTCTCTCTCTCTCTCTCTCTCTCTCTCTCTCTCTCTCTCTCTCTCTCTCTCTCTCTCTCTTTCTCTCTCTCCTTCTAACCTTTTATTACTTACTTATTTTCATATTTTTATTTCATTCTAGATCTGAACCTTCCATTCTCGCTCATTCTTCACATCCCCCTCTACTACGTTTCTTATGATCAACTGTCTTTTTCTCTTTCTTTCTTCTCTCACTCTCTTTTCTGTTTTTCTTCTGACATCTTCTCATCACATTGTGTGATGCCTGAGGTAACTTAGATTATAATCCCATATTGATTCTGGATTTAGGTTCCCGAAACTAACGTGTTTGTTCTGTCTTTATTAGTGGAGTTGTCACTTATTGTCATATTTCGCCTTTGACTTCACTCCCACTATGAAAAATTTAATAAGATGTCAGATTTCATTTTTTATGAACAGCATTTATGTTTTTGTCTTTTTGTTGTGCTAATGTGATCCCTAGGGGGGGGATGTTGGATTTTGAATAGTGAGATGCTCCTGAAAGTAAAGACAAAACAAAATTCTTTTTGTTTTTTTTTTTTTTGTTCTTTTTGTTTTGGATATCATATTATTGGGAACATGTGCTAGTAGATTCAGAGTTAAGCAAACATAGTAGAAAGGTGTGTCATCATTATAATATGTAGTAGCATTGTTCCAATTAGACAGCTAGAGTTAACGCATTGTAGTCTCTGACACACATCACACAAACTTACAAATTTCTTAACATGTTTGTCCCTCTAATGCTGACTGAAGATCATGTTTCTTTATTAAGAGTTAAAAAGAGTAGTGTTTCATCAACTGAATTGTTAACGTTCAGACAGGATAATTGCATTATCCGTATATGAAACACAAAACTTGTCAAAATCTCTCCAAACAAAACTCTGGTAAATGCTGTTTTCATGTTTGTTTTCAAGTATGATTATGTTATTACTATTAGTGAATTTATATAGCATTATATAATGTGTGGCTTATGCTATATATATCGATATGTATTATCAAGCCAGTGAAGAGATCAGTGGTAGATCCTACATGTATTTCTTTTACTTCTTTTTCAATAGGAAATGTCCTTTTTATTCTTTCACCTATCTTGTTGTTTTCTCTAAAATACATAGACATTCAGCACCCTGAGATCACCGCATATATAGTAGATGGGGTGAATTTTAATTAAACAAACAAATGGGTAAATAAAGATAAAAAATAAATACACTTGCGTAACAATAATTATCCCTTGCAAAGTTACAACAAACAAAATAAATTCTCAAGGACGCCTTAAAATCATTCAAAATTTTATTTCTTTTGCTCAGCAAGCAAAAAAAGGAAAGAGAGGAAAAGTCAGTTCATTTTCACTTACTACTGCCAACTATGTTCACCTGCATGCTCTGACTTTGAATTTGAGCCAAAAAACTTTTCCCAAAAAAATTTGGTTATCCCATGTTTTGAATCTTTCTTTTTTTTTTTATCAGTTCCCATTGCTTTATTCAGTTTTTATTATACCAAAGATGGGTTTCTAGATGCTTTGATTACATGATCTGTCTCATGGATGCCCTGAGTCAGGTGTACTTCAGAGATGACGCATTTTGAGTTCGAAAGCTATTTCCATGTTTCCTTCCAAAAAATTTAAATTTCTGTGCTTGGATTGAAATTTAGCTTTAGTGCCTCTTTTATATTTTCTTCCCACTTTCTCCGAGGTCTGCCTTTTGGTCTTTTACTTTGGGTTTTAGTACTGTCTCTACTGATTTAGCTATTCTATTGTCAATACTAGGTTAGACTGGATCAGCCTTGGGTTTTTGCACTGTATACTGATTTAGCTTTGGACTCTTTACATGTGCTTGTCAATACTAACACTAAACTCTAGATCAAACGTGGGTTTTAGCACTGTATACTGATTTAGTTATTCCATTGCCAATACTAGGACTAAACTCGTATATGATTCAACTAATTCTTGTTCAACTCGATACTAGGATTCAACTCGATACTAGGATTCAAGTCGATACTAGTTGATTCAAGTCAATACTAGGATTCAACTCTCTTAATTCACCAGGATTCAACTTAAATTAAACAAACAAATGGGTAAGGATTCAACTCGCACAGGCCTAGGACTCAACTTCATTTTCATTACTACTCTATGTTCTAGGACTTTCAACTTGATACTAATCTTTCTTTCTTTCTTTACTCAGTTCCTTAATCAAGGATTCAAACTCGGTTTTAGCACTGTTACTGTTTTAGGATTCAATTGCCATACAGGATAAACTAGATTCAACTCGATACTAGGATTCAACTCGATACTAGGATTCAACTCGATACTAGGATTCAAGTCAATACTCGATTCAACTTAATACTAGGGATTCAAGATACTAGGACTCAAGTCGATACTAGGATTCAACTCGAATACTAGGATTCAACTCAATACTAGGATTCAACTCGATACTAGGATTCAACTCGATGACTGATTCAAGACTCAATACTAGGATTCAACTGATACTAGGATTCAACTAGGATTCAACTCGATACTAGGATTCAACTTAATACTAGGATTCAACTTCGATACTAGGATTCAACTCAGATACTAGGATTCAACTTAATACTAACAAATGGATTCAACTCTAGATTCAAGTCAATAGGATTCAACTTAATACTAGGATTCAACTCGATCTTAAGATTCAACTTGTACTGGATTCAAATCGATACTAGGATTCAACTCACTCAACTCTAGATCAAACTTGTACCTGGGTGGTTGGTGGTGCTACTGGTAGGCCCTGCTTTTTTCCTTTTCCCCTTTCGATTTTACCGTTCCTCTTCTTAATTCACTCTCAGGGCACTGTGTATGATGGAGATTGTAAGTTTTAATAACACAAACAAACAATCAAAGCAATCAACTTTTACTGAAATCTCAGGTAACGGGTGACACATTCCAGGCAACAATTTGCGTGTGTCTTTTATGGCATTTGAACACTCACAAGATAAGGCTTATTATACCTCTTTCTTAGAACCCATTCCCATTCAGTTACATCTGTTTTTGATGACACCTCCTCTTATTTGAACTTTGTCTGTGAGATTTCAATAATTGCAATAACCACTCCTGACCCAACTTGTCCTGGTGAGATTTCAATAATTGCAATAACCACTCCCAACCCAACTCTGTCTGGTGAGATTTCAATAATTGCAATAACTTTGTCTGGTGAGATTTCAATAATTGCAACCCAACTTTGTCTGGTGAGATTTCAATAATTGCAATAACCACTCCCAACCCAACTTTGTCTGGTGAGATTTCAATAATTGCAATAACCACTCCCAACCCAACTTTGTCTGGTGAGATTTCAATAATTGCAATAACCACTCCCAACCCAACTTTGTCTGGTGAGATTTCAATAATTGCAATAACCACTCCCAACCCAACTTTGTCTGGTGAGATTTCAATAATTGCAATAACCACTCCCAACCCAACTTTGTCTGGTGAGATTTCAATAATTGCAATAACAACTCCCAACCCAACTTTGTCCTGGTGAGATTTCAATAATTGCAATAACCACTCCCAACCCAACTTTGTCTGGTGAGAGTTTCAATAATTGCAATAACCACTCCCAACCCAACTTTGTTTCAATAATTGCAATAACCACTCCCAACTCAACTTTGTCTGGTAAGATTTCAATAATTGCAATAACCACTCCCAACCCAACTTTGTCTGGTGAGATTTCAATAATTGCAATAACCACTCCCAACCCAACTTTGTCTGGTGAGATTTCAATAATTGCAATAAACACTCCCAACCCAACTTTGTCTGGTGAGATTTCAATAATTGCAATAACCACTCCCAACCCAACTTTGTCCTGTGAGATTTCAATAATTGCAATAACCACTCCCAACCCAACTTTGTCTGGTAAGATTTCAATAATTGCAATAACCACTCCCAACCCAACTTTGTCTGGTGAGATTTCAATAATTGCAATAACAACTCCCAACCCAACTTTGTCCTGTGAGATTTCAATCATTGAGAACCACTCCCAACCCAACTTTGTCTGGTGAGATTTCAATAATTGCAATAACCACTCCCAACCCAACTTTGTCCTGTGAGATTTCAATAATTGCAATAACCACTCCCAACAACTTTGCAATAAACACTCCCAACCCAACTTTGTCCTGTGAGATTTCAATAATTGCAATAAACACCCCCAACCCAACTTTGTCCTGTGAGATTTCAATAATTGCAATAACCACTCCCAACCCAACTTTGTCTGTGAGATTTCAATAATTCAAACAATTTGCAATGAACACTCCCAACCCAACTTTGTCTGGTGAGATTTCAATAATTGCAATAACCACTCCCAACCCAACTTTGTCTGGTGAGATTTCAATAATTGCAATAACACTCCCAACCCAACTTTGTCCTGGTGAGATTTCAATAATTGCAATGAACACTCCCAACCCAACTTTGTCCTGTGAGATTTCAATAATTGCAATAAACACCCCACCCCAACCCCTGTGACAATAATTGTCCTCACAACCCAACTTGTCTGAGATTTCAATAATTGCAATAAACACTCCCAACCCAACTTTGTCCTGTGAGATTTCAAAATTTGCTATAACCACTCCCAACCCAACTTTGTCTGGTGAGACTTCAACAATTGCAATGAACACTCCCAACCCAACTTTGTCTGGTGAGATTTCAATAATTGCAATGAACACTCCCAACCCAACTTTGTCCTGTGAGATTTCAATAATTGCAATAGACACTCCCAACCCAACTTTGTCTGGTGATATTTCAATAATTGCAATGAACACTCCCAACCCAACTTTGTCCTGTGAGATTTCAATAATTGCAATAAACACCCCCAACCCAACTCTGTCCTGTGAGATTTCAATAATTGCAATAAACACTCACAACCCAACTTTGTCCTGTGAGATTTCAATAATTGCAATAAACACTCCCACCCAACCCTTTCCTGTGAGATTTCAATAATTGCAATAAACACTCCCAACCCAACTTTGTAATAATAAGTGTGAATATTTGAAGTCGTTAAAGACACAAATCTCAACTTCTTACCGAATACGATATCTGCCCATATGAACAAAGTAGTTCACATATAGTGGCAGTGGTCTTTAAAAATGGACTTTTAAGTGAAGACATGTGTTTGCTAGGGATGTAACCTTTCACCCTTCCTTTTCGTCTTTGCAATCGACTGGATCATGAACTACAAACAGAAGGAGGAATAGCATCTAATGACCTCTGGCACCAGCTAAATGATCCAGATTTTGCATATGATCTGTTGTTACTCTCCGACTCACCACAACAGATGCAGATGAAAACTGAAGAGTTAAACAAGCTAGCATGCTCTAATGGTCTGCAGATCCCCCCACGAAGGGAAAACTGAGGTACTGAGAATTACCTCAGTGTCGAATAAACCCTGCAGCATTCGGGACACCCACTTGAAGAAATAGATTTTTTCACCTATTTAATCAGTACTGTTGACAAAAACAAAATGGAAGAACTGAAGCAGATGTTAAGACGAGAATTTGAAAAGCAAGAACAGCGTTCTCATGATAAAAAACAAAAAGCATGGAAAGCAAATGAGGTCAAAATTGGCCCAAATATAAGACTTTTCAACTCAAACATCATGGAGATGGTGAAAGTCAGAAACCATTTAAGTCCAATTTTGGATGTTTTGAAGTGATCAAAGATAAAGATTATGCGCATTTTGATCTTTTTTTTTCCACACACATGCACAGTTTGCAAGTGTCAAAAACTAGACCCAAGAGGGATACACAGATTGCTCATATGGTTAATAAACATGTTTCTATCGGTTCTTGTGCAACAGAATCCCAACTAGACGAAACAGAGGGGCTTCAAAATGTTAAAAAAGTGAGAGAAAAACGTGTAATTGATTTTAGACTTACTTGGCTTGCGACTTTCACCGTCCATTTGTGTTCTTCTATGTGGAACAGAGACATGGAAGACTGCTTTAGAAACAATGAAAAAAACTTTATTCAATCTTTTGATCTTTTGCCAATGAATGTTTTTAGACGGATTTTGAGGATCGAATGGCAAGATAAAATTAGAAATGGAGAACTACGGGCAAGAACTGGTATAGAAACTACAGAAAATACTCCAGGAAGAACACGATGGAGATGGATCATACATACTTTGCGAAAGTCTACTTCAAATATAACAAGACAAGCATTGCAATGGAATCCATAGGGAAGACGACGCCAGGGTAGATCATGGGGCACATGTGAATATGTCAAGAAAAGGACAGGAAGAGAGTGAATGTCAGTTGGAATGAGCTAAGAAAGAGTATCTCCCAGGGGAAAAAAGAGGGAAATAAAGATGGAAATCCTTTGCCTGTGGCCTATAGCCTGGTAGGGGGTGAAAGGCTTTGATGATGATGAAGGATAGGCTAAACTGACAGTGTCCAATCCAGCCTTCCTTTGCTAAAATGTCTTTCCATTTTAATTGGGGACATATGTTGGTCATCTTTGCATGTACATCTGTTTTTCTTTATCAAAAGGAACAATTTATTTATATATACACCTCTGTATACACCAACTGTGGATTAAAAAATGTATTTCTTGTCTTTCTATATGAAAAGCACAGCAGCCTTCGAATAAAGTATATTTTGATGTTTTCTCTTTTAAAGAATCTCATCATTACAACTTTTTTTTCTTCTGCATGTAAAGGGGTCTCTTTTTTTAAATCAATTCTTTTGCCATTTCAAAAAAATAAAAAAAATTGTTTCCAAAGATTTCATTTGAGACCTCCTTATACTTCTCTCTCTGTTTTTCCATTCATTTTTATTTGTTTTTGTGAATGCATGCATAGGTGGTTATTTCATTTTTTCGACATCTCTGTCTTGTAGGAAGTTAATGTAAGTTTTTTTAGATCAGCATCTGGTTACTGGAAATATTCTTTTTCACTTAAATAAGTTTTGAAAGCAATGTGTCATTTCCTAAACTCATTGAAATTGTAAAATTGCAGTGTAAAAAAAACAAAACACTTTTAAAAAATGAAAACAATTTTATCATTGCATCAATGATAATAAGAAATATTTTGAAGCCGTATTGTGAATTGACATAAATTTTAAATTGTCTAGATCTTTTCTCTTTTGCTTTGTTTTTTGTTTTGTTTTGGGGGTTTTTGTCTCATAAAAAGTCTTTTTAATGATTTGTTCCTCCTCTTTTCCCATCTATATTTTCACAGGGATGTCACTGCACCTGTGGTTGTGGGTGTCTCAAGAAGATCAAGTGTTGTGCATGCTGTCAGGGTTCATGTCGCTCGTGTTCATGCCAAAACTGTTGCAGCAATTTGTGTTTCGACGTCTCAGATTCGGGCGCTTGTGGTTGTTTGTGTTTAGAGGTGAAATTGAGATCACCCCGTTTGGGGAGTATGAGAAGTCATTCAGCACCACCAGCGAAAGGGGACGATGTTAAACGCTTTAATACGCACTTTCCTCCCATCAAGGACGGTGAGGGACACATTTTATTTCACAAAAGCGGAGGCGGAGATTTCATCAAGTTGAAAGAGGCTTCAGACATCTCTGCTTCAGATTTAAAATTGAGATCTACTTCTCTGAGCCGTTCTACTAAGACAACAGGCTCTATCTTGTTAACTGCAAATGAGCATGTGTCTAAAAAAATCTCGAAAAATGTTGTGTCTTCATCAACAGCCACTCCAAGAATCTATGATACACGTGGTGAAATAGTTCGTAAGGATTCACGTGGGAGTAGCATGAATTCAAAGAGGAATGATTTTCGCAAAAATAGTGAATGGTCTAATCGATCGATGAACAGCGCGAATAACAGCGAGAACAAACTCACCGCCAATGTGAGAACTTCTAGGCACAAGTCATTGCGGGTGGGGAACCAGTCACAGCGATTTCCACAAAAGCTTTTGGTCAGTTCAGAGTCTGTAGATTCAGGAATAGATTCATCCCGGTTTCCATCTGATTCAGCTGACAAGAAATCTCACTCCATGCCGAGGCAGACAATCATTTCAAAGCGCCCGTTGCCACCTCTGAAAAATGTTTCACATCCAACAAAACTAAGTAAAACAAGCTGAAAGTTTTGGGTTTGTTGGGGGGGGGGGGGGGGGTTCTTTCTGTCATAGTATTTTTTTAGAAAAACAAAACATAATTACCTATCTATTTTACAGTCCAATAGGAATTTCAGAAGCATTTGAAAGACCTGGTGAATATTTAATTTATTCTTGTTTTTTATCAGAACAATTCTTCATGCTTGACATTTTTCTGTCTTTCTCCATGATTTAACCCCTCCTCTGCAATGTACCTGTAAATTCTATGGGCCAGTTTGTGTATGCTATATGACATTTGCCTGTAGAATTTACGGCTTATAACACGACATGTTTCAATAGGTTTGTTGCAGGGACATAACTGCATAAAACACTTGCATAGTGTTTGAATAACATCCCTTAAGTTAAACTGTCAATTTCTCCTTCCGGCACTGCCATCGCTCTGTTATGTCTCCTGGGAGGCGAAGGGGTTAAACAGAACAGATCAGTGAAATGTTAAGAAGAGCCACCTCCTCACTTTCCCCTTTACACGCACCCCACCCACCAGATGTTGGAGGTTTGCGGGGATACTGGTAGCTCTTACTTCTTTCCTTTCACTCTTTTACGCATATTTCATCTTGCCGTTTTCTCCTAATTCACCCTGAAATTGCTGCATATGGCTGACGGGGTAAGTTTTAATGAATTATTAACAACAACAAAAAATACCATCCTCTTCTAAACAAAACGTCTATATAGAAACTTTGTAGCTAGTCAACTCTTTTTTGTTATCATTCATAACATTAACACTTGTAGACAGTCTTCTTTACTCTATGAAAGGTTTTGTATGTTTAACATTACCACAATAGAATGGATGGAACTCGCAAGCCTCAGCCTAGAGCTGTGATGTCTTACTATAACAACTCTTACAGGTCAAGCACAAAGATCTGCTTATCTGATGGAATATTTGTTATCAAGTAGAGACGTTGGAGCTCTTTCAGCCGATCTGTCCAAACAGTCTCACAATGCCACACATGAAGAGGTTGGGGGTGGGGGGGGGGGGGGGGGGGTTCTGTTGTCACCCAGGCGACGTGGAACTGCACAAGAGTAAATCTTACCGTAGAAATGGGATAAGACTTCATAGTCGCAAAAAGCCAGGAGGACCATTTCACAATGTCTCAATGAATCAATATCAATATCATGCCCTGTCCTCTTCCCCCCCCACCCCTTTGCACTTTCTCCACACTTACATACACATGCTAAACACACATGCACTTACATTTACGCACACACACAAAAATTGAAGCTTTAAGGGAAGAGGGGTTCACAAAAGAAAAGAATGACATAATACTTGCATATTTGCCTTCTGATGACTTGGAATCTTTTGTCCTGTGGTGTCTCAGCATATAACAGCAACACTATTTACTTCGTTAATTCACCGCTAACGATAAAAACAGAGTTACAAACATGACTTTGCTTACTTTTATTCTCCGTCTTTGTCCATGGAGTGCTTATCAATGTAGCTCTTCTGTTTATCTATCATGATGTTAGGTTTCTAAGTCTTCCCCTCTGGTCACAGTACAAATCGTACAGTCAATATTCCATATATCGTCGGTGAAACAGTCTAAACGCGAGTCCATGATTATTATATGAAATGTGAGATTTGTCCTTCAAAGGATCAAAGGCATCCTTCTTTTGTATTTTTATAGACATTGGGGGACTTGATCCCATAGGAAGACTCCAGTACCGTACACAGTCAAAATGCATATTTCCGTTTTTCTTCCCGCATCCAAGAATTTAATCTTATAATTATAAGTAAAGTGGTGGATTTGCTTGTTTACATCTTTCACAAAAGTTCCACCGTGTAAAGTCCATTTTGTGCACAACTCTTCTTTTTCTTTTTTTATTTACTGCAATCTCAAGACTAAAGTAGTTATTACATTGTAACCCAAAAGCAAAACATAGTAAGTGTTTACAGCTCTTAGTCGATGACCTATTACATTTTTTTTTTTTTTTTGTAAAATGGCGTCAGACGGACATACTTGTTTAGTTAGACAATTTCACCTACAATATGATTCAAGCCTAACCGTATTTCTAAATGTCCCTCAAGATTAATCTTTTAAATTTGAATCAAGAGCTTCTTACTAACTTTACATAATAATATGTGAATCAAAAAATACGAGAATCAAAACTCATTACTCCCATGTGAATCATTTTAAAAAAACAACAACTCTGTTTCAATTTTCATTATCCTCTAGCTTTAGTTGTTTTAGATGGTGTACATTTAACCTCAGATTCTTTTCAATTTTTCTAACTTTTTGGGTTATGTTTTGTTTTAAGAAGAGAAAAAACCCAACCAAACTAACATTGGAGTGTTGACCAATGATATAAAAATCATGACATGCAAGCAAATGTAGTTAATTTAGAAAAAAACTTAACTCAACAAATAAGAATTGTCCTCATTTTTTAACGGGAAATGGAATAAAAAGCCTGATTCAGTATGCCCCTTGATGACAGACTTTACTGCTTACATGGTGGAAACTGACAGATGAGTAGGGGTTTGAAATTCAGATATTCTCATGAACACATGACAATGAAGGATTGTTACAATGTAAACAAAAAGTTATATGAAATGCTTGTAACTTTAAATGAAAAAGTGAATCATAGATAGAGAAAATGACGGTCACAATTTAATGTGACTGAAATTTGAAAATCTGACATTATGGTAACACGACGTTACAGTTTACTTGACATGTTTCATTATATGAGAAAATGACTAAATCCTCATTTATTACATTATTAAATCCCTGCAAAGAATTTAAGTTGGCTACATCATTGTAGTATGGTAAATCGAAAAAACAAACTTCAAAATTGTGACATAAAAACACGTTCATATTTCCATTTCATTCGCCTATGACATAGAGTAACACAAATTGTACATGTGTGTCTCTCATGGAAATCATTGATGCTTGAACTTAAAACAAGACCTCATCATACCAAGAAGAATATAATGTTCATATTATTATAATTTAAATTATTTTGTTTGGGCGTTTTTTTTATATGAAAGGGGAAGATTGTGCTATTTATAAGTAAGCCTGCAAGGAAATAACAACTTGGCTATATAATACATATATATGTATGTAAATATATTTGATACATATGCATACATATCCACTGTAGTCTGTAATTAATAGTTATTTACCAAGTTCTAAGTGTAAGTTAATTGGTAAGAAAATCTCTGTTCCTGTGCACTGTGGAAGCTTAGCACAGTTGTTGAATGACCTGCCCCTTTTTTACTCTACACGATGTTTTAATCTGTCTTCAAAGAGTCCTTTTTCTCTCAGGGGCACAGGTAGACAGAGCATGCATGTAGACCAATAGAGACTCTTTAGTGCTTCTTTATTTATAAAACTTGGTGCTTTTAGTTTAGTTTTTTAGTTTTTTTCCTCAGTGTTGTAATTGTCTTGAACTAATTCATAGCATTGTTTCCGATTCCATTGTTAACAATTTTCAGTTCTGATTTTAACATGGTTTGATTGTTAGCTTTTTCACATCATTTTGATGTGAAAAGAATTTTTTTGCAAAGACACGATGTAAAGCGTAAAACAAAATTTAAAAAAACAAAACAAAACAAATCAATCTAACTTGAAAACAAAAACAACAGCAACAAATACTTCAACAAGAAACAAAAATACTAACTATTGTTAAACTGAAGTATGTTGACTTATTTAACAGCAAAACTTTATTACAGGTTAAAATGTTTCTTTTCTTTCCTTGTTCTTTTTTCTTTCAATTCCAACACTTTTTGTGTTGAAAATATTCACTTGTCGGCCATATGCTTTAAAGCGTGTTGTGATCTTTGTTGTCATGCATTTGATATAGTCATTATTGTATGTGATATTGCATTCTTGTTTTGGTCTGTTTTTGAACATCCTTTTGCTGAAGCCTTGTGGCAAGCTTATCTGTGATTATTGTGTATCGATAATATTTAAAACAACAACAAAAATGTTAAAATAAAAAGCGCGGTTTTTAAATACATCTATTTTTATGTGCCTTTTCATCATTGTCTTGTAGTAAAAACCCGTTTTAAATTAAAATGAATACAAATTTCATGTATATTTTTCTAGCAAGCGTTTGCATATATCTTCTTTAGGATGGATACTTGTTGATAATTCTTTTCAAACTGTTTAGCTGTTTTTTCCGCTCATACCAAAAGCGTGTCAGACAATTCATGAATTTAACTCAAAGCAACGACATCACTTTTGAAACACATGCATTGCGTTTTATTTGCCCCTCCGCCAATAAATGCTGTGCATACTCTCTCTTACAAGACCACTAATGATGAAGGATGTGAGTGTTGTGTCCTTATATCAGATGTGCTTTTAAAAATATATCCAATGTTAACAATAGCAAACGCCTTGTGGATATCTGTTTTGGTGTCGATGTACAATAGTAAGATGTAACAATGAATAATAGTTTCCCAATGTTGCACTGACTATTCTCAGTAATAAAAAACAAGACACGTTATGATCATTAGTAGTAATAATTTCTCACTCGTTATTCTTTTCAATGTTGTAGTAATAACTGCGCTTATCAAAAGAAATTAATGCTCAATGACAAAAAGGACAAATTTGATTTGTAAATGTCATAAATACATGAAGCAACATTGACCCTCCTTCCAACTCCTCTACCTCTTCAGACATAAGCTGTTCTATTTATAGTGCCTCTTGTACTTTGACCCAGGTAAGCACATGGTTCCTTAACTCATTTGAAAGAGACTAGAAACAGTATTAGAATTAGAAATAATTCCTATTGATCTGTCGGCAATCAGCGGCATTATCTCTTAAATGAGCCACCGTGAGCTCTTTTTTGTAAGAAGTTACAGTCAACCAAGTGTTGTCTTAGACTTTGAGCATCCTGCATCTTAGCTGACTCATGTTACATCTGATTTGATTTTAAAACATAACGTGTTAATCTGTATGTATGTGATATCTGTCATGGGCCAATGAAAACAGAGTTGCTGCAAAACCGAGACTGCTGGGTTTTTTCATTTTTTTGGCATGGTTTAACTTTCACCTTGCTTTAAAGGAAATTGATTTTATTTCATACTTTTGTATAAAGAAATCATTTACGGCAAATAATAGATCTCAGACACACTGTTTACATCTATACTTGTCCATGACTCAAATCACGATAAGGGATTTTTGAATATTTGTCAGCATTTATGTAGTGTTTTAATTTAAAGCAATTAATGATGCCAAAACAGACAAATAAATTAATGAAAAACATTAAAAAGAGGCATTATATGATAGTATGTTGAGTATTTAATAATATATCCTTCACTGAAACGTAAATACAAACGTAATGAGAAATTTAAAAAAAGAGGAATGGCTCTGTAAAGGCCAAAATATCTCATTGACATTTATGGGCGTGAGTGTCATAAATTTATGGAACTGTAAACATGTTTATATGTGTACAAAGAAGTCAATTCTAATGTCTTTGGTGCAGAATGAGTGAGAGTATCAGTTTGTGAGTAAGTTTGTGAGTCAGTAAGTGGAGTTGTTTTCTTCTTTCGTTTTGTATGAGTATGAGTCTTTTCAAATTAAAAATAATAAAATTTCCCTCCAAGCTGAAACAATGTTTAGTTCATTATATGCATAATCAGGTAGCTCTAATCCATTAGATGAATAAAAGTGGAATACAATCCTTAATCACTTCAGTATTCGCATATTAAAATTCAAATGTTAATTAATTGCATGTAAATTGTAAAGATTTATGTATTACCTGCCATATGTAATAACTTTTTGCTTTCACACAGAGTCGCATTTCTGTAGCAATTCGCCCTCTTAGTTGTCGCCATCAAAACTCATTAATTACGCACGTGCGCTCACCTGTCAGGGATCAAGCACGGTCAGCTGGATTCCGGTAGCTGATCGCCCTGTTGGGATTTTTATAAAAAATGGCACCATTTTATCTCGCTAGAACAGTGCTTCTTTCACACCGATTAGCTCAGTTTTTGTTTCTGGTATAGGATCGATGTCTTGTCTGTTCTCTGTAAAAGTATCATTTCTCTTGGATTTGTGACTTTTCTGATAAAGGCATTTTTAAGAGGTTTTCTATAATTTTCGGGGTTTTTTGCTTTGGTCATTATGTTTTATCGAATTGCTAAAAAACTACATAGGTAACGAAAATGAGTTTATTTTAAAGATTGGTTATCGCCCTTCATTCTTTTGAAAAAATTTAATTTGTGGTCACAAAGTTATAACGTACTTCCTCCACTTGCTCCCTTTTTCCTGAGTTAAGTACGCTTGCAATGCGTTTCCCTTGAGTGTAAATCATTTTTAACTGATTTTCCTTTATACAATCGATTTTTACCGACCCCTCTCATTCTTTCAAATAAATCTAGCATGGATCACGCCCTAGAGAATCACAAATAACACATGAAAAACAACTCACACTTAGGTCGGGTCCCATTGCATCATCTTTTCATATCAAACACAGAATCACACCACAGACATACTACAGTCGATCTTTTATTGACCACTGTAATAAATTCTTACAAGAAAAGGATTATGCAGACCTTACACAAACAATCATCCCACAGACAATGACATGCACACATTACACATTGCCCAATAGTTATTGATGAAGCACACAGGATAGCGTTAGTTTTCAACAATATCAACAAAACATTTAGTTAAGTCTACAAAGCAATCTCACACACAAAGACAGTGAAAATTCAATTAATGACATTCAACAGGATATAGACACATGCATGAGCATGTATAGACAAAGCTTTCCAAACAAAACAATCCCAAAACAGTATATTTTAGAGCACTATTGCACCCCTTATAAACAACAGGAATAGAGAACGGAAAGCTGTCACCAGTCAATTGCAAGAATAGAAAGACGAGCACGAGGCATTATAAACTCACAAATGAGAATGAAATTCATAATGAATGCACAACTATTAGAAAACAGCCCCTTGGTGCATGTGTGATCCATGCAGATCTACCTGCAAGTGACATTAAATGTACATAGTGACACATATCTTATTTCATTGTGTTTTAAGAGTTGCTCCTACTATGATAGTGTTTGTTCTTGTTAGTCTCATTATTGGAGTACTACAAAAAAAAATCGATATTGTTCTGTTCATAGTGATGACCGCAAAAATGTCTTTCTGTAAACACGTACCTGTATGTATTGTCCTTGTTTTGTAAAAGTATGATGGCATTCGCCTATGTAGGTTTTGTGTTAAAGCGTTTTATTTAATATCCTACGTCTGTTATTGTACTGAAATGATAGACCTAATTGAGGCCTCAATTGTGTGGAAACAAAACGCTTCTTGATAAATTTTCTTTCATCAGTCTATCGCAGCACTCTCTTTAAAGTTGGAGGAAGCATTCACATTTGCTGTCGGCAGCTATCATAGCTTTATTAGCTGATTAATTGGACCTAAAAAATACCGTTAAGCGCAGCAAAGCTAGTAGGGAGCGAACACTACCTGGCGGCCCTTTGCTGACCTTCCCCGGCATGACCCAGGAGCACCGCGATCGGCCAACTAAGAGGGACGAGTTTTGTTCTTATGAGCATTTTGTTTTCTGGGGGGGGGGGGGGGGGGGGTTAGTTTTTTTATTTAAGCTAAAGTTCACATGAAAACAGAAATTAGGTAGAGATTTAATTTTACTATTCAGAACCGAGTATCATCAAAACAGAAATTGTTGTTTTTAATTAAAGAATAAAATCTTATACATGAAAATGTTATTTTTTAATATATAAAAAAACAAAAAACAAATATCAAAACATCTTGATTTTTTAAGAATAATTGATTTTATCATGCATAAAACATGAATTCTTAAAATTGATCATGAAGTTAATATTGTTCTACTGCTTTTCCTTTCTTTATCATTTTAAAGGATGTGCATTTGAGTGCAGCTCTCGGTCAGTTCTCCTGATTTGTGTTCATAAAAAAATTCACTCTGTGCTTGTTTGCATGAATCTATTTTGTGCCTTTCTGACCCTGATATTCATTACAATCAGACATAGCTGCAGTTAGCTTTTTAAGTGAAGGGCTCCTTTTTTTCTTTCTCTCTGCCATTTGTCCAAAATTTTGAATGTGATTTTAATATTTGCTCTCATACAATCTTAAAGAGATTGTTTTAATTTTGAAGTTCAATCAAATATTAGAAAGCTTGTTTGTTCACATAATCTCAAGATGTTGTGAATGTAACTTGGAACTCCTTTTATATGCAAGGCAAGTCATGGCTCAAGGGGATATTCGGGTTCTGAAACAAAACAAAATTTATTTTTGATATTTTTTTTTCGATTCAATTATGCGCATATGTAATCAGTGTATTGAAACATGGGGGTTATAAGGTTTTGTTTACTTGGTTGCCATGGAAACAGCCGCCATCTTGAACTGTTATGGGTTTTTTTAACACAATATTTTACATAGCTATTTAGAAAAAACTTAATGACCTGACCAAATCGCTCCAAACTTCACATACAAGTTGTCCAAAGTAATGACTATAATCCGTCAAAACAAAATTCAGACTTTTAGTCTTATTTACGTTTTTATGATCTTTTTAGTTTGCCATATCAAACATATACAAATTAATTATGCAAAAAAATATTTCTGCAAAAAGTATACATTTTTCGGAAAAAGAAGTCTTAAAAGTTTGTTTGTACAGTAAATGGCGATCTGCATGCAAAATTTCATGACAAAATATGTACAAATTAGGCGAAACAATGAAAAAAATAGTCTAAAAAATAACATTTTGAGAAAAAACTCAATTGAAGTTTCACAACACTAAAAACATACAAAAACACATGTTTCACACAATTTTCGGCTCACACAAGTTTTTTTTACTCGTGATATCAAACAACATGCATTAAATAATAATAAAAACGATATATTGAGTAAAATGAATATATTCTGTAATCAAACATTATGATTATTGAAAACGGAATGAAACATTCACGATGACCCAATTGGGTGAATGATGTCGCTCGTGAGAAGCCCAACACGTGTGATCGCGCAAGAGCGTTGTTGATTGGTTGAACGAGCCAGCCGTGAGAGTTAGGGAGAGACCCTTGACCCTTCACAAAAGTTGTAGATCTATTATCTAGAGTTATTATATGCTCAGGCATTTAGTACACATAACGTACGTTTATGATTTTATTGAAATACATGTACGTTTATGATTTTATTGAAATACACATAATGTTCATTAATGATTTTATTACACATGGAAGTAATATTATACAAAGCTCCATATGGGATCTGTGATTTTTTTTTCTATTTTAGGTTAGAGCCGATTCAAGTAGAGTGAGGATATTTTGTCTGAACCTTTGATGGCTACTAAAGCTATTTTCCTCCACTATTTTTTAATGAATTATTTATCTCAATCTTGTTTAGAAAATATGAAAAACAAGAAGATTCCAAAATATTTTGTGTACATGTCTATCATATTTATTTATATTTGGCTTACCGGTTTGTACGGATTTATTATGTGAATCCATATTGATACCTTTATTTTAGCTGTATATAGTATATGATTATGTATTATTTATTAGTTTATCTTGATTCTTTTATGTGGATTCATACTTTGATAACTGATTTTATCTGACGTCTTTGTCTGGTTTACTAGTTCACCGGTATCTATTATGTGTGTATCTATATTGATATTTAAGTTATCTAAATGCATCTACATCTAGTTTACTAATTAATCTGGATCTATTATATTGATACTTAATACGTCTATATCTAGTTTACTAAATAATGTGGATCTATCATGTGTAATATATCTGTCTATGTCTATGTTATCAAATTTACTGGTTTAATTAGATTTGATATGTGGATCTAAATTGATATATTGTTTAAATCTTATTTATAGACAGTGAAAGTAGCAAACCGTGCAAGTCCAATTTTTGGTGTTTTGAGAAAACTAAAGAAAATGATGCTACGCTTCTTAATCTATTTTCAACAGACATACACAGTTTACAAGTGTCAAAGACTAGACCCAATAGGGATGCATGGATTGATCATATAGTGATTATACGGATTTCTATTGGTTCCTGTGAAACGGAATCCTAACTAAACAAAGCATAGGGGCTTCCTAATGTTAAAAAAGCAAGAAGAAAAAGCTGTTACTAATTTTTAATTTACACGGTTTGCCACTTTCATCGCCGTTATGTATCTATAACATCATGAGATAATCTAGTTCGTATTACCAATGATTGATTGCTAATTGATTAACTCAGCCTAGTCTAGTCGTAAATGGCAATGGGGCCTTTAAGCTCAAGAAAACAGCCCTGCCTTAAAAGCATCAGGTGGCTGAGTGACAACTACAGAAACCAACGGATTAGTTTCCTTGGCAATTGGGTTTTGTTTTACCGAGACAGACAGAACTAATTAAGGTGGTCTTCGGGTTTCTGATAGAATTGCTTTTATTTAACCCGGACTGCCCTCTAAAAGACCAAGGGATCTTCAACATGCTCTTATTTCATGTAACCTTAAAGATTAAAATGTCAATAGGTGCAATTGGTCAAAGATTTTGCAAGGAGATCGACGTTTACTTATTTCCATAATTTTACAAATACCCTACATTCAACATCTTCGTTTCATACTTCAGTAAAGGTTTTTTTTTCAAAAATCGCCTATTTTAATATTTGCTATTCAAACTGATCCCAAGATCAATAATTTTGGATAAAAAAATATACAAAGATACAAACGATTTTGATGTCAAAGATTGTTTCAATGCTTCAGTTCAATAAGCATGATAGAAGAACAGTTAACCAAATTCAGTGAAATTTAAAACATTATAAATATTTTTCAAAGTGACCAATCACAGAGCTGTATTTGGATCTAGGTAGCCCTGTAGAAGGGAATTCAGCAAAGCAACACGAGATGTCCTGCAAATGTGAGTGTAAAAGTCACACCCTTCTGTGCACCAAATGACTACATGTAATAAAAAAAATCATAGTATTAATTGCATCAAGTCTAAAGTAGATATAAATTAACTCTATCTTCAAACAGAATAATTCTGGTCGAAGTTCCATCAAAATCAATCATGAAATAAGGATTTTTTGATAAAAAGAATAATATTTAGAGAGCCGTTTTTCAATTTTGTAAAACTGAAATAATTTTTGCAATTTCTGGATAAATTTCATAGTTTTTGTTATCAGTCTTCTCCTCTTGGCAATTTGATACTGATAAATGCATTCCGGCATCGCTTGCTTTTTAATCTTTTAGAGCAAACCTTCCCGATTGGCTAATGTATTACAGCAGTCATCCACTTACACAGTCAGTGAAATGCAATGATGCTTTATAGCTATACTGTATTTGGAGTAGTCATTTTTTAATGACAATAGAATAGCTAAATCAATATACAGTGCTAAAACTCAAGGTAAAAGACCAAAAGACAGACTTCGGAGAAAATGGGAAGAAGATATAAAAGAGGCATTAAAGCAAAGAAATTTAACTTTCACGGAAGGTAACAGGAAATGTCAGGACAGGGCAACCTGGAAAAAGATCATTTCGGGTATCTAAACCCATACACCAGAAGGTAGAACGGGAGCTGATAAAGAAAGAAAGAATGACAATTTTTTGGGGGATTGAAAAATATCAACCAATCAGAGTCAAGACTCGACAGGTGAACCTCCAAACAGAATCAAGGTGTTGGGAGACTAGAGAGTGGACCAATGACGTATGATGGAACTAGGTTGGAGTTATCGTATCAGAAAACGTTTGTATGTTACTTTTTTTTAAAAAGACACCATCATTAAGAATGCAAAAATTAGAAAGAGCCAAATTTTTCATGAATACAAATGTTGCCACTGAAAGGGTTAAAAAACACTTGCCAAAATCTTGCAAATTTACTAAAAGAGATTTGTTATTTTAATGAGCATTCTACTTTAAATCCGTTGTGTCATTTAAGAGAGCTTGATTTGTACTTAATTTTGACATCTGTTTTATTCGTAAAATTACAGGTATTCACTTATTTTGTTTTACAAATTTTCAAAGTTTACAAACTTTTCACTGTTGTAACCTCCCTTGCAAAAAATGTAAAATTTGCTCGGAAGCCATGTTTGTGAAAAATGTTGTTCTTTTATAATTCATGTATGACGAATAAATAAAATTTTTTAATTGAATTAACGACTATGAATTCATGAAGTTTGAAAGACCTAGCCCAACATGTTTTTGTTTTGTCAGTGTCAGTCTCCAAAGTTGGTATGTTGTCATTTTGAGCGCATCTTGAAAAATTTCAATTTCAATATTTTAAAAAAGTACAACTACCTCAAAACTGATGCTAGATCTATATCAATAAATTTGATATCATATTACTCGGAATGAAAAGTTGTAACATACTGTATCATATTAAAAAATCAGTTTAGGGTTCCTGTCTTGATCTGACTTGATTTACCCACATCCACAACCAAGGTGATCTCGGAGGTTTTGGTAGGATTTTTAATTTTAGGTTTCGTATAGCCATTGAGGACATTGAGTGATATTTACATTAGGCAATTTGGGACATAGAGTGATAAGTTAATTGGCTGTAACAACAAGAAATGCGTTGATTTCAACTACGGAGAGACAACAATATTGCGACTGTTCTCGTATGAAAACATGTATGTATGCCAATCTTTTTTTTATTTTTATCTTTTGCTTTGATCACAAAATCTAAAATTAGTAACACTTTTATTTTCCGCTTTTTTTAACATTGGGAAGCCCCTATGTTTCGTCTAGTTAGGATTCTGTGGCATAAGGACCAATAGAAACCCATACAATAACCATATGATGAGCAATTCATAAATCTCTACTGGGTCTTATTTTTGACACTTGCAAAACGTTTATTTCTGTGAAATCCGATTAAAATACGCAGCTTCTTCTTTTTTTGCAATTTCCTCAAAACATGCAATTAAACTTACGCTTTCACTGTTTGCGACTTTCACCGTCGATTTGTGAAAGAATACTTTATAATCATAGTAGTATATCATATGTGATTAATTGAAGGGGTCATTTCAATAGTGTGCTTATGTCCATTTTCAATTAGATCGTAAAGAAATCATGGACTTTGGCAAAGTTGGCGAAAATTACGATGAATTCCAAGTTTCAACGTTTGAAACTTGGAATATTTTCATCCATCAGTGCCAAAGTCCAAAGTCCGTTTGATTATCTCCCCGTCTCGTTTTTCATCAAAAATGACCCTTCAATTGCTAATGTATCCCATGTGTATGCCTTGGATGGGAAGAATAAAGAACCATGAGGTCTTGTTTTGAAACTAAGCTCTGATGAGCTTGAGAGAAAGAAGATGTAATTTATGGGTAGTTTTTTTTACATTTCGAGACAATTTCAATGCACCTTCAGAAAACAAATGACTTTTAAATAACTGTCTTTGCTGATTTCAAACTAAATCATTAACAGTAATTAATATCATATCATACTGAAGAGTAGCAAATCTTCCATTAATTGAAAACTACCCCCCCCCTCCTCCCCCAGCCACTCAAAAAGACACACAAAAAACACATATCCACCTGACCCCATCCAACAAGTCTAAAAAAAAAATTAAAAGCAACAGAAAAATGGTTCAAATGTGATGCATTGTATAGTATTAAAACTCATATGGGAAATGTACTATTTCATTGTAAACTGGTTGTTTTGGTGGGGGTTTTTAAATCTTATCTTATCTCTAAATAATAGTGTCCTCTGATTATCCGTTATCTTTCATTAAGAAAACAATAAATTTCCAGACATTTACATTTGAAAGGATACTGGTTCATATATACTTTATTGGTAAAACATACACTTGCATAAAAGGTATATATACAATGTGTGTTTATATGAAAGTATACAGCTTCATATAGATGGTAAACATATAATATTATAGTAAACACATGAATAATTTGTTTGTACACTCGAGATATTCATTAAATCAATCCATCCAGATAAAAACATGCTTGAATACATGAACATACACAATTTTATATACACAGACATACATACACATATAGTCACACATAGACATATACTAACATAAACACATACACACACATATACCACCATACATACATATACTTAATACATATTCCCATGAATCCATACATCCATCTAACAATAAAATATATATATATATATATATAATTTAATATACTCACACGTACACATACAAACATACGTGCATGCATACATACATAAATACTTACATCGACACACACACATACATACATAAATAAACAGACATACATACATACACAAATAAACATACATATACACATACGCACATATATACTTACACATTTCTATCAATCCATGCATCCACATATCCATCCGTTAATCCATACATCCATTTCACCCATCCATATCAATACATTCTCATACAATCCTCCATCCATCTATTCATCCACTATAATAAATGCAAGCAAAACTTTTTTAACCGCTAGGCCACCAATGCCACTCCATACATCTAAACTTAGCCTTCATTCACTAGGCCACCAATGCCACTCCATACATCTAAATTTAGCCTTCATTCACTAGGCCACCAATGCCATACTCCATACATCTAAATCTAAACTTAGCCTTCATTCACTGGGCCATTCATTAATGCCACCAACACCACTCCATACATCTAAACTTAGCCTTCATTCACTGGGCCACTAATACCACTCCATACATCTAAACTTAGCATTCACTGGGCCACCAACACCACTCCATACATCTAAACTTAGCCTTCATTCACTGGGCCACCAACACCACTCCATACATCTAAACTTAGCTTAGTTCATTCACTGGGCCACCAACACCACTCCATACATCTAAACTTAGCCTTCATTCACTGGGCCACCAACACCACTCCATACATCTAAACTTAGCCTTCATTCACTGGGCCACCAACTCCATACATCTAAACTTAGCCTTCATTCACTGGGCCACCAATGCCTCCCCATACACCACTCCATTCATCTGGGCCAAAACTCAAAACTTAGCCTTCATTCACTGGGCCACCAATGCCACTCCATACATCTAAATTTAGCCTTCATTCACTAGGCCACCAATGCCACTCCATACATCTAAACTTAGCCTTCATTCACTAGGCCACCAATGCCACTCCATACATCTAAACTTAGCCTTCATTCACTAGGCCACCAATGCCACTCCATACATCTAAACTTAGCCTTCATTCACTAGGCCACCAATGCCACTCCATACATCTAAATTTAGCCTTCATTCACTAGGCCACCAATGCCACTCCATACATCTAAACTTAGCCTTCATTCACTAGGCCATCAACACCACTCCATACATCTAAACTTAGCCTTCATTCACTGGGCCACCAATGCCACTCCATACATCTAAACTTAGCCTTCATTCACTAGGCCCACTCCACATCTAAACTTAGCCTTCATTCACTAGGCCACCAATGCCACTCCATACATCTAAACTTAGCCTTCATTCACTGGGCCACCAATGCCACTCCATACATCTAAACTTAGCCTTCATTCAAATGGGTTTACCAATGACTATACATCTAAACTTAGCCTTCATGTCACAGTCACCTTCATTCATGCAACAACAACATCTGAACAGCCTTCATCACTGCCACTGATGCCACTCCATACATCTAAATATATTGTAACATCTGATACATCAAACTTAGCTCAACAGTCATTCATTGGGCCACTAATGCCACTCCATACATCTAAACTTAGCCTTCATTCACTAGGCCACCAATGCCACTCCATACATCTAAACTTAGCCTTCATTCACTGGGGCCACCAATGCCACTCCATACATCTAAACTTAGCCTTCATTCACTAGGCCACCAATGCCACTCCATACATCTAAACTTAGCCTTCATTCACTAGGGCCACCAATGCCACTCCATACATCTAAAATTTAGCCTTCATTCACTAGGCCACCAACACCACTCCATACATCTAAACTTAGCCTTCATTCACTGGGCCACTAACACCATCTAATCAATCAAACTTAGCCTTCATTCACTGGGCCAACTTTCCATACATCTAAACTTAGCCTTCATTCACTAGGCCACTAATGCCACTCCATATTATCTAAACTTAGCCTTCATTCAGTGGGCCACCAACACCACTCCATACATCTAAACTTAGCCTTCATTCAAACAGGTTCAAAATTTATCATCTTTATGTACAGTCACAAACATTAACAGTAACAGCCAAATTTGCACTGATGACAAGTTTGAATATATTGTAACATCTGATAAGAAATGTTGTTTGAAATGCTGAGCCTACATCTAAAAGAAAATTCATTCAATGGGATAAATATTTAGATGAATGGAAAAACAACTGAACAAAAGCTTTCAATAATCAAATTTGAATAGCATTGTAACTTGACATTTATTTATCCTCTCATAAAAAAAAAAAAAAGCAAAATTCATAAATCAATGGGATAACAAAATTATTTGTTTTTTTCATTAAAATAATCAAATTTGTGTGAGCCATTAAATCTTGCTCCCATCGGATATTTTTATCCTCAATTTTTGGGGGGGGTGAAAGCATATTTCAACAAAATCAAGCATGTTATTTGTATCTCCAGAAGACTTTCTTTAAAATAACAAAGCCAAACTTTTTTCTTTTTTTTGGGGGGGGGGGGAGTGTCATGATCAATTATTATTGAGAAGACATGAAAATTTATGTCCTTTGTGTGTGACAATTATTATTCAGTAAAGAAAAAATTTGCAATACAATACATACAATAACTAAATGTTGTTTGAAATGCAGGCCTAGAAAAAAATTAATTTGGGTAAATATTCTAGATGAATAGGTGTTTCACATGAGCAAGAGCTTTCAAAGAAATGTATCCCCACAACTTGACATTTAGTGATTTCTCAGGAAAATGAAACACTTCGAAACAGCAATTTGGGGGTTTTTTTATGCTAAAAATTCCCCTGTGTACTATACCACAATCTCAAGACTAAATAAGAGAAACAGTGTACTAAATAAGACAATCTCAAGACTAAATAAGAGAAACAGCAAGACAAAATAAGAAGAAACAGCAAGACAAATAAGCAGCAAGACGAAATAAGAAGAAACAGCAAGACGAAATAAGAAGAAACAGCAAGACAAAATAAAGAAACAGCAAGACGAAATAAGAAGAAACAGCAAGACGAAATAAGAAGAAACAGCAAGATGAAAAATAAGAAGAAACAGCAAGACAAAATAAGAAGAAACAGCAAGACTAAATAAGAGGAAACAGCAAGACGAAATAAGAAGAAACAGCGAGACGAAATAAGAAAGGAGTAGGATCTACTAGCAGCGCCTGTCAACTGCCCACGTCAACTGACAAAGATTGATAGGTCTATCGCTGAGAGAGAGAGAGAGAGAGAGGGGGGGGGGAGAGGTAACTTCTGTTGAAACCGTGCTGGGCAACTGTCTATACAGCACAGTGGGGCAGCTGAGACGTAACAGCGACGTTTTACGACTTCGCCACCTAGGACACCTGGTAAACACACCGCCTGTTGACTAGTACCTCACTGCCACGGTTCCTTCAGCTTGCAGCATTCACATGCTTTCCATGATGTGATGTGATCAGTCCATTAATATTCTATTTTCATGCAATAATATAAAAGACACAAAATTCAACAACAAAAATTAAAACATAAAATAACATAAAAAGAATTTTGCCTCGCAACAAAAAATTAGTAAAAAAAAATTCTTACATGTACACAACCTGTTATCACAGAACAAATAAATAAATAAAAATCGTTACACTTTTTTTTATAGCCTACTTGCAGACAAAAACAGACGCAATTGACAAGGAACTGATTCTCCTAGAACAAATGTGGCTTGGACGTCGAGTGTAAATGATAGCTAAACAATTTGAAATTATAAGGGATCAAATAAATAAGACTCCATGTAGCAAGGTGAAAGCTGAACAACAATTGTCATAAATATTGAGTATTTTTTTAAAAGTCATGTATTTCAGACGTTTAATAACCCTGCATGATCTCAATGTTTGGCGGACAAGAATAAGAAAAACAAGAAAGAAAAAAAAAATAAAGCATGAAAATAACAGCAATAGTGAAAGAAGCGGAAAACTAGATTGTACTACACCACAGTGCCAATCGATTGAAAGGGTCATTTCAATAGCGTGCCTATATCCACTTTCTTAAAATATGAGAAGGACAGATAATCCTAGGAAATAAAAAGGAAATCATGCTTCCTGAAAAGTGTAAAAATGATATATGATGAAAATACATCTCGTTTACAGCTGTTTGAAACTTTGAATTCCTAAAGCCAACAGCGCCAAGTTACAAGGTTTTTGGTATTTTTCTCTAAAAGACATAATTGTGACGTACGCAGACTATTGAAATGACCCCATCAATTATCTAATCATGTTTGACATTCAGCTATATAAATCTAAGTAGACAAAGCACTGCAAATAAAAAACAAAACAACCCGTTCAATTAAAACATAACAAAGTGTAAGCTTTCCCACAATTCTGATGTCCTCTAAAGTAATACACACAAGAAGACAGTCAAGAAAGTTCTGAAACCCATGAAAGACCCAACAAACATTACGTTAAATTCTCAAATCACAACAAACATTACTCAAATTCTCAAATCAATCACAATTCAACAAAGAATCATCAAAATGGAGCACAACATGACAACAAACGAGAAATGTTGCATAAGACTTTCTGTACATGATGTCATTTTACATTATCTGAGATAACGACACATAGGTATTGATATCATTGTAATTATTTATTACTACATAAGTGTATATATGTATTATGTATGTACACGGGAAAAAAACCCAAGCTAGACTCAATGGTGATAGCTACTCGGTTGTGGCATTTGAAAGGCTGCAGATGTTGGATACGGAGCGCCTCCTGTCCCCAAAGTTCTGGGATACGGCGGAGTGCTTCCATAGGAAGGCTGAGTCGCAGGCTGAGTCGTGTTTGGGTCCCCGCCGCCCATGCTGCCATAGCCGCTGTACTGATTTTCCCTGATCAGTTCGGCCATGCGCTCACTCTGATCCTCCTCATGTGGGCCTCCATCGCCGGGGAAGGTACTGGTTTAGAAACTCCTCCATGCCCCGTGCGTTGTCAAAAAAACTTGTAGCAAGATTCTGATGTAGAAAAGAATACAAGAAAAAGAACCGAGATAAAACAAATGACTCAGTGAGGGAAGTGAGGATATGTATATACATCAACGGTGAAAGTTGTAAACCGTGCAAGTTCAATTTTAGATGTTCTGAGAAAATCAAAGAAAACGATGCTGCTTTTTATTCTATTTTCACTCGTTTACAGCTCACGGTTTGCGTCAGAAACTAGACCCAATGGGTATGCACGGATTGCTCATGTGGTTATTATACAGGTTTCTATTGGTTCTTGTGCCACGGAATCCTAACTAGACGAAGCATATTGGGTTTCCTAATTTTTAAAAAGTGGGTAAAAAGGTGTTACTTATTTGAGACTCAATGGTTTGCAACCTTCACCCTCCACATATGTAAAACAATAATAATAATAATAGATTATTTTTATAGAACGTCTTAAATGGGCTCAAGGTACTTAATATTTTCAGACATAAAGGATAAAAATACAATAATGTTACACATGTGCAGTGGCCATGCTCTTATGCATCAACTCATTTATAACACAATACAATAGACTTAAATAAATGGTTGTGGTCACATATATCTAACAGATAAGTTTTTAAACAAGATTTGAAAAAGTCTGTATTATTAATGTGTAGGAATTCCCCCAGAAAAACTCAGGTAAAAACGATGACTTGCATACAAGCCTTAGCTTGATGACAGATTCTGATATAAGTATAAAAGTGTGAACCAGTTCTTTCTGTGCGGAGCTCAGTTGAGCAATCTGTGGACTTCGTGTTCATGGCAGCGCAATGGTCAGGGACCAAAAGTTGAAGATTTAAGTTTTTATGATGCAACCTCTTCAGACTAATTTTGGGAAAGTTTTTTTGGCAAGGCAACCAAAATTTCAGACTCATGTTTAGGAAAGTTTGCTAGGCGTTTTGCAAGGCAACCAAAAAACCTCTTCCAAATCATTTTCGGAAAAGTTTGCTTGGCTTTTGCAAGGCAAACAAAAAAAAAAGCCTCTTCAGACTCATTTTTAGGAAAGTTTGCTAGGCGTTTTGCAAGTCAAAACAAAAAACCTCTTCCAAATCATTTTCAAAAGTTTGTGGCGTTTTGCATTTCAGACTCATTTTTGGGAAAGTTTGCAAGTCAAACAAAGACCTCTTCAAATCATTTTCGGGGAAAAGTTTGTTTTGCAAGGCAGCCAAAAAGAAAAAAACCTCTTCAGACTCATTTTTGGGAAAGTTTGCTAGGCGTTAATTAACACCACAACATCAAAAAACCCCAAACAACCCACCACTAAAATCCAATGCACAAGTAATTACTGACCAGCCATCAGATGAATTCCATCTGCGCTATTTTTGGTTTTATAACAATCCAAAGTCCATCCATTAACAAACTTACTGATCAAAATTTATTTATGCTTCCCTCCTTGAAGCCACCTTTAAAACAACATACCATCCCGTACAATTTCAGAAGTCACCAAACAGAACTAATAACATCATAGTAGAGTAGTCTCCGCCAACATGCACGAAAGTACATTCTGACGGAGTCACACACACACACATGCATACGTGCGTGACAGATTTTATCATTGGAGCGAGGCAAGAACAGGCTATCAATTTTCTTTTTCACAGGATGTGACTCTTTAAATGCAACAAATTGAAGATAGACACAAAAACCTATTGCTAGACTCGCATTAAGTTCTGTATACCTATTCATCAACAAACCGCTCTCTTATTTCTCCGTTGAAATATATGATTCAATAAACATCACGTCCGTGTTTGTGACACTTTTGTCATGTGTCAATGTGACCCCAAAATTAGGAATACGTGCGAATATGTGGATAACTACAAACACTGACAGATTTTGATAAATAAACCCTTCATCTAGAGAACGTAAATTCAATCAACCATGGAATCAATTGAAACAAACATACCTCTGACTCCTCCTCTGATTTTGCTGTTTCCGTTTGGAGCAGAGCATGAAGAGTGTCTAAAGAGCGTCGACCCACATAACCATCTGGAATAAAACACAAAAAAAACACAAAAGACCGTTAAAAAAAATCGTCTTGAGAAAACTCATTTCATACAATTGAATGAAAGCATAAATAGAAAGACATGGTAGATAATTGAGATGAGCCCACAGTATCGTCGTAGCGGTGTGGTATTATGGCAAGACAATCATTATAATAATAAAAGACTGAAACTTACATATCAACGGTAATGGTCACAAACCGTGCAAGTCCAATTTTGGACGTTTGGAGAAAGTCAAAGAAAATGATACTGTGCTTTTTAATCTATTTCCGTAGACATACACGTGTGCAAGTGTCAAAAATAAGACTCAACTCAATAGGGATAAACGGATTGCTCATAATGTTTATTTAAATGGGTTTCTATTGGTTCTTGTGCCACGGAATCCTAACTAGACGAAGCATTGGAGCTTCCTAATGTTCAAAAAAGCGGAGAAAAGGTGTTACTAATTTTAGACTTACATGGTTTGTGACTTTCACCAATCGATATATTCATAATATTTTAAAAAGAGCAACAGGAAAGAAAAAATATAACAAATAAGAAAAATAGATCATAAACCTCAACAATTGAGCCGAACAAATAGATAACATATTTCACAGGACCATTCATAACATGGAGACCCATGATGGTAAAAGTGTCACCACTCCTCATCTTAATTCCTTTCTCATTTACATTTTTTTTTTTCAAAGCAAAGGTCCTTCAATGGCAGTTAATAGTTATGGCCCATAGCCAGAGATTATCTCGATTTCCATGGCATAAAGCGGAACAGCTGAAGTGGAACGGCAGAATACATCGCCTCCTGGATAGGATAATAAACAAATTTTAACCTAGATTGGACTTTCTGACTGAGGGAAATGCCCGACCTAGGGAGAGCTTCAAGTTCACGAAATAGTCCAACGTAGGTCATAATTTGTATTATTACACCCCTTATCCTCATGAAATTGAGAAAAACAAGTGACGTTTATTAATTTAGATTTAAAATCTAGATCAAGATTTTAAGTCTCAAAATCTAGATCCAGATTGGCCAGCTTCCAGTTCAACTTACAGATTTTTATTTACTTAATGTCAAGATAAGGTGGCAATTGAAATATCTTCCACCAAAGTATTTTTCCTCTCCGACACTGCTAATGGGGTGTAACACTAGTCTGTCACAGACTTTATACTAGTCTGTCACTTTACTCTATACTAATCTGTCACAGGCTTTACTCTATACTAATCTGTCACAGGCTTTACTCTATACTAGTCTGCCACAGGCTTTCTATTAATCTGTCACAGGCTACTAGTCTGTCACAGGCTTCTACTAGTCTGTCACAGGCTATCTATACTAGTCTGTCACAGGCTTTACTCTATACTAGTCTGTCACAGGCTTTACTCTATTCTAGTCTGTCACAGGCTTTACTCTATACTAGTCTGTCACAGGCTTTACTCTATACTAGTCTGTCACAGGCTTTACTCTATACTAATCTGTCACAGGCTTTACTCTATACTAATCTGTCACAGGCTTTACTCTATACTAGTCTGTCACAGGCTTTACTCTATACTAATCTGTCACAGACTTTACTCTATACTAATCTGTCACAGACTTTACTCTATACTAGTCTGTCACAGGCTTTACTCTATACTAGTCTGTCACAGACTTTACTCTATACTAATCTGTCACAGGCTTTACTCTATACTAGTCTGTCACAGGCTTTACTCTATACTAGTCTGTCACAGGCTTTACTCTATACTAGTCTGTCACAGGCTTTACTCTATACTAATCTGTCACAGGCTTTACTCCCAAACTGAAGAGCTGGTCCCAATTTGCATCCATGTCGAGTGGAGGGGAGGGGGAGGGGGGGGGGGGGGGGTTGCCTGTAGGCCTTTTTCAAGAAACACACCAACGGACATGAAGATGGATTTATTTATAGTCTGTATGCCAGCACAAGTGCAAGCTCACCGAGTGTACATCATTTATCCCCCAGCAGGCCATTTTATCCAAAGTCCTTCTCAACTCCCAGTGTCATACAGTACACCAGCCTGTAAGGCACTACATACTAATATTTTGACAAGATCTTTCTCTACCTATAGCTGGATACTCACTCACACCCGAGAAGTGAGGAAAGTAGAATGAAGTACCTTTCCTAAGTGTACTACGTTGTGAAAAAAAACCAACCTGTACCAGCTGTGGGGTTTGAACCAGCCTCGTCGTGATTACAAGCACAAAACACTATGGTTCAGCTACAACACCATAGCATGGCCGGGATACGAACCCAGCATCCACAGTCCCAAGTACGGTAGCCCGGCCACTAACTAGGCTCCTGACACTACTTTTTACTGCTTTCACAGAAACTAGCAGTATAAGGTAAGTAAAAATAATGTTCCTTTAAGGCCATTCTAACGCATAGAGCTAGAGCTTATCCCTGTTTCTACAGCATAAAGTGGAACTTATGACAATAATCACCTCCTGAACAGGACACCAGTCTGATGCAGGATCCTACTTCCAATTCCAAGCTATTTGTTGTACTGTACCTATTCACACCTGGCTTGAGTGGGAAAATGCGTGTTACATGTCTTCCCAAAGGAACACAAGGTCGGACCTAGCTTTGCTAGCTTTCAAACTCGGGTCCTCATGATCCCGGCAGCCTAACCACTCGGCCACCGACGCAAAACTAGCAGAGTCTTACTTGAAACAATATGTTGGACCATCATGCTGTTAAGAAAAGGCTGGCAGCGCCTTGCACTCTTCTACCCCTAGGTAATAATTGAAGGGGTCATTTCAATAGTGTGCTTAAGTCACAATTACATCATATAGAGAAAAACACCGAAAACCATGGACTTTGGCACTGTTGACTTTGGGAATTCCAAGATTCAAACAGCTGTATACGTGATGTATTTTCATCATATCTTTTTCACACTTTTCAGGAAGCATGATTTCCGTTTATTCCCTGTGATTATCTCTCTGGCTTGTTTTTCACAAAATATGGACATGAGCACACTATTGAACTGACCTCTTCAATTCTCTTTAAATCACAGCATATCTTAATACATACCTAATCTTGTTTTATCCTGGGCTAAATTTGTTTTCAAAGCATTGATTTTGTCATAATCAGCGGCAACAATCTGTTTGAGCTCCTCAAGTCTGGGCTGCAGAGAGAGGTTGTACTCAGCAATGCTTTTGTTGGTAGCAAGCAAGTTCTCCCGCTCCTGCTGGAAGCTTTTAACCTGGTGGACACAAATCAAGGACCAAAAGAAGAAAAGTTTCAATTCATTGTCATACAGGATAGATATATATATATATATATATATATATATAAAGATATATATATATACGGTATAACTGATATCTTTCAAATCTTTAAAACTGAAGAAAATAATTGCTATATTTTCTTATTATTATTACGGAAATCAGTGGTCAAACTGTCCCTGCAATCCCCCCAACATCCATGTACCTCACCCCGACACACAATACATATAGAGAAAGGACATCGCAACATCCATCTACCTCACCCCCGACACACAATACATATAGAGAAAGAACATCGCAAACAATGCAATTATCAAAAAAAATTACAACAGACCTACCTGTGGTAAATCTTCAATCAAATCTTGCAGTTTGGAGTCATTGTTATGGAGGTGCTCCAAATCATCTTTGTCCAAGTGCTGAAGGAGGGAAAGGGCTGCATTTTCAATACGACTTGATTCATAATTCATTCCGCCGCCACTTTCCGATGAAGAGGAACTGTATGAACTGGCCTGGTTGCCATAGCTATTTGAATTAGCATTAGCATGTGCTGGCGAGCCATAAGGTAGGTTACCATGATCTTGGCCGTAGTTTTGATACATGACTGAAAGTAGAAACCTTTTTCTCTCCTGAAATGTTAAAAAATAACAACAATCAATTTTATTATCGTACTATACAGTCAAAATTTATTAAAACCCTGAGTGGCATTGATTCAGATTCTTTACAGTGGGTTCACCTTCTCCACCTGAATGCTTTAACTAATTCAAGTAGGATATAGATATGCTTGAATTTCTATATTATGTGAAACAAATTTCATCTCAAGGAAATTTATTTCACCTGTTTAACATAGAGAGGACAAATTTTCAGCTCAAGGCTGTATTGAAAAAATTCAGAGACCTTTGACTTTTTAATCAGTTCTTGTTTGTTTCTTTAATGTATAAAATTATAAATTCACTAAAAATCAAAGAAATGCAGGCTGAAAGCTATATCTAAAATAGAAAAAATAAGTTTGTTATCTATGAAAGCCTGTAATTACTGTCAATGGAAATATAAAAGAGAATGAAAATGGAAGCAGACAGAACCCTTCAATCAGAATCATAGCAATTTGTCATTTGTACTCCAATTTGCATGGGTAAAGTTGTAATTTATCACATTGCAATCAGTCAGTTCAATGTAAGCTGGGTGGCCTGTTTAAAAGCAAACAAAATTTTCTTTCAACTGGGCTCCTAGTTGGGTTTTTTCACATTCTTTTTGACAATTGACTGGTTTGGGCCGTTAAAACTAATTTTGGGATAATGAAACTAATTTTAGGGCAATCAGAAATATAATCTTAAATTTACAGAAGCGGCCAGTTATGGGTGAAGTCCACGGACCGCGCCTCTACTGCTGATGACTCACCCACTCCAGATTGGCGTAGGTGGACGGAAACCGATACTGTTTTGTAAAATTCTTTGATTGTATGCCTTTATATTTTCTTTATATGCATTATTGGTTTATCATGTGACATTCTGCTAGAGCCGATGAACCTGACCGCTTATATAACAGTGAGGATGCGATAAGTCTAGGTCGATATTTGCTCGTTGAGAGATCAAGAGAGAGAGAGAGAAAGAGAGAGAGAGCAAGTGATGAACAAGAAAGAGAAACGCAACAACAGCACACACAAAAAACCTAACCGAAAAAGAAAGCGACAATGGGTTTTCCCCATTGTGACCGCCCTTAATCCTGCCGGCACCTCAAACCTATACCCCCACACCCCTTTCCTATTTATTTATACATTACATTTACATAGAATGCAGTGAAAGTCTTCAAGATCTTGATTCTCCCCACCCCACTAGACTGGCAGAAACTTGTGTCTTTATTCGCTTGGAATATAGGACAGGATGGGGGTGTTAGCTGAAAATCTTAAACTTTCGGTAGCAAATATAAACTGCCAATCAAGCAAATGTACCTACATAAAAATGCTGCTGTGCCTTACATGAACAGCACACTCAGAAAGGCCATATATATATCGTAAAAGAATGTCATACAACAAATACCAAAATGATAAGAACAAAGAAAGCTGAACAAATTTTAAAGAATATATGTGTCACAAAACTAAAGAGAAATCTATAAAAAAAATATGTTCTTGATCGCTGCAGCGGTGGCCAAAAGAGTAGGGATTTCTGGCCCACTATAAAGCCCTTTCTATCCAACAAGAAAATCAAATCAGTGAGCAAAAATAATTCTAAGAAAGGATGACAAAGTTGTAAATAATACACAAGAAGTGTGCAAAACTTTCAACCATTTCTTTGTCAACGTTTGTGAAAGACATTGGTAACAACATATCACTAGATTCAGAATTACACATTAGTATTAAAGGCCATAAAAAGAAAACACAACAAAAATACCAAACTTTGAATTCAAAGAAACTAAGCTTGAAACAATTGACAAAATTATCAATAATTTAATTGTCAAAAGTCGACTGGCGAGGACACCATATCTGTCAAACTCCTTACCAGTGCCCCAATATTACATGAACATATATATATGCAATATCGTAAACAACTCTATTAGAACAAGTACATGTCCAGATAAATTAAAGATAGCAAGTAAGTAATACCATTATTTTTTTTTAATTACCCGTTAGATATAAAGAATTAACGACCAGTAAGCATCCTATCTATAATTTCCAACATCTTTGAAAAAGCTATCTGAACATTATAATGATAGTTTTCATGATTTTTTTGCACTTTTAGAAAAAGCCATAGGTGCCAACCGATTATACTCAGACTTATAGAAGACTGGAAGCTATCCTTGGATAAAAATAACTAAAGTTATCTTTCAGATAAAAGCAGCAAGTGAAGCTTGGGAGCACTGCCAGTGGTTGGGAATTTATTGAAAAGGGTGTGCCTAAAGGATCCATTCTAGGTCCCTTATTATTTAATGTTTTTATTAACCCAAGTAGAGCTTGCGGTGTTACCGAAAGTGACCTTCTTACAGTGAGGGGTTGCCCCAGCCATTTGCATGAAAGAACTAGTATGTGCAACGGATGAAGCTAGGATTTAGACATAGTTTGAACAATTCTTTCACTTTTACAGATGATAAAAGATCTATAAACATGCATTTTCTATAAGTTGAAACAATAAGGAATTCATATTGAGATGTTGCAACAAGATAAACTTAAACTAAGGACTAAACAATAGCAACGATAGCCGTGTAATCAACTTAGGCTTGCACGAAGTGTGTTGAATGGGAAAGCGTCACTTTGGCCAGTGAAATCTCATTGGCTGTTGTTTAACTATGAACTCAAAGGTCAAACAACGTCATCAAACCATGTAAGAAAGTGGAAATTTGCATTGAAGAAGCCTAGGTGTCTGGCCCTAAATACATGGCCTGCAAGCTTCTGTGCCATTGATGGCGGCCCTAAATATAGGTCAACGGACCCGTGCAGTGCCGCATCGCGTTGCGTTACTGGCATTGGACCTAGAATTTTTTCACAGTTATACCCCTTGACTGAAAAACATGACTTTTAAAAGCTAATTTATTCGCGTCACAGTCCTTTTTTATCTTCTTAAAAAGTCATATAACTGGAATCCTCAGGTTCTAAGCTTTAACATGGTATGTAACACTTGTAAGAAATATAACATGTAAATTTTGACAAAAGAGGAAATGGGGATGGACCATTTTGTGAAACTTTCCATTATAAACAATCTAATATCTAGCTATATTTCATGCGTTTATTCTTTCTAACTTTAACTTTTGTCCTTTAGCATGGCACTTTTGTTCGAAATCAAATATAAATTAGAAAAAAGCAAGAACAGCTCTCAGATTTGTATACATTGACTATATAGTAATAAATGAAGTCTAAGCCTCGAGTCTAGAGTCTACTAAATCTAGACTAGAAATTAGAAATAGTCCAGATTCTAGATCTCTAGAGCTAGATCTCATAAAGATAAAGAGACTTGGTTTAGATATAGAACCCAGGTTCTTCATGGATCTGGATTAACATAAAATTATTATTTTCAGCTGAATTACGAGAAACATTACTCATTACCTGAAGTAGTTGTATGTTGTAATAGGGAAATTACGACTAAAATAACAACATAAGTGTTTTCAGATGATGAGGGTGATCTCCCTTGGAAGTCGGCCAGTAATGGCTAAAAGTTTTTTTGGGTATCATCAGCCCAATATCCTTAATAATCCGTATATATATTCAGGTAGATCAGGTGAAATCGAAGTCGTCTGGAAAAGAGGTAGGCCAGAAGACATGAGAGCATAGATATGAGGTAGGAGCTAGGGTGATGCAAAAGATAAATTGTAGGACTCAGATCTTGGGTTTCTTTTCTTCTGGAAGCATCAGGACTAATCAAGCGAATCAACATCATGCCTGGTATAGGAGACCATAAATCAGCAATTATTCTTAACCCAGAACAGAAGAAGGCAACGCAACGCAAAAACACAACTGTAGAAAATGTGATCAACATAAGATAAAAAATGAAGTCCTTGCTTTCAAAAAAGAAAATTCTTACAAACAATTGAAGGGGTCATTTCAATAGTGTGCCTAATTCACAATTACGTCTTTGAGAACAATGCTAAAGACCATGGACTTTGGCAACTGTTCAGATTTGAAAATTCAAGTTTCAAACACCTGTAAACGTGATGTATTTTCATCATATCATTTTCACACTTTTCAGGAAGCATGATTTCCTTTTATTCCTTAGGATTGTCTCTCCGTCTCATTTTTTTACGAAATGGACTTTGGCACACTATTGAAATGCCCCCTTCAATTATAAAATGCATAATCTAGATTCTGATGTAAATGAAATGTGGGCTAACATCAAAGAGAAACGACTGGGTCACCTACGGTCCAAAATGTACCAACAATATAATTATACTTCCAAGCAATTTCCAACAACCCTGGTTTACAACTGAAACTAATCTCTAGCTTGCGGAAATAAAGAATGGCTCAATACAATGAGAAACTGCAATTAAGAGATAGAGTAACAAGTAAACATAAAAATAAAATTGACAACTTTAGATAATCACTCAGAATGTAATTGTTGAGGCGTTCAATCTAATCCCAAACCAATGCTTCTGGTGTCTTCCAGGGAACTGTCTTAGTCTTAGATTCTCATTCTTCTTAATATATCCCTACGATATTGACCAATACCTCTCACCAGGTACTTAACTAAGACATTTTGCTGACGGTAGTCTATTGTATAGAGAGAAAAAAGATAACACAGAGGATTGCAAAATATTACAATTGACCTAAATACACTACATGAATGGGAGAGAAAATCGAAAATGGAGTTCCACCTTGATAGGTCAGGTACTAAAAATATGCAAAAAAAGTAAAAATAGCCAACTCCAAACTATTACACTACTTACTTACTTACTTCTCCTCGTGGTGCTTGGGCAGTGAATAGCTGTTAGTGGATCGCCATTGAACACGTTCAGATGCCAATTTTGTCAACTGCCCCACGTCCATCCCTGGATTTTCATCTATTTTTCGATGCCTCTCCTCCAGGTTTCTAGTGGGTGACCTATCTTCCCTTGTTCCAGAGAGGTCCGTCTGAGGACTATTTTAGGGATGGCATCGGCATTCATCCTAAGGATGTGACCAGTCTTCTCTTTCTCTGCAATCTGGGATATTGACTCCAGTGATGTTCTTTCTTGAAGGTCTTTGTTTGATATCGTGTTTAGCCAACATATTTTGAGGATCTTTCTGAAATCTTCGTTTTGAAAGGTGTCCAGCTTTCTGCAGATGTTAGTTGTTGTTTCCAAGATTCAGCACCATAGAAGGACAGCTAATATTAGATTTATAGAATCTGAGTTTTGTTTAATCATAATTTTTCTTGAGTTCCAAATATTGTTCAGTGATCCAAATATTTTCTTGATTTTGTTAACCTTTCTTTGATCTCATCTTCACAATTTCCGATTTGAGTAATTTTACTTCTGAAATGTTATGAAAAACTTGTATATCCACAATCTCATTGCTTTTAAGTTTTACTGGTTGTTTCGATTTGTTGTTCATCCTCATCATTTTGTTTTCCAATATTTATGCGTATCCCCAGTATTTGTGCATTGTTATCAACTTGCTGTGTTTTGGATTGTATATCTCTGATCTTCTGTGAAAGAGTACAACATCATCAGCAAATCAAGGCCCTCTACGTTTCAGTGAATGTCCACATTAGTCCTGTTTTCTTATTTTCAACGGATTCTTTCATAATCCAATCGATAGCAAGTCAAAATAGAAAAGGTGATGGAATGCAGCCCTCTTTCACACCTGTATTGATGATCGAGCTCTCCGTCAATTTATTTCCACAGATTACTTTAGCACGGAAATCCCTGCAAAGCAGTTTGATTATGTTAACTACCTTGGAGGAAATTCATAGTGTTGTATGATGTTCCATAATGCAGGTCTTTGTACACTATCAAAAGCCTTTTCAAAATCTATAAAATGTGATTAGTTCTATTTTGGCATTGGTCACTTTGTCTAGAAAGTAAATGTATGGTTTGAACAAGAATGACCTTTCCTAAAGCCTGCTTGCTGCTTTCTAAGTTTTGGTTCGACTGTAGGGTTTATAAGGTTTAGTAATATTTTGCTGAAGATTTTGCTGGTGATAGAGAATATCAGACTATTACATACATAACCAAAACAATAACAATAACAGCAATTGTAAAATACCTACGAATTACAATAGACAATAAATTTCAATGGAAAGAACAACACAACATACTGCAGAAAACCAAATGACATTTTGGTAATTCTAAAAAGAACCTTACAACTGTCCCAAAAATGTATATAAGAGAATTAATAAGGCTTTAGTAAAACCAGTTTTAGATTATGGTAGCTGTGTCTGGGACACACACCAATAGACTTACATTATACAGGACATTAACAAAGTGCAAAAGAATGCAGCCCGCCTCGTAACTACAACAATATTATATATAACTCTACACTAAAGGAAATACCAAAACCATTTGAATCCATTGAAATTGATACTTTTAGAAAAACATAGAGCGAGAAATAAAAATGAATATGTTTTTAAAGCTATAAATGGCCAGTTTACATTCCACTCGATCAATTTAAATTATAAAAGAACAACCAGATCAGGCTGTCAAACATGCATTGATTGTCACATGCACTCACTTCATCCTGGTAGGCCTACACACACATGTACAGTAAAGGCTGTGGAATGGACTGTCAACAGATATATATATATATATATATATATATATATATATATATATATATATATATATATATATATATATATATATATATATATATATATATATATATATATATATATATATATAACCTAGCAGTATTAGCACTGAAGACTTTAAAAACAGACTTAAACTAATCGCTTTGAAATCAAAATTGGATTAACACTTTTAGTATGGAATGGAAAGCAAAGAGAATGACTTTTTTTTTTTTTGTGACCCATTTTATTTCCCACTCAACTTCTGGGGACTGTTGATGTTATTCTGTTAAATGTGTGTGACAAGTGTACTCACTAGAGTATTGTGGATTGCAAAGAAAGACATTTTACCGTAATGGTAATCAAATAACTGTGTGGGGTTGGCGTTGGGTATGAATGGCAGCAACATGGAAAGGGGGTGGGCATTTAACTTGGTTTAACTCTGTTGAGTTGAAACGGAATGGATCAGAAAAGAAAAGTCGTTCTCTTTGATTTTCATTCCTTACTATAAAAAAAAAAATGAATACAATACTCGCCCAACCAATTGGAGCACGTTGAATTTCTGCTCATTCAGCAATACAGCACGTTAAATTTCTGCTCACCAGTAATACAGCACGTTAAATTTCCGCTCACTCAACAATACAGCACGTTAAATTCTGCTCACTCAGCAATACAGCGCTCACTCCAGCAATACAGCACATTGAATTTCTGCTCCCTCAGCACACAGCACGTTATATTTCTGCTCCACTCGAAGACAGCACGTTGAATTTCTGCTCACTCAGCAATACAGCACGTTAAATTTCTGCTCACTCAGCAATACAGCACGTTGAATTTCTGCTCACTCAAATACAGCACGTTGAATACAGCACTCTGCTCACTCAGCAATACAGCACGTTGAATTTCTGCTCACTCAGCAATACAGCACGTTGAATTTCTGCTCACTCAGCAATACAGCACGTTGAATTTCTGCTCCCCACTCTGCAATACAGCACGCTGAATTTCCATCTCTCAGAAATACAGCACGCCAGTGTGACCATTTCTGCCTAAAGAACCCCGTGCACAATCCGGGTTTACAACATCCCCAACGCCATCTTGGCTGTAAAACAGTACGGAGAAATCTAATAATGTATTTTTCAATGATATATTAATCAATATGTGTCCGTGAAAGGAGAGAGGGAGAGAGAGAGAGAGAGAGAGAGAGAGAGAGAGAGAGAGAGAGAGAGAGAGAGAGAGAGAGAGAGAGAAAGAAGAGAGAGGAGAGCTCTCTCTCTCTGTCTCTCTCTGTCTCTCTCTGTCTCTCTCTCTGGCTCTCTGTCTCTCTGTCTCTGTCTCTGTCTCTGTGTATCTCTCTCTCTGTCTCTCTCTGTCTCTCTCTCTCTCTCTCTCTCTGTCTCTCTCTCTCTCTCTGTCTCTGTCTCTGTCTCTCTCTGTCTCTCTCTCTCTCTCTCTCTCTCTCTCTCTCTCTCTCTCTCTCTCTCTCTCTCTCTCTCTCTCTCTCATTAGGATGCAGTGGATTCCTGTCCCGAAACATTCAAATCCATGTTCAACCCTCTAATCCCTCCTTCCCCCTCTCGCCCACGCCCCCCCCCCCTGCGCAAATTCTCAGAGATGAGAGCAGGGTAGCTGCTGCCAACTTACGATTATGTGATAGGCATGCGGAATAAAACACGGTGGGTAGTTAGCTATTGTCTTCCGTGTCGACTTATACATTGAATCGCCAAGTCTAAACAGACGAACCTGTCAATTTCACTGCTGGCTCCACAGGACTGCAAGGAAAAAATTGCATGGACTGGGAATCAAACTCAAATTCTCCTGAGTGGTAGATCTAGTCAGACGCTACAGGTAAACCATTGTAGTCAGACGCTACAGGTAAACCATGGTAGTCAAACGCTACAGGTAAACCATGGTAGTCAGACGCTACAGGTAAACCATGGTAGTCAGACGCTACAGTTACACCATGGTAGTCAGTCACTACAGGTAAAGCATGGTATTCAGTCACTACAGGTAAACTATGGTAGTCAGTCACTACAGGTAAACCATGGTAGTCAGTCACTACAGGTAAACTATGGTAGTCCGTCACTACAGGTAAACCATGGTAGTCAGACGCTACAGGTAAACCATGGTAGTCAGACATTAATGGTAAATCATGGTAGTCAGACGCTACAGGTAAACCATGGTAGTCGGACGCTGATGGTAAACTATGGTAGTCAGACGCTACAGGTAAACCATGGTAGTCAGACATTAATGGTAAACCATGATAGTCAGACGCTGCAGGTAGACCATGTTGTCAGACAATACAGGTAAACCATGATAGTCAGATGCTACAGGTAAACCATGGTAGTCAGTCACTACAGGTAAACCATGGTAGTCAGTCACTACAGGTAAACCATGGTAGTCAGACGCTACAGGTAAACCGTGTTAGTCCAGACGCTAAGGTAAACTATGGTAGTCACTACAGGTAAACTATGGTAGTCAGTCACTACAGGTAAACTATGGTAGTCAGACACTAAGGTAAACCCTGGTAGTCAGACGCTACAGGTAAACCATGGTAGTCAGAAATTAGTGATGAACCATGATAGTCAGACGCTAATGGTAAACTATGGTAGTCGAACGCTAAAGGTAAACTATGGTAGTCAGTCACTTTAGGTAAACCATGGTAGTCGGAAATTAATGGTGAACCATGGTAGGCAGCCGCTACAAGCAAAACCATGGTAGTCAGACGCTAATGGTAAACTATGGTAGTCAGACGTTAATGGTAAACTATGGTAGTCAGATCACTAAGGTAAACTATGGTAGTCAGCCGCTATAAGGTAAACCATGGTAGTCCAGACGCTAATGGTAAACTATGGTAGTCAGTCACTACAGGTAAACCATGGTAGTCAGACGCTAATTGTAAACTATGGTAGTCAGTCACTACAGGTAAACCATGGTAGTCAGACGCTAATGGTAAATCATGGTAGTCAGTCACTACACTGTGGGTAGTCAGACGCTACATGGTAAACCATGGTAGTCAGTCACTTCAGGTAAACCATGGTAGTCAGACACTAATAAGTAAACTATGGTAGTCAGTCCACTTCAGGTAAACCATGGTAGTCAAACGCTAATGGTAAACTATGGTAGTCAGTCACTACAGGTAAACCATGGTAGTCAGACGCTAATGGTAAACTATGGTAGTCAGACGCTAATGATAAACTATGGTAGTCAAACGCTAATGGTAAACTATGGTAGTCAGTCACTAATGGTAAACCGTGGTAGTCAGACGCTAATGGTAAACTATGGTAGTCAGTCACTACAGGTAAACCATGGTAGTCAGACGCTAATGGTAAACTATGGTAGTCAGTCACTTCAGGTAAACCATGGTAGTCAGACGCTAATGGCAAATAAACTATGGTAGTCAGTCACTATAAACCGTGGTAGTCAGTCACTACAGGTAAACCATGGTAGTCAGTCACTAATGGTAAACCAGTCAGACGCTAATGGTAAACTATGGTAGTCAGACGCTAATGGTAAACTATGGTAGTCAGACGCTAATGGTAAACTATGGTAGTCAGTCGCTACAGGTAAACCATGGTAGTCAGACGCTAATGGTAAACTATGGTAGTCAACTACGGTAAACCATGGTAGTCAGTCACTACAGGTAAACCATGGTAGTCAGACGCTAATGGTAAACTATGGTAGTCAGACGCTAATGGTAAACTATGGTAGTCAGACGCTAGTGGTAAACTATGGTAGTCAGTCACTACAGGTAAACCATGGTAGTCAGACGCTAATGGTAAACTATGATAGTCAGTCACTACAGGTAAACCATGAACAGTCAGACGCTAATGGTAAAACTATGGTAGTCAGTCACTACAGGTAAACTATGGTAGTCAGATGCTAATGGTAAACTATGGTAGTCAGTCACTAATGGTAAACTAGGTAGTCAGACGCTAATGATAAACTATGGTAGTCAGTCACTTCAAGGTAAACCATGGTAGTCAGACGCTAATGGTAAACTATAGTAGTCAGTCACTTCAGGTAAACCGTGGTAGTCAGACGCTACAGATAAACCATTGTAGTCAGTCACTTCAGGTAAACCATGGTTGTCAGACGCTTCATGGTAAACCATGGTAGTCAGACGCTAATGATAAACCTATGGTCGGTCACTACAGGTAAACCGTGGTAGTCAGACGCTAATGGTAAACTATGGTAGTCAGTCACTACAGGTAAACCATGGTAGTCAGACGCTAATGGTAAACTATGGTAGTCAGTCACAGGTAAACCGTGGTAGTCAGACAGCTAATGGTAAACAATGGTAGTCAGTCACTTCAGGTAAATCATGGTAGTCAGTCACTAATGGTAAACCATGGTAGTCAAACGCTACAGGTAAACCGTGGTAGTCAGACTCTACATGTAAACAATGGTAATCAGACGATACAGGTAAACCATGCCCTTCAGACACTACCGGTAAACCATGGTAGTCAGACGCTACAGGTAAACAATGGTAGTCAGTCACTACAGACAAACCATGGTAGTCATACTCTACAGGTAAACCATGCCCATCAGACGCTACAGGTAAACCATGGTAGTCAGACTCTACAGGTATATCATAGTAGTCAGACGCTACAGGTAAACCATTGCCGTCATACTCTACAGGTAAAACACGGCAGTCAAACGCTACAGGTAAACCATGGCCGTCAGACGCTGCAGGCAAACCATAGTAGTCGGACGCTACAGGTAAACCATTGCCGTCAAACGCTACAGGTAAACCATGGCCGTCAGACGCAACAGGTAAACCATGGCGCTGTAGGTAAACCATGGCCATCAGACGCTATAGGTAAACCATGGCCGTCCAGCGCTACAGGTAAACCATGACCGTAAGACGCTAAAGGTAAACCATGGCCATCGGACGCTAGGTAAACCATGGCCATCAGACGCCATACAGGAAAACATGACCACCAGACGCTAAGGTAAACCATGGCGCTGTAGGTAAACCATGACCATCCAGATGCTAGATAAACCATGGCCGTCCAACGTACAGGTAAACCATGACCGTCAGACGCTAAAGGAAACCATGGCCATCAGACGCTACAGGTAAACTATGACCATGAGACGCTACAGGTAAACCATGGGCGTCAGACGCTAATGGTAAACCATAGCCATCAGACGCTACAGGTAAACTAAGAACATCAGATGCTGCTGGTAAATCATGGCCATCAGATGCTACAGGTTAACCATAGCCCATCAGAGGCTACAGGTAAACCATGACCATCAGACGCTACAGGTAAACCATGACCATCAGATGCTACAGGTAAGAGGCTACAGGTAAAACCATGACCATCAGAGGCTACAGGTAAACCATGACCATCAGATGCTGCTGGTAAACCATTCAGATGTTACAGGTAAACCATGACCACAGATGCTACAGGTAAACCATGACCGCAGATACAGGTAAACCATGGTCAGACGCTACAGGTAAACCATGGCGCTACAGGTAAACCATGGTCATCAGACACTACAGGTAAACCATGGTCGTCAGGCGCTACAGGTAAACCATGATCAGGTAAACCATGGTCATCAGACACTACAGGTAAACCATGGTCGTCAGGCGCTACAGGTAAACTATGGTCGTCAGGCGCTACAGGTAAACCATGGTCATCAGATACTACAGGTAAACCATGGTCATCAGGCACTACAGGTAAACCATGGTCATCAGACACTACAGGTAAACTATGGTCATCAGATACTACAGGTAAAAACCATGGTCATCAGACATTACAGGTAAACCATGGTCGTCAGACACTACAGGTAAACCATGATCGTCAGACGCTACAGGTAAACCATGGTCATCAGACACTACAGGTAAATCATGGTCCTCAGATACTACAGGTAAACCATGGTCATCAGACACTACAGGTAAACCATGGTCATCCAGACATTACAGGTAAACCATAGTCGTCAGACACTACAGATAAATCATGGTCCTCAGACACTACATGTAAATCATGGTCATCAGACACTACAGATAAACCATGGTCATCAGACACTACAGGTAAACCATGGTAGTCACAAGCTACAGGTAACCCATGACGTGAGGCGGTACAGATAAACCATTGCCATCAAATGCTACAGGTAAACCATGGGCGCTGCAGGTAAACCATGGCCGTCAGTTGCTACAGGTAAACCATGGCCGTCAGATGCTACAGGTAAACCATGGCTGTCAGGCGCTACAGGTAAACCATGACCATCAGATGCTACAGATAAACCATGACCATCAAACGCTACATGTAAACCATAGCCGTCTACAGGTAAAACCATGACCATCAGTCCCTGCAGGTAAAACCATGACTGTCAGTCACTACAGGTAAACCATTGCCGTCAAACGCTACATGTAAACAATGGCGCTGCAGGTAAACCACTTAGTCATCAGACGCTACATGTAAACCATGACTGTCAGGACCTACATGTAAACCATGGCCGTCAGACGCTACATGTAAACCATGGCCATCAGACGCTACATGTAAACCATGGCCGTCAGGACCTACATGTAAACCATGGCCGTCAGGACCTACATGTAAACCATGGCCGTCAAACGCTACAGACAAACCATGGCCAATCAAATTTATTTCAATCCTTATTATCGGAAAGCATGGAAAAGTTGCAGCCCCAAACTCCTGGTAATGTGGTGAAACTTGTAGTCAACGTCTTTCTCCACCCATACAGTACAGACGAAGCGGAAGCAGACTGTTGTTCTTCTCATCTGTCCAACTAGTTGACTGCTGTGTGACCTGTTCTTAGTCCACATACAGAACGCTGTCTGATCCCGTTGGGAAGTAAGGATCTCTACGTGTCAGTCCTCGCGGGCATGAGCATTCACTTCAATGAGGCAATCAACTTAAAAGTAGGATTACTACTTTTATCATCTCAATGAGACATGTCATTTTTCTTTTGTCCTTTAGACATGCAGATGAAGGGACTCGGTAGTGCAGAGGCAAAGTGTCTGCCTGTCAATTAAAGGGTAGTAGGTTCGAGTCCCGCCAACGGTTGAACAAATTTTCTTGATTTATTTCAGCAAAAATCTACACCCCTGGTCCAGGTAGGTGAATCGACACCCTAATCCCATTGGAGACGGACGATAAAAGGAGATCCCGTGTGCAGATCACAACACTCTGTGCACATTAGGGATCCTTGGCTGTTTACAGGGCAGTCCGGGCACAAGTAAAATTCTTACCAAAACCCCGAGATCACCTTAGTTGTGGATGTTGGTAAATCAAATGTAGATGAGAGCTTGCTACATAACCAGTCAAAACTCAGAACTAATCACCGATACCCAAGACCTTAAGCAATCTGAATTTTTACCTGGCTCACATTTTTACCTGTCTTGGATCTATGAGGAAGAAATTGCATCCAACTTATGTGCTGCAGCTGCAGATGCCCATTATGACAGGTAACACGTAGCTTTTCTACTCCTGTCTGTGTTGGCCCTTCCAAGTTCTTTTGGATGGTGTTCTATGTCTTCTTCCAGGCTTTCATTTCTCCTTCTATGGTCCTACACCATGTGATCTTTGGCTTTCCTCGCTTTCTTAAATGCCTTCAGGTACCTAATGCAAGACTGTTATTGTAGTGTTTTCTTGTTTTCTTCTTCATACTATGTACCCTGTCCACCTCCATCTTCTTCTCATAAGTGCAAATTCCATTTTTTTCTTGGCTTCATTGTTTAAAGAATTTTACGTTTTCATTATTTTAACGGGGTCAAAAATTCTATTGATTCTTCGTAGGCTTTGATTATGAAAGACACAATATAGCCTGTTTACATCATTGTCAGTCATTTTCCAGCATTCTAAGCCATACCGCAGGGTGGCAATTACACAGCTTTCATATAATTTTAGTTTGGTTTCACATTTTTGGTTTATAATATGTTGTATGTTGTGATTTACATATGTCGTTGAGCATTTTAAAGGCATTTCAGGCTTTGTGAAATCGATTTTGGATATTATCCCTATTTGCTCCTCCGTCCTTAAATAACAATGCATACTAAATATGTGAATTCATTTGCTGTTGGGAGGTCTTTTAGGTCAGCTTATATTGGTGCAGGGTTCGTCACATTCAAGGTCATTACTTCAGATAGATGAAGGTGGCAGCGTTTCCATGGCAACGTTATCATGATAAACATATTTTGTCTTATTTTCTTTTCAGCTAATTTAGACATACTAAATTCAATGGTAGCGGTTAAATTCGTCTATTTTAAAGACTATTAACAATCATGTTCCCGACTCTCCCCCCCACTCGATTTTATCCGTTTTTTTCACCTGTTTTTATCAAAACAATAAAAAATAAAAACCATGAAAAGCAGATAGATAGTTCACAGATTTATTTGGTCAAATTTCACTCTGTAACTCTATGAATATAACTTTTTTTTTTTTTATCAATTTCTTACAAGCAAGTAAACTTTCAAAATAATGTATAAAATTTGTATTAACATTCTGACAGATAAGATGAATTTAGAACCAGAAATACACATCAAGAGAATAAAAGAGAATATAATATAACTTACATATGAAGAATGATTCCGAGAATGAGAGACCGTAAACCTAAAGTTTTAACACCACAAGAGTCAAAAATAAGTCATGGGAACATCAGATGCAGTGGATAAATAGAAAATATGTTACAGAAAATTTGAAACCTGTGATATAAAGATGAATATTCAATGTGTTAAAATGTTCTTACCCAACTTAGATTCAAGAATTAATCGTTCCTCACACTGACACTTCAAAATTCACAAAAGATGTACAATAGAAGTGTTTCAAACAAATCGATGTTGTTCTAGAGTATTTCTTTATTTTTTCTGAGTTGTTTCAGATTTAGCTTCCTTGCCATAAAGTTATAGGGGAAATCTCTCCCTATCAGTCTCTCGTGGCATTGAGTTTAGTTATTCCATTCAAAACTACATAACTTTGGAATTCGACTACATTTTTAGACCTAGACGCTGATCTTTCTTTCATTACTTTTACTTTCACTCTTATCTTCTCTATTAGACTTATCACACCTACGTGGGGCATTCCATCAATAAATGGGTAATTCCCTTAAAATCTACATTTTCTTGCACTGGTATGAGCTTCAAAACATTCAGAGTGGTTGGGGTCTATAAATTCCATGATTAACCATAAGTAGATGCCTGGATAACACCTTTAATAGAACTGGATCTTTAGAAATAAATTTCTGACTCTGTAGGTGGCAAATGTTACTTTTTCACTTTCCTTTTAGAGTAAATGGAAGTCCAAAATCATCATATTATATAAACAAACACTTTTGGTATTATGAAGTACTTTTTGCTACTATACATACAGTAAACTTGACCTGACTGATTCAATCAGTCTGTAACATTTGTAGGGTTAATTACATTGAACTTCACATTTGATCCAGGGTTTTCTTAACAATCATGTCCTTGACCCTCACACTACTGAAAAGCACAATCTGTCTGCAAAACACGGAGAAGGATTCACATAAAACACAAAACATACATCACTACTTTCTTTCAATATCATTTATAGACAAAAGCAATGTCAGTGTTCACTGTATACAATGAGATAAACACATTTCACTTTTTGTAATGACATGATCTGACATGAGGCCACTTTAGGGACATCAAGTTACATCTTAATGCGGAATAATTTTCTCCAATAAATATTTCATCGATGAAAGAAATGAGAGAAAACATACACATATTTTGAATGTTAAAAATATAGTGACACAACAATTCACAAAGCATTGCAGTAATTAATATTAACAGACGTCTATTCTTTCCTCAGCAACTATAGACATCGCTTATACAAAAATTGCATAACATTGAGGATATCAAATGTACTATTCACAAAAAAGTAACGCACCTCATATATCTCAATAAACTAAAGGTACAAAAAAGGCCAAATCATAAAAAAATGAAAACTTCATACCTTGGTTTATTGACTGCAACAGAACAAAAGTAAAAAAATTGATAGAAAAATACTCGCTCGCAATGACAAAACAAACCATTTTTATGAAATATGAGCGATAAGTCACAGAAAGGATTTTTAAGTTGTATATTAGAGAAAAAGACTGATGAGGTTGTTGAGAACATCACACTAAGAGATGTGAGGAGGAGCAGCAAAACTGAGGCCCTTGCACACACGAGACAGTTTGTTTAATCGAAATTTACCCCCGTCCACCATTGTCGTGATCTCAGGGTGAATTAAGAGCAATCAGCAAGATAAAGAAAGTGAAAGAGAAAAAAGGACAGAAGAAGGACCAACCATCCACCGCATGAGACAGTCATCACTTGAAACAAACAAGACTCTGGTCCAATGTTCCCTGGTAATCTTTCTAGCCTGTGTGCTTACATTTTTTTTGGGTGTTGTGCAGTTTGATGAAAAAATCCCACTTGCGTGCACTGTGTACACAAGAATGAACGTTAAGACAAGAAAAGTTTTTTTTTTTTAGACAAGAAAAGTTGGGTTTTTATTGGTGTGCGCAGACATTTGTCAACTGTGCCCCCTTTCCTCCCTGGTGTGCTTAGAGGGAATTTTTGCCATCATTGTGAAACAAAGGAGTAAATATGATACAGAGGAGTCTACAGGAGAAAAAGAGATCATGTCAGTTGTAACTTGTAGCAGTTTACAGGTCTTATCACAGCACAATGCCCCTACTTCCCTACTAAAGACACTACATATGAGTTATTCTGTGAATGTTTTCATGAGTCAAAACATTTCCAGTAGTAAGGAAGGTTTAACGTAAGGCCACAGCCTTATCCAAGAAAGGGGCAACTCTTGCTTGAGAAAACATTAGCACCAGCAAAGTGCACTTAATGCTAGTTCCAGGCTTGCTTGCGGCCATAATTCTGAGAAAAAAAACAATGATAAAAATAAACATATATTACGATGAATTTTAACACATACATATATATATATATATATATATATATATATATATATATATATATATATATATATATATATGTACAAAAAAGTAAAATATGTTTGAGGACCCATACTATTCTAAGGAGGTATGACATTCAAACTTTTTTTCAGAACTGGGGAAACGTCTCATATCTTATTACAATGTGCTGCTAATCGTTGACACAATCAAGAATCAAAGGGAATCAAACTTGATACATGCGTATTCGACAAAAGATGAACTATTGTACATAACTTTAGGTATAAATTGTGGTGTTGAAAGCAGTTTTAAGTAATTCAAAAAGGAGACGAGAAAAAAGGGGAAACTGGTCATGTTTTCCATCAACAGGATGAGTGATGCCCATAGCTAACAACATCTTCTTTCATTCATTGATTCTACAGTGCAACACATTTCGATCAACATGTGTTCCTCATACTCACTGATTCTTCAAACAAATTGGCATTGTCCGAACTTATTCCCTTTGTGTTCATTACATTACTTTCACAAAAGTCAAAAATTTTCAGTCAAACATTTTCAATCATGGATTCTCCCTAACTATTTATTTGTTTGCTGCTTAAGCAATGCAGAGCAAAAAAAAATTTCTGTCTCAATAGTCTTAAAGAAGCCAGACAACCAGCGATTGAAAAAAATAGTTATATGCCGTGCTGATGTGTAGCCGCGAGGAATGTTACAGTTACACATTAAGTGTATATTGTAGTTTGTAGTACAGCTATTACTGACTCATTCTGGACTGCATTCTCATCTCATCGCACCCATCTCTTTTTTCTTTTTTTCTCTCTCTGCTCTTTCTTTTCTTTTTCAAATTTCTTTACAACTTTGGTAATTTTTGCGATGTGCAATGTGGAAAAATGAGGGCACCGTTACCAGAGAATAGTAAAAGTTTGTTATTAACTTGTACCTGTACAATAAACTGTCACTAATGGAATACTGTGATACGCATGAGCTTAGAAGATACAAATAAGTTATCTTTCAGTAATCATACGAAGGAGCCACAGTGGAGTGAAGTCAAAGACGAAATATGACAATAAGTACAACTCCACTAATAAAGACAGAACAAACACGTGTTTTTGTTCTGTCTTTATTAGTGGAGTTGTCACTTATTGTCATATTTCGCTCGTTTCAGTAATCAGTCAAACCAAAAGGCCTATTCTATTTGCTTCACTCGATGATACACTTTCACTCTTTGAAAATTGTAATGCCAAAATAGAAAATGTCAGCTTAAACTTAGCATTTGTGTTCAGTTCTATTTGGTCACAAGCAAATGTCATCAGACAATCCCTTGGATGGAACCCGAAGGGTAAATGTAAAGTGGGAAGACCAAAACAGACGTGGCCAAGGAACACAAATGCAGAAGCCATGGCCTACGGAACGATATGGGCCAAACTCACAAGGGTCTCTCTGAATCATGTGAGCTGGAGGATGTGTGGTTGTGGCCCTATGCTCCACAAAGGAATTCACAGACTTAAGTCAAGTAAATCAAGTCTATTTCTAGCAGAGTATCTCTACATGTAAATAGGTAGTCCAAACCGAAATCTCAAGTGTTAGCAATGGAAAAACAATTGCTATCACTGGAAAGAACTTTATTACCTGAGTAATTTGATACCAAAATCATCTCTGTAGGACAATATTAAACGAAGTTATGAATTTTTTCATTTTCGAAAATTTGTTACATTTTTCAAACAGGTCAAAACACCTTCTATATCTCACAAAAACGATCACTCACAAAACTCATACTTCTTCAACTTGAAGTCATAAATGCATAGAAGAAGTAAAAAAAATATTCGCGACTCTCCGAAAACTACAAGATGGCTTTTTATCGATGTAGAAAATGAAAAAACAGCATAATTTGTCTCTACGCATTGAATCGAATCGCACAACACACATGGCCGGAGCTGAGCAACGGTCTAGTCCGATCAGTTAGAAGGCTTTGACATCACATTGGAGTAGCATAATCAGGAAAACTTTAATCACCTCAGATGAGCTCTTAACTTTGACATCGGAGGGACTATGGGGTATCATTGTAAAGCCTATTTTTAGCATAATCTGATTCAACCAATCAGAGCCGACTATCATTCATTGAGCTATCGCGCAATGCGAAGAAGGAGTGAGGGGTGTCTCGCTCTGGTTTTTCACCGTCTCGTCACTGGCTTTCACGTCTGATCACCCTCATTTACTGGAGTGTGAGCACATTCTATTACATATTCCCTATCACAACACGCATGGTTGGAAAGGACTTGAATAGATCTATCCAAAGGTGTAAGACATATTACGCTACTACGTTGTATAGAGGAGAGGAGGCAAGGTGAAAAGGACCAAAAATTAGCAAAATCTGCGACCTACGTCGCGGTGAACGAAAAAAAAAACGGAGCGGTTTGGACAAGCTAATGTAAATCCTATGGATAAAAAATCTACTCACCTTAGACGCAACACCTTGCAATCGGAGACGTTCTGTTTCTTGCCGCAAAAGCTCCTCGTAATCTTGTTCTTCCTGTCTCTCTCTTTTCACATCATGAACCATTTCTTGCCGTGAAGCAACTTCTCTTTCTCTCCTTGTCATAATCTAGATTGAAATAAGAACAAAAAAACCAAAATTAAGTCAACACAAATCAAATGTCTGAATTGTATGATAGGACCACTCTTCCCAGGCTATCAATCCTCACTGACAAGGATGTCTGTAGTACAAGACTTTAAACGACTGATTGCTACATGATTAACTCAACTTGACTCAGGCGTGAATGAGTACCCAGCTATAGGTAGATAAAGATATTGTCTGAATGTTAGTATGAAAAGCCTAACAGGCTTGTATACTGTATGCTCCCCTCCGGGAGTTGAGAAGGACTTTGAATGAAATGGCCTGCTGGGGGATAAATGATGTAGAGTTTGTGAGTCTGCACTTGTGCGGGGATATAGACTATAAATCCATCTTTTAATTCCTAGATTATCCAAGGCCCGACACAAGATTATGGCGTGAGTACCCAAATAAGTCAGGTGGTTTAAAAAATTCGTAACTTTTTTATTTGTTATTAATTTCTCTTCACTTTTTAAACACAGGGTTCATAAGAGATCAAACTTTATATTGGCATCAATAAAAACTGGTTATGCGTCATTAGTTTGTCTAAGTGGGGATGAGTGAAAGAGTGAAATTTAGAAGCTAACATCTTTTTGGGGTGGAGACTCCATTCACACAACACACTACTTCCATCAATAAATAGATGAAAACAATGAGCCGGTAAACCAATTGAAAACAGTGCGGTCTATGCTGTTTCTGACTTATAGATCTACTTGTAGTACTAGTGATAGTAGTTGTGTTGTAAATTTTCAAAGAAAACGGGTTAAGTCGAAGGCTTGCCCTGCCAGCAGTAAAAAGATTCATAAACAATCAACCATTCATGCTAAAGAGCTCGTTCCGGTAGGAAATGGAAGTAGAATAATAAGCCTAGAAGATGCTCCATACCACAATCGCGTATACGCGACCTTTATATAGTTATGGCCTGACAACATAATGATCACACATGTGCGTAAGTGTAGCATGGTCCTACCCGTGCGACTAGGTAGTCTATAAGTTTATACTAGTTCATTCAAGGCCCCTCAGGCCCATAGAAGCAACGCGTATCCCGGTTTCTATAGTATGAAGAGGAACACATGACAATAATCCCCTCCTGTACAGGACACTAGTCTGACGCAGGTTTTTACTCCCGAACTCGGGACCTCATGATTTCCAGCCCGGCAGCCTAACCGGTCAGCCATCAACACCATCTATAAAATATCATAAAGAAAAACAGATAAAAAAATATATATTTTACACGCAAATCCGTGTAGCGAAAAAGATTACAACAATGACCTACCTGCTCCTCTAATTCCGCCCTGGCGCCATCTTGTTTTCCTGCTCCTTCCTCACCGTCCCTGTGAGTCATCTGCCTCGCGACCTCCATCTCCCCGCATCAACTCTTCCCGACGTTGCAGGGAATCCTCCTGTTGCTGCCTCAGCTCATCAAGCTTGTCTCCAATTTGTTGTTGCCTGCTCTCCAACACCTGACAAAATTTGAGTTAACAACGTACAAATGCAATAAGAAAAAAAAAAAAGAGATGAAATGATAATACGTAATTTATTCATTACCAGTCAAAACTCATCCTAATACACACTTTAGAAGTTATCTGAAGATCCCTTTGTCCCATAAAACTAGAGCTTATCCCAGTTTCTGTAGCACTACAGCGTGAACGGGTGATAGCAGTCACCTTCTGGACAGAACGTAAGTTATTTTATCATTTCTATTCTTTACCCTTTCAATTTACAGAGCTCAATGGATACTGTAATATTTATTATTGAATATTGAAATAAACAACAACTACCAAAACAAAGAGAGGGGAAAAAAACGAACAAAACAAATTCCCCGCTGTTTTTATAGCCCTAGCCTACACAGCTGTTTTATAGCCCTAATGCATTCTACACAGCTGTTTTATAGCCCTTATGCATTCTAGCCCAGCTGTTTTATAGCCCTAATGCATTCTACACAGCTGTTTTATAGCCCTAATGCATTCTACAGCTGTTTTATAGCCTAATGCATTCTACACAGATGTTTTATAGCCCTAATGCATTCTACAGCTGTTTTATAGCCCTAATGTATTCTACATAGTTGTTTTATAGCCCGAATGCATTCTACACAGCTGTTTTTATAGCCTAATGCATTCTACACAGCTGTTTTTATAGCCCTAATGCATTCTACACAGCTGTTTTTATAGCCCTAATGCATTCTATATAACTGTTTTTTACGGGCCCTAATGCATTCTTCATAGTCGTTTTTATGGCCCTAATACATTCTTCATAGTTGTTTTTATAGCCCTAATGCATTCTACATAGCAGTTTTTATAGCCCTAATGCATTCTACATAGCAGTTTTTATGGCCCTAATGCATTCTACATAGTTGTTTTTATAGCCCTAATGCATTCTACATAGTTGTTTTTATAGCCCTAATGCATTCTACATAGCAGTTTTTATAGCCCTAATGCATTCTACATAGCTGTTTTTATGGCCCTAATGCATTCTACACAGCTTTTTTTATGGTCCTAATGCATCTACATAGCTGTTTTTATAGCCCTAATGCATCTACATAGCTGTTTTTATAGCCCTAATGCATTCTATATAGCTGTTTTTATAGCCCTAATGCATTCAACACAGCTTTTTTTATAGCCCTAATGCATTTAACACAGCTTTTTTTATAGCCCTAATGCATTCTATATAGCTGTTTTTATAGCCTAATGCATTCTATATAACTGTTTTTATAGCCCTAATGCATTCAATACAGCTTTCTTATAGCCCTTATGCATTCTATATAGCTGTTTTTATGGCCCTAATGCATTCTACATAGCTGTTTTTATGGCTCTAATGCATTCTACATAGCTGTTTTTATAGCCTAATGCATTCTACATAGCTGTTTTTATGGCTCTAATGCATTCTACATAGCTGTTTTTATGGCCCTAATGCATTCTACACAGCTGTTTTTATAGCCCTAATGCATTCTATATAGCTTTTTTTATAGCCCTAATGCATTCTATACAGCTGTTTTTATAGCCCTAATGCATTCTATATAGCTTTTTTTATAGCCCTAATGCATTCTATACAGCTGTTTTTATAGCCCTAATGCATTCAACACAGCTTTTCTTATAGCCCTAATGCATTCTATATAGCTGTTTTTATGGCCTAATGCATTCTACATAGCTGTTTTTATGGCTCTAATGCATTCTACATAGCTGTTTTTATAGCCCTAATGCATTCTACATAGCTGTTTTTATAGCCCTAATGCATTCTACATAGCAGTTTTTATAGCCCTAATGCATTCTACATAGCTGTTTTTATAGCCCTAATGCATTTTACATAGCTGTTTTTATAGCCCTAATGCATTCTACATAGCTGTTTTTATAGCTTAATGCATTCTACATAGCTGTTTTTATAGCCCTAATGCATTCTACATAGCTGTTTTTATAGCCCAAAACGAATTAGACATCTGGGCATAAAATCCTCTTTTTTTTAAAGTTTAGGATTTACTCACTTCAGCCATCAGTCTATGTCGTGCCTGCCTTTCTTTGTTCCATTCAGCTTCTCTCTTCTGCCACATACGAGCAGCTTCGTCTCTGAAAAAGGAAAGTAGTTATGAAAATGAGTTTTGAATTGATTTTAATCATTATCATTACAAGGAATCACTTTGCCAAGTCAAAGTCAAAGGCTAGAAACAGGCCATACTCTCTTAAGATGTATTCTTTGGCTCGCTTTCTCATGGGAAGTTATAGTGGGGGGAAAAAAAGAGGAAGCAAACTGACTCACGTTCAACCTCTATGTTCTCCATCCTGCCTTCGATTTTTTAAAAACTAAAAGTAAGCATTGTGTGACGTAATATTTACAAACTCACTCCCTCCCTCTCTCCCTCCCTCTCTCATTCTCTCTCTCTCTCTCTCTCTCTCTCTCTCTCTCTCTCTCTCTCTTTCCCTCCCTCCCTTCCAGCCTCCGAGAGATAATGACAAACATTTGGGTGAAGGGCATGAAATGACAAAGAAGTCAGACAACAAGAAATGGCAGCCTTGGAAACTAAAACATAAAGTAAATTTAACAAAACTGCAATCACTGACTACATACTGATATAACATGTCCAGCTCTGCTTCTCTTGTTTTTTCCAGGCGCAGCTGATCTTCTATGACCTGGTTGCAAAATGTGGAAAAAAACAACAAAGTAATTTCATTTCTGTAATTTAAATAATAATAATAATGATGATGATGACGATACTACTACTACTACTACTACAAATAATAATAATAATAAACTTCATTGTCCATCATTGGCACATCATTTTGATCACATCAGTAGTTCAAATCCAAGTGTATATTATAAGGTGTAGAAATATAACACAGTTTGTATATAACTAATAAATGACTAAGATTCAAAGTGAAATTATTTCATAAGAGGTTACATATTAAGTTAAAATTGTATGGTATACTTATCCTCATGGTGCTTGGACAGCACATAAGGTTGACACTATATGAAGCTATTAGGGAGAGTTAAATATATGTACATATATACATACATACTTACATACATACACACACTCACATACGTACTTACCTACATACATACACACACACACACATACATACATACATACATATACATACATATTCAATTCTATATCTATTCCAAACTTAATACAATTATAGTCTGATAAAACCTTCAAACAAATCCCCTGAAGTGATTTTTTTTTTGCTTTTGAGTTAGGGTTTTTGAGTAACTGTCAAAACATAGTCATCCTATGTCATTGAAAAGTTTGTAGCGTCCTTGGTTTCCAAGGAAATGGCCGCCATCTTGGATTTGACCCAATTTTCAAGTTAGTTATGAATAAAATCACTCAAAACCTGTGCAGATCATTTTTTCCATTCAATATCTAAAGAGTGATGTCGCTTTTTTCAGATATTTTGTATAGTTTATTTTTATGAATTTTTTAAAACAATATATATGCAAAAATGGCATTTTTATTACACAAAAAAAAAAATATTCTCAAATAGTTTACAAGATATAAAAAAGAAACGACGTCATTCTATTAACATTGACGAGAGGAACCTGTGTGCCAAATATTATACAAATCGGTCTGTAAATGACGGAGGAGATAGAAATTTAATGGAAAAAACTATGTTTCAAGAAAAATGCAAAGAAATCAAAAGAAAATAACACAAAAAAAAGACAATTCAGACGGGTTGCCCTTCTTGTAGCAGCCCCCTTACTCTTTTGACAGTCTCTGGCATTGTTACTAATGTAGAAAGGATTGTAAATCTAGGTTTAGGTGTGAACTATTGTGAAAACAGACGTCATAATGACCAGTTGTTTTTTTTTATTCCTCTATTTTATACTTGTGCGCGTGTTCACAGACATATGGCCCGAACATTTGACTTCCACGTCTCACATCACTCAACGCTGGGCCCACTCGGTGAGGAGCGTGTCGATAGACCATGTCGCCAGATGTGGCATTGTGTGGTGACAGCTGGCCGGTTATATAGGTTTTCAGTATCATCTTCTCAGCCAGTGTTAGGGTAAATAACGTAAAAATGTTGGCTGTTTTTACCTACTCTCACCTACAAAATATTGTATAACAAAAAAATATACATCATATGGACATTTTTCTGCCATAAACATGTAGATAAATGATCGTTCTACCCGAATATATAAAGAACAGAAAATCAACATTTTGGTCCCAAACTCGCCAATCCAGACCTCCTATGGCATTCTTAACGTTGTTTTGGGTGAGTGGGGTATGCTCTTATGTGTAATTGTAAAGCACCTTAAGACTTCGGTATAAGGCGCTATATAAATAAATTTTACGATCATTATTATTATCACAACTTCAGAAGCGAAAGCGAAAATCTGAAATCACCTGTTTCATCCACTGGGCATCGGCCCTTGCCTGCTCCCTTCTTGCAGACTGGAGGGAAACTTGTTCGTGTTCTTTCTCTATCAGAGACTCTAGCAGCTTCTGATCTTGCTCCTAAAACAAACAAAAAGAAGACACCAATGGAAACAGTTTGTTTTAGATAAAACTTACCATGTCGCCCAATGTGGTGATCTCAGGGTCAATCCCTTAAACCTTGCCTGATGTGACACACACGCTGAGTGTGAGACCAATATTAGCAAAGTCTATGCAATGTTGTCATGTTAATCAGACTATTTCATTCATTCCAATGTCTATCCAATATTGTCATGTTAATCAGACTATTTCATTCATTCCAATGTCTATGCATCATAAATCCTGACATATTGTCATCTCTCTTTCTCTCTCTCTCAGAGAGCACTCCATCATAAATCCTGACATATCAAAATGTTTCTCTCTCTCTCTCTCTCTCTCTCTCTCTCTCTCTCTATCGCTCTCTCTCTCTCTCTCTCTCTCTCTCTCTCTCTCTCTCTCTCTCTCTCTCTCTCTCTCTCTCTCTCTCTCTCTCTCTCTCTCTCTCTCTCTCTCTCTCTCTCTCTCTCTCTCTCTCTCTCTCTCTCTCTCTCTCTCTCTCTCTCTCTCTCTCTCTCTCTCTCTCTCTCTCTCTCTCTCTCTCTCTCTCTCTCTCTCTCTCTCTCTCTCTCTCTCTCTCTATCGCTCTCTCTCTCTCTCTCTCTCTCTCTCTCTCTCTCTCTCTCTCTCTCTCTCTCTCTCTTCACTTCTCTGTCTCTCTCCCTCCTGCCTCCTATCTCCTTATAAAATATGAAAGCAACACTCCCTTAGATAAAAATAAAAGAAGAAAACAGAAAAAACAACATCAAATTAATCATCAAACACGTTCATGGTGTTTTGGGTGATAAAAATCTCAGAAAAAATTAATAAAACAAAGATTCAAAGTATTAAAAGCAGCGAAGGAAAATGTCCACCATTGAAAAACTTTTGCTGTGGGCGTGTCTGGACATTTGTCATTTGACGAGTTCTGATTGGCGGAGAATGCACATATCGCGTTTTGTAACAAACTATCATTTGCGTATATCGCGTTTTGTGGCAAACAATCATTGGCATATATATCTCCTTTTGTAACAAAACATCAAATTTTCAAGCTGAAATGAATGGTATGTATTGCATTTTGTAACAAAAAGGAAACTGTCTACCTGCATAATATACCTTTCTTATCTAATTAATAGAAATTCACTTTTTGTTTGCAATGCTCATTATCAAGCTTTTGTCTGAACTGAATTACATTTTTAAGCCTAGCTAGCGTTGAAAGCAATGATTAATCAATAATCCATTTTTTAAGCCTAGCTAGGTGAAAGCAATGATTAATCAATAATTCAGTCACATTCAACATGTGATGTCACAGGCTCATGTTTTTCAATGTTTATCTAGATCTATATCGTGTTTCTTCAAAACATCTTTTTAAATAAATGTTATGATTTATTGCTTTTGGGGACAGCATGGGTTCAGATTTATTACCGCAATAAGGGTTCACATCTCACTTGATATAGATGGATTAAATACAAAGAAAGCATTGAATACCAAAACAAAAAACAAAACAAAAAACCAGCAACCGAGAAGTTCACCTACCAGTTCTTCTTGAATGACCCTAGACTTTCTCATCATCTGCACCTTATGTTGTCTCAACAATGCACGCCTGAAATCAAAAGAATGAAGGGAGTAGAGAGCAAATAATAACAATGATGATGATGATAATAATAATAATAATAATAATAATAATAATAATAACAACAATGACAATAATAATAATAATAATAATAATAATAATAATAATGATGATAATGATAATAATGACAACAATAACAATTTGTATAGCGGGGAGTATCCCTCATGATGGTGCTCAGAGGCACTTGTCTAGAGTACATTCCAACATACATAATAAGGCAATACATAACTAAAATAGGAGTGAGTTGAGTAAATTCACAGTGTGATGTCTTAATGCACACAGGCTTGACATCTCACTGAACTGTTAGTGCAAATACTGGAATGAATGTCCTATGTGCTCATTTGTACATCAACTGTTTGCAATCTCAGTGAACTGTTAGTGTAAATACTGGAATGAATGTCCTATGTGCTCATTTGTACATCAACTGTTTGCAATCTCAGTGAACTGTTAGTGTAAATACTGAAATGCATGTCCTATGTGCTCATTTGTACATCAACGGTTTGCAATCTCAGTGAACCGTTAGTGCAAATACTGGAATGAATGTCCTATGTGCTCATTTGTACATCAACGGTTTGCAATCTCAGTGAACTGTTAGTGCAAATACTGGAATTAATGTCCTATGTGCTCATTTGTACATCAACTGTTTGCAATCTCAGTGAACTGTTAGTGCAAGTGTTGAAATGAATGTCCTATGTGCCCATTTGTACATCAACAGTAAAGGTTGCAAACCATGTAAAGTCCAATTTTGGATGTTTTGAGAAAATCAAAGAAAATGAAGCTGCGCATTTTAATCTATTTTCACAGACATACACAGTTTGCAAAAATGAAAAATTAGACCCAATAGGGATACACGGATTGTTCACATGCTTATTATAAGGGTTTCGATTGGTTCTTGTACCACAAAATCCTAACTAGATCAAGCATAGGGGCTTCCTAATGATAAAAGAGCGGGGGGGAAAGGTGTAACTAATTTTAGACTTACACGATCTGCGACTTTCACCGTCATTATGTTTGTTTGTTTAATTAAAATTTCCATCATCCACCATATGCGGTGTGATGTCAGGGTGACTTAAGAGGAAACAGCAAGATGAAAGAGAGATGTGGCAGAGTCAAAGAAAAGAAGTAGGATCAATCTGTAGCGCCCACAAACCGCCAACAGTAATATACACAATCCTCTTCTTTGAATACAACAAAACAAAACATAAGATAACAAAAGAAGCAAAATAACGCAATAAATGGGAAATCTATCAAATAATATACAAGCACACACAAAAAACTTGGAAAAAAAAAGCAGAACATTTAAAGAAAGATTTTTTTTTTTTAAATAGCATGAAATTCACACTCACCCTAAATCTTTTTTCTTTCTCTCTTCTTCTCTCTGACGCTGGAATTCTTCAATTCTTTCAAGTGCCCATTTTTCTTTCAACAGATTTTCTTGCTGCATTTTAAACTCTTCAGCCTGCATTAAAAAATAGATACGAACAAGTAATATTCAAAACATGGTTATTTCCTATATCAACCAAGGTTAAATGGTTGAAAGAGACACAATATATAACACAAATGGTGACAATTATTAAATCTAGGGCTTGTGAAGTAAACGACAATTATTATGACACTCATCTTTATTTGTACAACTTTAACTTTCAAGGACAGATGAATCAGCCATAATATTTTACTTTTTTAAAACCAAAAGATAAAACTGCTTAGCTGCCAACCTTTTAAAGTCGAATAACGTACTCGTACTGGGTAAACTAAATTCTAACTCGCACAAAAACCTGTAATATTCCAGATAACTTTGATCCTTTAAACTCAAATGATCCCCTTTAAGGTAAATAACAAAATATATGCCGATTACTGCCCTGTCTGGTGAAGTGCAACAGTTGTTTTGTGAGCTCGAATGACGTCTCCGGACTTTCACCCATTCTCACTCTCTCTGAATCAAACTTTTCTTTACAAACAAAATACAGTTAGCCTATACATACTTTTCAAAGTGAATAAATACTAACGGACTCAAAGTCAAAAGAAAGGTACTACATACGTTTTTTATATACTGGTTTGCAGCTTTGATACTGAAATAGTTAAGAAAACAAAGACAAACCCGAGCAGAATTAAAGAAAAATTGAACACCACAAATAACCCTTCCACAACAGTTTGATTTGACTTGATTTACCCACATCAATAACTAAGGTGATCTCTGGATTTTTTGGTAGGATTTTTGTTTTATTTTGTCCAGACTGCCTTGTAAACAGTCAAAGGATCTTTAAAGTGCACAAAGTGCTGTGATCTGCATGCAGGACCTCCTTTATATTGTCCGTCTCTTATGGGACTAGGTGTCGACCCATTTACCTGGACCAGGGGGTAGGTTATTGCTAAAAAAAATCTTGAGATAATTTTCTTCCTCAAAACTTGAGAACATTTTCCAACTGTTGGCAGGGCTTGAACCCACGAACTTTGGGTTGAGAGGCCGACACCTTGCCACAGGACTATCAAGTCCCCCCAACCCTTTGGAGGGTAAGATTATTAAGAAATGAAAACACACCTCATCTTGTCGGTCTTTAAACTCCATCATTTGTTGTCGTAATATTTCTTGTAAAGATTTTTTCTCTTTCAGTTTCTCTTCTTCCTTCTCCTGATCCAAGGCGAGAGCCACTGTCTTTCTCGTTCCATTTCCTGTTCAAAGGCCGCTTTCATGTCTTGCCGATTCCAATCTCTGAAAAGGTAAATTGCAAAGATAAGGCCGCTGTGTTTCAAGGACAGATCAAAGTGAACAGTGTAAGTTAACGAAAGTAAAAACAATTAATCAAATCAGTATACAATGTCAAAACCTAAGGTAAAAGACCAAAAAGGCAGACCTCAGAGAAAGTGAAAAAAGATATAAAAGAGGCATTAAAGCAAAGAAATTTAACTTTCACAGAAGGAAACAGAAAATACCAGGACAGGACAGCATGGAGAAAGATCATTTCAGGCATATAAACCCATATGACGGAAGGTAGAATGAGAACTGATAAAGAAAGAAAGAAAAACATTTAATGGATTTAGTGAAGGGCCTCTTTAAAGAAAGAAATAAGAAGACACTGACATGCTTAAGATATGTTGAGAAGGAGGAGAACCAGAAGATAAAGGCTTTCTCTGAAGACAAAGGACATGCTACAGCAGTGGCAACAACAACAAAAAAGAAAGAGAGATAGAAAGATAGAAAGATAGATAGAGAGATAGAGAGAGAGAGAGAGAGAGAGAGAGAGAGAGAGAGAGAGAGAGAGAGAGAGAGAGAGAGAGAGAGAGAGAGAGAGAGAGAGAGAGAGAGAGAGAGAGAGAGAGAGGTGAGACAGAGAGAAAGAGAGAGATGAGAAGAAGAAGAAGAAAGAGAGAGAGAGAGAGAGAGAGAGAGAGAGAGAAGAAGAAGAGAGAGAAATAAAGAGAGAGAGAGAGAGAGAGAGAGAGAGAGAGAGAGAGAGAGAGAGAGAGAGAGAGAGAATCAGAAAAGAGAGAGAGAAGAAGAAGAAGGAAATAAAACTGTTCCCAATTTGTTACCTGTTCTTTCTCTTCCAATTGATTTCCCCATTCATCGATCACATTGTCTTGAACTAGTTGAGACTCCACTTTCCGTAGATCAGAATTGTTTTCACGCCAGTGTTGGTAGAGCTTTTCCTCAGCCAGCTGACCAGCAAAAGACAATGATAATTAACGTATATTATTATATATATATATACATATATTGAAGAAATCCCTCTTAGTATAAGACCTTACAATCAGTTGAAGATCTTTTGATATTAATATAAACATGCTGTTAACTTTTATAAATAAAAGACCATTCCTGATATATGCTTTATGCTTTCCTCAATACATAAGCAGAAGCACTCAACATCTATAAATAGAAGAAAACAAAATAAGAATCTACTATAGTAGTCGCTGGATAAAAGTACACTTCACAAAAGCACATAAACACACGCCTACATCTGCTGACCGAATTTTTATTTTACAATAAAAGTGTTCTCACAAATACACAGTATGCATAAAAGCACGCTTTTTCTGCGCTCAAAGGGCGAGCGATTATCCAGCGACTACTGTATCTGTTTCACCTTTTGTCTTTTTTCCTCTCGGGCACTCTTCAATTCCTCTGTTCGCATGCGCATATCATCCATGCGGTCAAGATTAGGTCTAGACAACCCTCGCAATGCGGCCTTTGAAGGGATATAATGAAATTAAAGATCGTTACTACACTCAAAGAGGATGTGATATTACTTGTAACGCAAGTCGACACACACAAAAAGAAAGCAAAAAACTCCCATAATTTTCAGTCTTTATCCCCTTTATTAAGACCATACATGAAAGCACAGAGACAAAAGAAACATGAATGTTTATGTCACATATCAAGGTAGTGGGAGTGGTCAGGTTCTTTATTTTAGATCTAACGTCAAAAACAATTACTTCCGTTTTATCTTCATTTAACTTCAACTTGTTTGACATCATCCAGGCAGAAATTTCTGAGACACATATTTCTAAATCTGTAAGAATAGGGCGTATGTTTTCACGAAGTAACGATTTGTACAACTGCGTGTCATCAGCGTATGTGTGATAATTAAAACCATGTTTAGAGATTATTTCACCAACAGGTTGAATGTATACAGAAAATAAAAGAAAATAAAATAGGCCAAGAACTGACCCCTGAGGCACACCACATTTAAGTTGCACTGGAAGTGATTTTTTGTTGTTTATTTCAACATACTGGTGTCCGTTTGAAAAGTATGACTGAAACCCCATAAGAAGTGTACCAGTTATTCAAAATGAATCACGCAGTCGTGTTATTAAAAATTTCATAAATAAATATAATAGATTAATGGAAAAATAGACAGACAAACTGGCAGACAGATATGGTAAATAAATAAATAGATACAAATATAGATAGATGAACAGACATATAGATAGATAGATAGGTAGATGGATCGATAGATAGATAGATAGATAGATAGATAGAGAGAGAGAGAGAGAGAGAGAGAGAGAGAGAGAGAGAGAGAGAGAGAGAAAGAAGAGAGAGAGAGAGAGAGAGAGAGAGAGAGAGAGAGAGAGAGAGAGAGAGAGAGAGAGAGAGAGAGAGAGAGACACTCTGATAGTAACATGGTCAAACAACAAAACGAGAGTGACACTCTGACAGAAGAATCATTTGGAAATGACCTTATACCTGGTAACCTTTCGACTCCTCTGAAAACATCTGTGCAAGCTTGTCTCTCCTTCTCTTGAGATTGGATGCTTTGATATCTTGCTCGACTGATTTTTTATAGGTATCCGTACTGAAAATGAGAAAGCAGAGATATGATTTATCCATTGATCTCTATGCCTATGTCTCTTCTCTCTCTATATATATTACACTACAGGTATTCTCATATGTCTTAGAGACTACATATCATTTGCAGTAACTGAGGACCTCTGAAGAAAAAAAAATAGTTGCATTCCCTTTCTTATAGTCCACCAGTAGCGCCCGCCTTTTGAACTGAAAGTTTCCACTGGTGTCACGTCTGATTAGAGCATAGGCAGACAGACTGTTTACTTTAAGGCATTTCAACCTGGAGACTCAATGAATTGAAGGGGTCAGTTCAATAGTGTGCCTATGTCCGTTTTTTCGTGAAAAACGAGACATAGGGTATAAAATAAAAATGATATAATGAAAATACACCACGTTTACAGCCATTTGAAAACCTGGACTTCCCAAAGCCAAAATGCCAAAGTCCATGGTTTTTGGCATCTGTCTCTAAATGATGTAATTGTGACTTAAGCACACTGTTGAAATTACCCCTTCAATTGTGACAATCAATATTGTAGACAGATGTCCTTTGCCAACATTGTTGGTATGACTTGAAAGTTCTTACAACAGAACTTAAAAATTATTGAATATTGTTTTATGTATTTGTTATGTTAATCAGTTACTGACAGTAGTAGTGGCATCGGTGGCCAAGCCAAAAGGCTGCTGGACTGGGGATCATAAGGTCCCGGGTTTGAATTCTTACTAAAGCTAGAGTCTGACGCTGTGTTACTTGGGAAAACACGTAACACACAGTTTTCCCCACTCTACCCAGGTGCAAAAGGTAAAAACACAAGCCTGGGAGTAAAAACTTGTGTCAAATTAATGTCCTGTCCAGGAGGTGGTAATTATCACCTGTTCAACTGCTTCACGCTATTGAAAACGGGGTATGCCTCAGCTCTATGGGCTGTATTTGTCTTGAAAGAACTTTACTACACACCATTTAGAGAAGGGGAACTAACACATCATCCCTGAACAGAATGCTATTCCGAGTCTGACACAGACTTCACTCCTCAGCTGACTTGTTTGTTTGTAGTTTCTTTGAAGTAGACGATGTCTACCATGGCAGAGTGTTGTTGGTGGCCGAGCGGTTAGGCTGCCGGACTGGGGATCACAAGGTCTCGAGTTTGAATCCTGCCGAACGTTATGTTCCTTGGGAAAGACATTTAACACGCATTTCCCCCTCACTCAACCCAGGTGCAAAATGGGTATAAGCACTAGCTTGGGAGTAAAATCCTTCATCAGAATAGCGTCCTGGCAAGGAGGTGATTATTATCACCTGTTTTGCTTCACACTATAGAAACTGGGATAAGCTCTATGAGCCATAATGGCCTGAAAGGGACCTTACTGCCATGGAAATGATCTCAGGGTACTCTGCAGTTGATGCTGGTGACACCTGCATTTGCGTTAAGTAGGAAATGCATGTTAAATGTCTTTCTAATGAGCACACAGCTGGAGGTCTAGCATGCCAGTTTTGAAACTCAGGGCCTCACAACGTGAACTTCATGGTAATCGCTTGTTAAGCGGGAATCATAAGTCCAAAGGCAAGCTGTTGGCCTCTCAATCAAAAGGTTATGGGTTCAAGCCCCAGCAGTTGAAAATTTTCTTGAGTTTTCTAGAAAAATACCCCCCCCCCCCCCCACCTGATACAGGGAGGTGGATCGACACCTAGTCCCATCAGAGACGGACGATTAAAAAGGAGGTCCCATGTGCAGATGACAACATTCTGTGCACATTAAAAATCCCTTGGCTGTTACTACAGGGCAGTCCGGGCAAAATTTAAAATCCTGCCAAAACCCCCCGAGATCATCAACTTGGCTGTGGATGTGCATACAATCAAATCAAACTAATGGTCTTAAAACATTTAAATGTGGTATAAACGGTATTGTACACAGGGATGCAAATGAAAAGAAGGAAAATAAGGACGCTATCTTAATAAGTAATACCATATGCTATTATAAGCATCAGTTGAAGACCAGGCTTGCTGTTTAGCTGAACGAACATCGGAAGTCTTGAAATAGTTTGCAGTCTCATTCCATTTAGACCGAAAGTCGTTCTCATGATCTCTCTGTTTCACGATTGCTTGCTCATATACATTCTTTCGGGACGACCAATAACCACTCATTGTTGGTAAAGCCATGATGGGGTACAAACTAAGAGAAGAATATCACAAGTAAAATCAATTAAATCTGTCCATGGAATTGAAAATTACATCATCGATGAATTTTTTTAAATTTTTTAAGAGTAATAACAATAGCTAGGCACACATAGAAAAGATGAAATTTAAAAGCTGCTTTGAACACAGTACAGCATCGACCGTTTTACTGTGCCACTTCAGAATCAATTGACAGCAGATATCAGACATTTTATAATTAATCACTAAAACTACGGCCAGTATAAATGAAAAAATTAAATCCAAGTTAAGAAGTAGTGGTAAGACATGCTGGAAGATTTGATAACCCTGAGAAAACGATAGTGGTAAGACATGCTGGAAGATTTGATAACCTTGAGGAAATGATAGTGGTAAGACATGCTGGAAGATTTGATAACCCTGAGGAAATGATAGTGGTAAGACATGCTGGAAGATTTGATAACCTTGAGGAAATGATAGTGGTAAGACATACTGGAAGATTTGATAACCCTGAGAAAACGCTAGAAAACGCTGGTGGTAGACATGCTGGAAGATTTGATACCTTTGAGGAAATGATAGTGGTAAGACATGCTGGAAGATTTGATAACCCTGAGGAAACGGGAAGTGGTAGGTATGCTGGAAGATTTGATAACCCTGAAAAACGATGGGGAAACAATAGTGGTACACTACATGCTCCCTATCCTCCTATGGCATTATAGCATGGGTTATGTTTGGGTGGCTAGGCTTTAGAGCAAAGGTTATAAAATGTGGCATTATATCATGCGTTATGTTTGGGTGACTAGGTTAGGTCTACCGCTGTATTCTTTGATTTGAGCATCATCTAATAATATATGTCATATGATGTTGCATTGGTGGCCGAGTTGTTAGGTCTCGTGACAGGATGATGAGATCCCGGATTCAAACCGTAGCAAAGCTAGGTCCAATGTTGTGTTACTTGGGAAAGACACTTGACAATACATGATCCTTTCTTTCTAGTTCTGGCGTGTTCCTCAGGTTTCTCATTTACATCACGCCAGAATATATATTTCATATAACAACTATTAATGTTTCTCAAAGTCTAATTGATGAATCTCTCTTAACATTTGGTCCATGTATAGCTTTGACATCGCAGAGAGAAAAACATAATATTGTGAAATTTGCTTTCAATTTGTGTGTTTGTGAATATTTTTTGGGTGTGAACGAGCAATCCAGACAGACCACATTTCCCTTTTAATAAGTCCCTTTTCACCTTAAGAGGTCAACGAGTTTTCTTTAATTCCATGAAGAGAATTGTTCAAAGAAAATTTGAGAAATATTTTTTATCTTTTGCAGTGATCACGACGAGGTTTCAGATTTTCGAGTAACAACTGATGAGAACACACATTAAGAGCTGAAAAAAACAGTTGAAAAATACGAGAAGAGAAAGAAAACGACAGACCATATATTCTGTAAAAGACACGAAAAAATTAGCTCTAAATGGAGTGAGAATACTGAGACTTGGCCACGAGACCTCATGGAAAGTCTGAGATCTAATAACGGTTAAGGCTTTCAGTGGACTGTTGGGAAATGGTTTTTAAATTGTCTGGTTGGCTATGACTATCTTGAACAGTTGAGTGTTCGGTTTATCGATGATCGGACATAAAAGGAGACTCTCTGTACTGTGATGGCTTGTTCAAAACCTTAGGTGTTCTTATGGAAGTCCGGAATCAATAGGTCCAGATTTATTATGTTCAAAAATAAAGACAAGAAATAATACGGGATCCCAACTCATCTGTTCCTTGGATTATCAAAAACATTTGCATTATCACAGTCCAGATTATTTTGAGACGTGATTGTACTCTTAGGCTTACGATCGATATAACACTGACACTAGTGACACTGTAGATTTCTTCATGAGAATGAGAAGTATCAATACGGGGAGAAAGGAACAATTGGAAACAAAGTCAAAGGGTTTGTTGTTCAATGCTTATTGGCAAATATCGCCTATACTATCGTCACGAAAATTAAAGTCGTAAGCATCTGCATAGATTGAGCAGAATGGTGTCATCGTTAAGGATAGTATAAAGCGGAATTTTACAAAAAACGGGACTATGGCATTGGGTTTCATTTTCAATCCACACGATCCGGATCGGCGAGAATTGATGGCGTCACAGCAGTGTCAAACACAAACACAGACTAATCCATTTTTGAGAACTAGGGAAAAGTGGAAACTCTGATGATGCTGTTTTTATAAACGCTAGACTGCGACATTAGTGACAGGGTTATCCTAATTTTGTTATGCCCCCTTGACTGAAAAACATGACATTAGTACAATAGCTTTCACAGTCCTTTGCATTACTTAAAGTCACTATCTGAATCCTCATGTTCTAAGCTAACATGATCTAACCTTGTATATAACATGTACTTTTGACAGAGAAATCTTTTGTATTTCTATACTTGAATTGTCAGATATTGAAAGATGTCCAGACAGAGACATTGTTACAATTGAAAAAAGTTTTTCGTTATACATCCATTCCCTTTTGAACGCCAAGTTACCACTAGCAGAACAATTGGCCGTATTGTAGCCAACAAGGTTTGATTGCATTACTACTGACACTATTGTCACTGTCAAGACCCTGCTTCAAGGGGCATGATATTGATATGATTTTGAATTTTCATTCAGTAGTTCAGCCGTTAAAATGATGTGAATCATTTAGATCTAGATATCAGATCAAAGAAGATGAAAAAGAAGACAAGATAAACGTCAGACAAAGAACTTAGCTAGAAATGACAATAAAAAATAGATTTGAGATCTAGATCTAAGTAAGACTAAGTTCAGTGAGTAAAAGATGACTTTTTGCAAGGTAAGGATCAAAACAAACTCTTATCCATTTATGATATAACGCATGTCAGAAGGAATGCATAAGCATATAGCTACATTCTTAAATAGCAATAAAATATCCCTCACGTTGTGTTGTGAATTGAATGTATCTTATATAGATCTGGAATCTATTTGGATAAGATAAGAATAGCCAATCACTTGAAACTTCCACTTTCGAACAAGTCGAAAAATGTTTCGTTTCGAGTGACAACAAATTGTCTGCGCATGCGTCACAATTGTTCAAAAACAGAAAGTAGGAAGAGGAAAGAGTAAAATTGTGTCTAGATTCAATAATAATCTGATGTTCCTTCACTAAGTAAAAAAACATATTTTTCAATACAGAAAAAGCAACACAATGCGATAAACCATTATTTGATTGTTTATATTTGTATGACATGAATATACTTGAGAAGGAGAATACTGATAATAATTGTTCTCTTTCAATATGCTTCTTGTTTTTTACTGATGTCTTGCTGGTGTGACCTCTCAACTTTTACCTCTGTGTGTTATGGTTAGGCCTTTTTGCCGGGTAGAAGTAGATTGCTATTAGCTGACTTTATCCTGTTTAGCTATATATGCAATATTTATATGATGTTTGCTCTTCACAGTCTAAGACAAATATTATTATTATAAGTTGTGTATTGGGTTTCTCTCTCTCTCTCTCTCTCTCTCTCTCTCTCTCTCTCTCTCTCTCTCTCTCTCTCTCTCTCTCTCTCTCTCTCTCTCTATCTCTCTCTCTCTCTCTCTCTCTCTCTCTCTCTCTCTCTCTCTCTCTCTCTCTCTCTCTACACACATACATATATGTGTATATATATATATATATATATATATATATATATATATATATATATATATATATATATATATATATATATATATATATATATATATATATATATATATATATATATATCCTCCTGTCTGTCTGTTTCTCTTTCTGTCTATATCTTTATCTCGCTCTCTCTCTATATATATATAATATAGTCTGTATACTGATTTAGCTATTCTATTGTCATTCATTCTGTTAACATGCCCAAACGTTTTCAATTGAATTATTTCTAAGTTCTTATGCCATCTGCTTTGGCTTGATCTCTTGTGAATCCTAATTTATTAAATGTGTCACAAGTCTTTCAAATATCAATTCAAGGTCTTTCAAATGTGAATGCAGTCATCATTTATTTTGCCCGGACTGCCCTGTAATTTGTAAACAGCCAAGGGATCTTCAACGTGCACGGTGTTGTGATCTGCACACGGGACCTCCTTATCGCCCATCTCTGATGGGACTAGGTGTCGATCCGCCTACCAGGACCATAGGGGTAGATTTTGCTCAAGAATACTCTAGAACATTTTTCAACCATTGGCTGATTGAACCCATTATCTTTTGGTTGAAAGGCTGACACGGTGCCTCTGGACTACTGAGTCCCCTCCTCTTAATTCACCCTGAGATCATCATATAGTGGCTACAGTAAATTTTCAATGAAAAGGGGGAAATGCCCATTAAAAAAAAAATCAAATCTCCTTGTTATTTAATATTTCCTACAATACAACTTGTGTGTTTACATTTTGTTATTTAATATTTCTTTGTTGTCTGATGAAACAGTCAAAGGAGTCTCTGTGTATAGCCTAGTTGGCTGTGTTGACAAACTGTGTGTAGCCTAGTCGGCTTTGTTGACAAACTGTCTGTACCCTAGTTGGCTGTGTTGACAAACTGTGTGTAGCCTAGTTGGCTGTGTTGGTAAAGTGTGTGTAGTACTATTATCAGCAGTATTATTACTGTTGCTTTTATTATTATAATAATAGTATTATAATAATATTGTCGTTATTATTTTTGTTACTATTAATTATGACGTATTTTTTGTTATAATTTCTGAGAAGGGTGATTTTATTGTTTCCTATTTACACGTATTGACTTTTTCACAAAGAGAAATTTATGATTGTAAGACATCAAATTTAAAAACAAATATCGTCATTTTAGTTCAATAAAAAATATATTTTATCCTCCTGTAGTTCTTTGTTTCTTACTTCATTGAAGTAGAAATTTGATTGCTGAGTCAAGTAGTAGTACATGTAACTCTCATTATTATCACTGTATCTTAAAAGAAAGAAAAATTCAGTTTAGTCTCAATCAAGGATAATTATATATCTTTGCTTTATCGACTATGCAAAGGCTTTTGATCGAGTGAAACAATAACATGAAGATCTGTTAAAAAATTTAGACAAACTTGACCTGGAAGGAAAAGATCTGTGATTGAACAGAAATTTATATTGGACTCAAACAATGGCCATTTGGATCGATGGTGACCCAAGCGCATAATACAAGTCAATCAAAAGGGACCAACAACAAGGGTGTGTGCTTTCACCAGGCCTTTTCAATCTAATAGTATATAGTGAAATGATTCTGAGATACATCTAGAATCATGACAGTGTTACAATGGGAGGATGCAACATAAAAAATAATAATAATAATAATAACAATAATACGTTATGCAGATGCTGCTGCTTTGGTTGCCGAATCTGAAAGAAACCTAATAGTAAAAGCAAAAGCGATGTTAAACGTGTCTAGAGCCAGTGAAGAAAAAGGATTGTAGCTGAACACCATGAAAACAGAGAGTATGGTAATGGTAATAACAAAGAAGAAACAAATATCAAAATGTGAGCAGACAAACAGAGTGAATCTATTAAACAAGTCAAGAACTTCAAATACAAAATGTACTTGAGATACAACGTTACATCAAACAGAAATTGGACAGACGAAATAAACAAAAAAAGTATTGCAATAGCCAAAGAGACCTATAAGAGAATGAAAAACAAATATTGTCAAACCCGTTTAACCCTTACATTGCCACACATTTTACACCGGATGTCTTTGTCATTGCCAGGCATTTTGGCTGAGTGAAATCCTTAGAAGTGACTCACAAACATGTCAGGAAAAAATTATCATTTCTAAACTATAATAGATATTCAAATGAAACTTTCAGGACATACTCTTGATATATTGTGCTACAAGAATAACAATTTAAAGTATGCAAATGAGGTCATGTGACCATGGCAGCCATCTTGGATTGTGACAATTTATGTGTTTTTGGTCATATCTCAGTGAAAATGAAAATTTATGGTCACAAAATACACCATTGTGAGGCATATTATGGGCTTCTCATCATTCGTGGTTTGTATTGTAGTGTGAGGAAGAAAGAGAAAAGGGAAGAATTTGACAATAATGTGAAAAAAATACAATTATTCATGTTGCACGACAAACACAAATAATGCATGCAATTATTAAGAAAAATACACAAAATGACATGAAAACAGAAATCAAATTTTTTTTTTTTTTAGTTTGCTGAGCTGTCATGTCTACCTAAGTCATCTTTTCTTGTGTTTTCTATGGCTGTTTGTCATATATGTCTCTAATTTTCAAATATTCCCAGTGTCAGGCACTAGCGTCAACAGTGCCATGCCCACTTTTTAATTTGTGCTCTTTCCCGAAGAACCTCATACTTCGTCACTGTCCGGTAATAGCTCTTCAACAATTTGGATTAACAATGGATCATCACTATCTTCAACTCTAGCCTCATATCAAATTCATAAGGGTGCATAATCTGTTCATCATCGAAATTCTGTATTTTAAATTGGAAACTTAAAATAGGTCAATGATCAAATCTTTTGAACGGAAAAAAATCTGCAGTAGCAGCAGTCCCGGGAAAGTACTCTATTTAATTTACTTTGTTTTATTTTATACGAGTGAGACAAAAACAATGGAAATGCTCAAGCGGAAGTTTCAACTATAATCGAACTCTGTTAAGGATTAATCTAAATCATGCGGTAAGAGGCAAACAATTTGGATTAACAGAAAATGCCTAACTTTGACACGATATCATTTCCCTCTGCATTTTATATATGGACTCTGAGTCTAGACAGTCCCCTATTTATCATAATCGATGAGACAAAAACAACAGAAATGCTTGACGAGTTTTAGGACTGTTGGTTCTGGAATCACCTTATATCATTTCCTTTTATTTCTGTCTGAGTCTAGATATACATTCTTCTTTGATGTTCGTTCCACTTCACTACAATAGACTGAGTTACATCACAACAGCATTAGCACTATATTCAATATATATAATATTGTGTTGATTGGTGCGTATCTCTTCGCTTATCCCAATAGAAATTAACCAGGCGCCATTGCGTAGTACATGTACTACATGTATTGTGATGTTTCACTTTTATATATAACAGGATTTAATCAAATTGACACCTAGTCCCATCGGAGATGGACGGTAAAAAGGTCCTGTGTGCAGATCACAACACTCTGTGCACGTTAAGATCCCGAGCCATTATCATTAGCCATGTTTCAATGATTAAAATCAAGATGAATATTTAATAGATCAGTGTGACCTTACATACATACAGACACAGCATCAACTTAAGGTTGCAGTTGTTCCGTGCCGTCCGGTTTGCTTTGATAGAGAGCTGGTGTTTTTGACGTTTCTACTGTTTGTAGGGAGGTCAAGAATGACCATGGTCAACACTCGAATGGTGGCCGAGAAGAGTGCTTTTATGTATGTTTGTTTTCATTTGCTATTGTAAAAACATAAATATCAAAAAAAATAATATTATACTCTAAATTAAAACAAACATTTTATTTTTAAAAGAAGTATGTCTTAAGTTTTGTATTTCATTTAAGGCCAGACAGACAATAACTTCAATAAGAGTTTGCTCATTAATTTGACAAGATCTATACTACTCACTGTGATTTAGGCCATTTCTTTCTTTTGTTTCACATTCAGTTTATGACAAATGATGGTGCATTGAAGAAATGTAGGAAAGATTCAGAGGCTACAGATCACGCCAAAGTATTCAATAAGCATCCAAATGTGACTTTGATTATGGACCGAAAAAATAGATCTCATAATGCAAGTAGTTGTGATCGATAGCATAGCATGTTTAGGTTAAAATGTCTATATATACGTTTTAGATTCTCAGTATGGTATTATTGGAATATTTTATTTCAATGACATCTAAGACGCCTTTTTTCATCTCGAATGTGTCTTTCTTCGCAAATAAAAGGAATAAAAACAACAAAATACATATCAAAAAGTAAACAACACTATTAATATACAAATATAATCATCTTTTATTAGAAACATTTTTTTCTAAATAACATTTTCTCACAATAAGCCAACAGTGCTCAATTTTTCACATAGAATATGTAATTGCATCTATAGGCTCCAGTAACTTTAACCCATTGCTTCCCAATGCACCCGATTACGACATGCTGAAATCCCCTATCGCACTTTTCAATGCTCCCGACCCAATTTCAAAAATACTAGTATGTGTTGGAGCTCATTTACGTTGAAACTACAATCAACAAGTTACTTCTGTTGCTTTCAGGAAGTGGAGAATACACTAAAACAAAAGTGCACGTTTAATAGACCTAAATTGCTTTACTGGTTATCAAACCGTGAATTTTTTAAGACAGACGAAATTTACAAGTACACACATGTGTACCTGCTGTGAAAGGGCATTTTATTTTCTCAAATCTTTATGGAATGAACTTGTTTAAGGCAGCACAGAGGCAATTGATGTAAATTTTAATAGTGAATCAGACTCTCATGTTGAGTTTGAGAATGATAGCAGGTTAGATCTAAAACTAGTCTAGATCAAAACGAAAATTTTACTCTTGACGGAGGGTCACTCACCATCTTCACCTGAACAATCAAGTCCTGAATGTTCCAACAAACTGAACAATGTCAAAGATAATATGGATGCATGTCATATATGAAATGAAAGAGAAATTATTCAAGCATCTAAAAGAAATTTTTTTAATAAGTTATTTAAAGTAGTGTATGCACAAGAAATATTTTGCTGACACCATGTTGTTATGTTGCAGGAGTTACTTCCCCGTGCTTAGTAGTTCAGGGTTAATGACTTAATTAAGCCTTGAGAAGCAATGGGTTTAACTACAATGATGTGAAGATGATATACATAGCATATAGAAATATTTTCAAATACAAAAGAAGAAAAAATGCATCAGGCAAGAACTATTTTTTCTTACACTATACCACTATACAAAAAAGATGAATTAAAAAATGATTTTTCTTTAGTGATAACTTTGTACAAGACTAATGACATCTTCTATAAGTGAAGAGTTCAGCACTGTAATGAACACATGGGTAAAATGAAAAATGTGAACGATAAACCAAAACCATTTGAGTGTTTTTCTCAGTAGTGGATTTTCTCTCTGTTTAGAGCAAAAAACAAATTTGCAAATCAACAAGTGATTATGAAATAAATCTGATATTCAATGATATTCAAAATCATATGTTGGACACAAGGCTTTATTCATTTGAAAAAAATGAAACCAACAAGCAATGCCCATAATATCATGAACAGAAATACAACGCTGGGTCAAATATCAGCTTGTGTCTTGTGTCAATCCCTAAATGAAAGCTATCAATTTCTTACAAAACTGTGCAAAGTCTTAAAAGTAAACCATATACCAATAAGACACATATTTGAATCAACGACTTTTCACACTTCATTATGATTTATACCAACAGCATTGTTGTATATATTTCCAAACGTCTCCCAATTCCACCTAGCCATCACTCTCTGTTTGATCTCCTCCCTAAGCTGTCGGTAGGCAGTGGCATCTTCACTTGACGATTTGTTTCATAAAAAGGCTTCCTTTCCTGAGTGATCTGACTTGAGACAGTTAAAATCAACAACCGACTCACTTTGCAGGTTTTTTATAAAATTCATGTCGCAACAATTTCCTGGCAATTGAAAAAGGGGGGAAAACATTATTTTTCAGTAATGAAATGAAATCACAGAAATGCAAACATTGAGAAGAACAAAATGGTTTATGAAATCTACATTCAAAACGCAACATTAACCCAATTCTGCCTAACCTGCTGGGCTGGTTGTCTAAGCAAAGGGAGATAACTCTGTCCCTGCTTGAACCCATTGTTATTATAATCAGGATTTTTTTCAGTTCTTTTAATCTATTCATTTACAGGAATGATTTTATTGAACAGAAACACTGATATTTACAACATTGAACACTGTAAATGGCTCAAGTTGAGTGTAGGATAGGTCTGTCGTCCACTCAGTCACAGGCCAGGCAGTTTGATTTTGCCTCGGTGTCACTAGAGTTAGATCTAGATCTATCGCTATTATCTTTTTCATCATCCTCCTCGTCATCACTCAGATCAGTCTTCTTCAAAATCAAAGCGTTCATTATTTTCATCATGATTTAGGGTTATATTGGGCCGCTGTTCATCTCCTCTCTCAATTCGCAGAGCCAGCTATCCATGCGTTGAAATACCATTTTGCCGGTCAATGACCTCTGAACTTTGAAAAATCATAGAATATTGACCAAACCACGTAGAAGAGTTCTGTTTCCTTCTAAAATCTGTGAAGTCCCGTGAATAGATTAAAGGTTACGATAGGTCGCCCTCGCGAGATTTGTCGATAGAATGCTTTGTAAACAAGCATTTTCTGACGTTGGCAGGCGCTAGTGAGCGTCAGCAGGCGCGCGTCAGGCAGGATTGGTTTAAATAACAAGGATCTTTAAAATCTCAATCCCTCCACTGTGATATGTATTGGCCTTTTTTTTGTTGCAAGGAAAAATTGTTCATTGCACTACATTTAAAAAATAATGTCAATGATATCTTTGATATAAAATAATATGACGTTAGCTAGTTGGCTGAATACATGTGTAATGAAGCCTGACATTCAAAGTCTTATCCTTTCAGGAGACGATAGAGAAGAGAGAAAAAATCAAGTCGAATGATGAGAGACGAAAAAGGGCACTAAAACAATGAATTAAACAAAACTGAAAATCAAAGAGTTCACACACACACATGCACAGCTGCCAACCTTTTCAAATTGAAAATCAAACCCCCCATGCACAAGCTGATTCTAACTTGCATGATACCATCCCGTAACATTCCAGAACATATTTCTTATCAAGGTAAATAACAAAGGAATGAACCGATCGCTACCCTTTCTGGCGAAGTGTGACGGTAGTTTTGCGTATTCAGAATTAAATGGTGTCTCCTGACTTTATTTATATTCCAATCTCTCTGAGTCTCTACCGCTGACTTAGTTCCTTCAAGACCGTTATGGCCCATAGAGCCGGGGCATATTCTGGTTTCTATGGTGAGGGGCGGAACAGTTCACAATAATCACCTCCTGGAGAGGATGTTAGTCTTGTTTTTATCCGCTTTGTATCCGTTTGCACATTAAGTGTCTTTCCCAAGGAACACAACATTGGACCTAGTTTTGACAGGATTCGAACCCGGGATCTCATGATCCCAACTCTGAAAACCTAATCACTCAATTACTGATGCAGGGTTTCTTTTAACAAAAATTACAGTCAACACTCATCATATAATAAAACAGAAATAAACAACAACAAAAAACAAAAATCCCCCACACAAAAAAACAAAAGTACAACCCCTCCACCACCCCTGGAAATAAAAACAAAAACTCCCTAACACGAAGACCAAAGTACAACCCTTCCACCACCTCCAGTAATAAAAAAACACAAAAAAATGGTGTGAGAATGGTATGTCCATCTGGTCACATTGGTCCTTCATACTTACAGTTCCCTTGGACCGCACATCCAAGCCCAGGTCGGCCGCCGTTTCCACGAGAAAAGAAATCTCTGCCATGTTCATGTGAATGGGTGGGAAGACCATCTCCTTCCTACTTGGGTCTTCCTTAAATGTCCTTCACAGAAGATACAGGAGTAGACAAGAATTTTAACATAATACATGTATACACACATACAATAAAAAATATAGATATGGATAAATATGTATAAAAAATAAAGATGGATTTACAATTATGGCATATCCCCACACAAATGCAGGCTCGCCGACTTTACATCATTTATTCCATGACATGCCATTTCATTCAAAGTCCTTCTTAACTCCTACGGGAGCGTACAATACGGCAGCCTGTAAAGATCTTTCTCACCAACAGCTGGGTACTCTCAAAGTGAAGAACCTTTTCTTAGAGTACATTAGTGACCACCTAAATGACCGGTGCTTGGGAAGCAGAGAAAATGAGCATTTAGGCGAAACGAGCATTTAGACGAAAATAGGTCAGGGGCAACAATTTGATTAGGAGGGGGGGGGGGGGGGGTCAGCAAGTAAATTTATCAAGCATGGTGCAGAAATTCACAATTTACCTCCCTAAACCAGGCTTTCATTACAAACATCTTGTCACACAGACCCAAAGGCACAATGGATACGGGAATTCAACATTTACCTCCCTAAACCAGGCTTTCATTACAAATATCTTGTCACACAGACCCAAAGGCACAATGGATACGGGCAATGCCAGACAGGGGAGCAATAAAACTGTTCACACCTTTTCCCTCGATCGCGATGAGTGCCCGGTGTATTAAAAACACCAAGTGATTTCATGCCACTTACAACTTACGGAGCCATGGGTTGAGTCTGGAAGACTGTTCAATTCTAATTGCCTAGTGACAAACCAGTAATCCAATGGAACAAAGGCTGTGCTATACAGTGGGTGGAGTTATGAAGAGAAGACTGGTCATCTTTATTACATTACAATGGATAGGTAATGAAGGGTGGTTACATGGCACATTGTTGACGGGCATAAGCATGAGATTACATGAACGTATGATATAAAACAAAATAATTTTTTTAATCAATTACAGACATACTTTATGATAATTTGGAGAACATATCGGCAGTTGCCGTTAAGATCAGGCATATAGGTGAAAATTTTGGTTTTGAAACGCATTTAATGGGGCAATTTATATAGAAAAAAGTCAGTTTCCCTGAGATTGCTTTAGGCAAAACGGGCATTTAGGCGGTCAATACTGAAACAACATTGAGAAAAAACACTTGAGCCAGCATTTTGAACCAGTGCCGTTATGACTACAAAGTCATAACACTCTGTTTTGTTGCAATGCTCTTATATACCATATTTATAGTCCATATTCAACATGCAGGCTCATTGACCATTTACCCGCAGGAGGCCATTTCAGTCAAAGTCCCTCTCAACTCCCTGGGGGAGCATTCCGAATAAAGCTGTCAAGTTGGGAATCTCCATTTATAGCTGGGTCAAGTAGCCACACCCGAGTCAAGTTGGGAAAACAGAGTGACGTACCTTTCCTAAGAGTACAACGTCATTAAAAAAAGCCAAACATGGCTCAGCCAGGGTTTGAAACAGTGTTGTTCTTCTGCAATCCTCCTCTGTTCAGTGTCCATACTTCGCATCCATTTGTTGCTGTTGGGACGACAATGCTTCTATTCCTTCAGTTGACTTTGCCAAAAAAGTCGTGTCGTCCACGTATCTAAGATTTTTCAGACACATCCCCCCGAACTGTGAATTCATCATATTTTTCTACTGTGCCGTCTTCTTCTACGTCTCTCGTTTTTTCCATTGTTCCCAAATGTTAGAAGCAAAAATTGAGGGCAAGAGAGGCAGAGGGAGGCCAACATGCAGATGGAAACAAGATGGAGGAGACCGGGTGGATGTGACAGTAACATGGGATGAAAGTGGAAGGTTGGCTGCAAACCGTGAGGACTTTCATGTGAAGATTCAGGAAGCAAAGTCCTGCAAGGATATGCCCTGAACGATGATGAGGAGGATGAGACAAAAGCTAAAACAAGTTAATCAAACTTACTGTAAATAGGACTGAGCAATTTCTTTTGAAGCCGTCTGAACAAGTTCCCTTTAATTCTTCCTCTGTGCTTTGCTCTGTGGGAGCTGATCTTTGAGTGTCCGATTCTGACGGAAAAGAAATAGGAAGATTATAACTAAATAACCTTTTTTGCTCTTTCTCTCCTTCGAGTCGAAAAAATCGACTCACAGTCACACCATTTGTTAAGGCTGGACTCCGAGCAGCAAGAATCAGCTTGAGAACTCTACAGGGATGTAAACGCATAAGAAAAAAAAATCTGAAAGTCTCTGAAATGTGAAACTAGCTCTAGATCTAGATTAGACTATCAAATCACAATAACCCACAAATAGGATTATAGCATTAATCACAAATAATACAAAAAGGAAATTTAAAATGACTTAGCTTCGATTTTCCTGGAATGAAAGAATGAAAAATCATCGACCGCAGATTACATTCACAACTGAACCGTACGGCTGCAGAGAGGCAAGAAATAAGTCAGTACATCTCAACATTGATAGGATCTATGCTAATTTAGCTAAATCTAACCCTAAAGCCTCTGCAAAAGGCTATTTCCACAACAAATGTGCTAGTAGATTTCAGACTAATAAATCTGAAATAAAATAAAGAAGGTTCCGATCTTTAAATCTGAAACCTTCTCGTGTGAGTAGTGGGACCTCACGGATCAGTGTGGAAATTGTAGTTCATCGTGAAAGTGAAGCAGCGTGCTTCCACTTATGATTAGTATGAAAATTGGTCGATTGAAACCAAGTCACATCGGAGACGAATGACAAAAAGGACGTTCCGTGTGCAGAACACAACCCTCTGCACACGTAAAAGATCCCATGCCTGCTTACAGGGCACTCGAGGGCAAAATTACAAATCCTACCAAAAACCGAGACCACCATAGTTATGGATGTGGGTAAAATCTAACCGAATCAAACCTTATGGAGGAAGCCATGCCATGTAAAAAGATTTAACATACCTGGAGTATTGTCCCCTGCCTGGGAAAACATTCTTTTGCACATTTGCTTTTCAAAGACCTCATGGTCTTTTTTAGATCTGTAAAACAGGGAGTCGATGCAATTGTAAATGTTATCACAGAATACGAAGAATTTCATGGAGCATCAAATGAATGAGAACATTACTGCCAAGTTTTAATATTAAAAAAACAGGCTCTAACCATGCGAACTAATTTTAACTTGCATGATGTCCCGCAATATTTATTTTTTTAAAACTTTAATAATCAACCCCAAGCAAAAAGTCCCACCAATTGCTGACCTATCTGGCAAAGTGTGAGGGTAGTTTTGTGACCTCAGAATGGTGGCTACACTTTCATTCGAATTTTTCTGCGAGTCTGCCGTTGACTTTAAGGTTTCTTTAAACAAAAATTACAGTCAACCCACACACGTAATTTTAAAGGAAAAGACAAGACGTAACGACTCAAAGCCAAGAAAACATACTAAATGTGTTTTTAATTTTGAGGTACTGGTCGGCAGTTATGCTGGATGAACTTCTGGTGCAGGAGTGGTTGACACGAGAAAAGTTTGTTAGAACACATAAAGCACAAGTTTCTAGGGAGAATAATATTATGGGAAGTGAAAATAAATGAAAGCAGAGCTAGTGGAATGGCCCAGCTCCTTGTCTTACTGTAAACACTTGAAAACCTTAAAAGTCCTATGCATATAAAAAAAAATAAAATAAGTCCCATGCTCATGGTAAGCAGGAACAGAGTTCTAATTTCTCTAGGCATACGGCATAATGTGATAATTTGCCACTGCTTTCACCAAGGCTGAACAGACCCGGCTACCCATTGCTGACACATTTGCCAATCCTACCACCAAAGTCAGAATTGGAAATAGCTAACACATTTTCCAATCCTACCATTGAAGTCAGAATTGGAAATAGCTGACACATTTTCCAATCCTACCATTGAAGTCAGAATTGGAAATAGCTGACACATTTTCCAATCCTACCATTGAAGTCAGAATCGGAAATAGCTGACCTGTTTGCCAGTCCTACCAGCTATCCTGCTGGGACAACAGGAGAGCCAGAAAAATTTGCCCTGACTGGGAATTGAACTCCCGTCTTTGAATTGTAGTCTGATGTTCTATCGACTGAGCTAACGGTGCCTCCTATGCATAAAATTATGTAACACAAAACTCAAACTGAATGAAAATAGATTGGATAACGATAAGCAGATAAATAAACAAGAAAATTTGCTGTCTGTAAAGCTATCTTACTTGGCTAAGGATTTCAGAGCCTTTGACACGGACATGTTGGTGGAGTCAATGTTTCTGGCTGCTTTTAGAAAGTGCTCTGATCTGTCAAAATCTCCCACCGAATGCAGAGCCTGAGAACATGAAAATGAATAACAAGATATGAAAACACATTTCAGATACAGCTTAAGTGTCAACCTTTTCAGAGTATGAACATGGCTCAATCAATGTAACATTTTCTATACCAGCCCTTTTCATGTCTCAATGACTCCCATTACCACCGATGTCAGAATTGGAAATAGCTGATGTATTTGCCAATCCTACCATTGAAGTCAGAATTGAAATAGCTGACATATTTGCCAATCCTACCATTGAAGTCAGAATTGGAAATAGCTGATAATATTTGCCATTCCTAATATTGAAGTCAGAATTGGAAATAGCTGACATGTTTGCCAATCCTACCATTGAAGTCAGAATTGAAATAGTTGACATATTTGCCAATCCTACCATTGCAGTCAGAATTGGAAATAACTGATAATATTTGCCATTCCTACTATTGAAGTCAGAATTGGAAATAGCTGATAATATTTGCCATTCCTACAATTGAAGTAAGAATTGGAAATAGCTGACATATTTTCCAATCCTACCATTGAAGTCAGAATTGCAAATAGCTGACATATTTGCCAATCCTACCATTGAAGTCAGAATTGGAAATAGCTGACATATTTTCCAATCCTACCATTGAAGTCAGAATTGGAAATAGCTGACATGTTTGCCAATCCTACCATTGAAGTCAGAATTGGAATAGCTAACATATTTGCCAAATCCTACCATTGAAGTCAGAATTGAAAATAGCTGACGTATATGCCAATCCTACCACCAAAGTCAGAATTGAAAATAGCTGACGTATATGCCAATCCTACCACCAAAGTCAGAATTGAAAATAGCTGACATATATGCCAATCCTACCACCAAAGTCAGAATTGGAAATAGCTGACGTATGTGCCAATCCTACCACCAAAAGTGGAAAGAATATATGCCAGTCTTAAATAGCTGACATATATGCCAATCCTACCACCAAAGAATTGGAAATAGCTGACAATATTGGAAATAGTCAATCCTTCTACCACCAAAGAATTAGAAATAGCTGACGTATTTGCCAATCCTACCACCAAAGAATTGGAAATAGCTGACATATTTGCCAATCCTACCACCAAAGAATTGGAAATAGCTGATGTATTTGCCAGTCCTACCATTGAAGTCAGGATTGAAATAGCTGACATATTTGCCAATCCTACCATTGAAATTAGGAATTGAAATAGCTGACATATTTGCAAATCCTACCATTGAAGTCAGAATTGGAAATAACTAACATTTGCTTATCCTACCACCAAAGAATTGGAAAGAGCTGACATATTTGTCAATCCTACCATTGAAGTCAGAATTGGAAAAAGCTGACATATTTGCCAATCCTACCCGACAAAGTCAAAATTGGAAATAGCTGACGTATTTGCCAATCCTACCACAGAGCAAAGGGTTCAAAACTGTAATCTATGCTTGCAGTTAGTTTGAAGTAAGATTTTTTGCTTCCTACCTTTCCTTTATAGTAGAGTGCCTTGATGTGGGTTCTATCCAACTGCAAGGCTTGACTGCAAAAGCCATGACACGGCTAAAGTGACACAGGTGGTAGCTGCAAATGGCTGCGTTGACGTAAGCCTTGATCTTCAGGTTGTTGCTGGATTTTTCTTCGGCAGCGTTCCTGTTATGGTGACTTTCCAGGACATTGATCGACTGTGAAGATATAAAGCAAACATTTTCAGACGTTTGGTTTAAAAGACTCAGGGATGTAAATGGCAAATGAAACTTTTAGACCTTTGAACATCTCCTGTACTGTATTTAATCTCACATACAATAACAGCACTATGCAATGTCATCTTTCTTAACCTTCCTGATATAACTAGAAAGCAATTCATTATTACAATCTTTATAGCATTGACAGCCATTCCCACCTGAATTTGTTCTTAAAAGTTGTCAAGCCCTCATAACAAATTTTTTAGATCTTGATCTAGAATCCAGGTCACTTCACTCAAGCAGATCGATCTTAATCTCAGTGTAGCTCTAGATCTAGATTAGACTGTTAAATCACAATAACCCACAAATAGGATTACAACATTAAACTACCTCACTAGAATCTAGATCTAGGTCTCAATTTCATAAATAACGCAATAGGAAATGTAAAAATGATTTAGCTTTGATTTTCCTGGAATGAAAGAATGAAAAATCATCGACCGCAGATCACATTCACAACTGAACCATATGACTGCAGAGAGGCAAGAGGGAAGTCAGTGCATTTCAAACATTGATAGGCTATACCAGTATGCTAATTTAGCTAAATCTATCCCAAAACCTCTGCACAACAAATGCGTTATAAATCTGAAATCTTTTCCTATGAGTCGAAGGGCCGCACGGATCAGTGTGTGGAAATTGTAGTTCGTCGAAAGTGAAAGTAAAAAGAACGCATGCTTCAGTTTATGATTAATTGAAAATTGACGATGGGCCTAGAGTCGGAAATTTTATCCTGTTGATCATCTCACTATTCATAGCAGCTAGAAACATAGAAGTATTTTAGTAAAAGGAAGAAAAGGAAACTTAAGAGAAAAATATGTTAAAAGTAGAAAACCTCAAATAATTTGAAATCATTCTAACAGCCAAATAGAGTCTCTTGGAATCAGGATTCCTGATATATAAGTTTACAACAGCCACACTAAAATTCCTTTTGAAGAATGATAACTTAATAGAAGAGAGAGAGAGAGAGAGAGAGAGAGAGAGAGAGAGAGAGAGAGAGAGAGAGAGAGAGAGAGAGAAATAGAGAGATATACACAGAAAGGCGGGGACTCAGTGAGAGATGGATAAAGAAAAAGAAACATAGAGACAGACAGAAAGAAAAATCGGAGAGAGGAAGAGAGAACATGAGAGATAGCTAGGAAAGTCAGAGAGAGAGAGAGAGAGAGAGAGAGAGAGAGAGAGAGAGAGAGAGAGAGAGAGAGAGAGAGAGAGAGAGAGAGAGAGAGAGAGAGAGAGAGAGAGAAGAGAGAGAGAGAGAGAGAGAGAGAGAGAGAGAGAGAGAAAGAGAGAGAGAGAGAGAGAGAGAGAGAGAGAGAGAGAGAGAGAGAGAGCAAATGTGAAAGATATGAAAAAGAAAGATAGAGAGACAATATTGGGATATCTTCTCTTCCATAAAGTATCCAAAAGAGAGTCTGGGAGAGGAAGAGAGAACATGAGAGATAGCTGAGAAAGAGAGAGAGAGAGAGAGAGAGAGAGAGAGAGAGAGAGAGAGAGAGAGAGAGAGAGAGAGAGAGAGAGAGAGAGAGAGAGAGAGAGAGAGAGAGAGAGAGAGAGAGAGAGAAAGAGAGAGAGAGAGAGAGAGAGAGAGAGAGAGAGAGAGAGAGAGAGAGAGAGAGAGAGAGAGAGAGAGAGAGAGAGAGAGAGAGAGAGAGAGAGAGAGAGAGCATTGTTCATAAATTACGTCTATATTATCTTCCTTTACCAACTAACAAATAACAATTGATGAAAATTACTGCCATACCCTTTGAATTTACTGTAAGCAAAATACTCCTTTCCTTCCTGAAAAGACAAAATAATATAACATTGATTTACATAAGATACATGAACAAATTTGAAATTCCAGGACTAAAACAGCACAAGATTCTAAAACCACAAACACATAAATTGGCAAAAAAGTCGAGGAAGGATTATCGATGACAGTCCACATTTTTTATAAAAAAAAAAGGTAAGGTACGCAAGATGCCAACCTTTTCAAATTAAAAAAACAGATTCTGACCGCGCAAATTAATTCTACCTTGAACGATGGCCAGTAAAATGTCATGATTTAACTTGAATTTTAGGCTAAGTGACAAAAAATTCTGCTAATCGCTGGCTTTTCTGGCTATGTGCGACGATGATTTTGCAAACTCAGAATGGCGTCTCTGGACTTTCACCCCAATCTATCTGAGTCTGTTTCTTCTACAAATACACTTAATGCTCATATATTACGTACTTTTCAAGGTAAATACAGACTTACAGACTCAAAGCCAAAATAACGTACTAAATACGTTTTTTACGGACTTGTTGGCAGCTATGGGTACCTTATCTTTTTACAGGGTTCTCATTCATTTTCAGAAACAAAATACAAGAGTTTTCCATGCAAAAATCACATTTTCCAAGACTATGATCAGTGATGATAACGGAGGAAACCTAAAATAGAGGAAAATTATCATTGTCACGACAAACCACCCAAGATCACCCGAAGGCCACGCCCTCTTAACCCAGGATATCATGTATGAAGACAAAAACTTTGAATACTCTATCATGTTGTTTTTAATTGAATAAAAGCATAAATATGGACTTAAATTGTGTGATAATAAGGGAATTTAAATCATTTACATGATTAAAGAATAATGTACTGTCTTCTTAATTTGAAAGCATTTGATACCAGACGTGCTAATCTTTTGGAGACCAAAGGGCATATCTCAACTGTATGACACCAAAGTTGTTAAATTTTTAATATCTGTATCTCAACTGCACGAAACCATTCTCATCCCACAAAAAAATAAACAATTTAATAAATTAAAAATTCTAAAACAATAACAATTTTGTTGTAATCTACTGATCATCCAATCTATCAACTTTCTTCATGACGTCTGTTTTAATACCCAGGTTTAGTTTTCAAGTTCATAATACTCTACTACAGTGAAAGCCGATTAAGTCAATGCTCAGTCACAGGATCGTGACTAAATCATCGACTTCCATGAAAAATCGACTTATGCGATTTGTGTGAGTCGTGACCCTTTGAGGTCGTGATTGGTAGAGGGATCTGTTTGTTTGCTTTATTGAATTTTATCTTGTCTGACAAATTAAAAAGCCCAGTCGTTCAAGAAACGATTTAAGAATGAACGAGTCGTTGTGCCCTATGAGACGTCTCGTCTGGTTCCGAGATGGAAAAAAATATGATTGCGATATTTTATAAAATTCAAGACTTTTCCAAAACATTGAGGGAATGTTTAAAATTCCAAGACTTTGAAAAGTCTTAAATTCTTCCAACCAAATTCCAAGACTTTTCCAGTATGAACCCTGTTTTTAATCACAATGGCAACCTTTTGGAAAACTTAAACAATAATGTAACAGAGTTACTTGTAGCTCTGGAGGGGCTTTCCCGCAGTAAGTGAAAACTCATGACGTAATCGATCTTAGTGTGTGCTGAGCCCTAGTGAGTGTGTGACACCCAAGTACCGATTCGTTTATATCTGGAAAGAGATAGTTTTATCTAGCAGTTTACGGAATCGTATCGGAGCTTCCGGATTTTCTTGAATGTTCTGGAAATTTCCATTTCTGGAAGAGTCTTTGTTTTTAGGTATAAAAGGGCAGTTTATCTATAATTGGGAGTGCGAGAAATAGATTTGATGTGCAAGAGAAGCACATGCTGATTCTACCTTTGTATGTCCGCATTGTGAATTTGATGCAATTCATTGGTTGATGTGAGTATAACAAACATCATTATTGTAATTTTAATTGAGCATTGGTGTTTCTAGATTGTGTCCATGCCTTTGTCAACATCTAAATCTAGAGTAAATTGTCTCGCTCCATATAGCTTTCATAACAAATACTGAGTCTAATAAGAATATAAATGTCAGCTCCAGTGGTGACATATATATTGTAGTTCCCAGATTGTCTAAAGGTGTTTCATTGCACTGTTAAATTTAATGGAAATGAAAGAAACAAGAAACTTACAGCATTTTCAGCATTCACCACTTTTTGAATATCCTCAAATTTCAACCTTTCTCGTCGCTCATCCTGTGAATGTAGTCAATTGTAGTGTGAGGCAGAAGGTGAGAGAGAGATAAATACAGAGAAAAAGAAGGGAGAGAGATAGACATATGGACAGAGAGAGACAAAGAGATGGAGAAGGAGAAAGAGAGACAGACAGACAGATGGAGTAGGAGAAAGAGACAGACAGACAGACAGACAAGGAGACAGAGAGAAGTAGAGAGAGAGAGGGAGAGAGAGAGAGAGAGAGAGAGAGAGAGAGAGAGAGAGAGAGAGAGAGAGAGAGAGAGAGAGAGAGAGAGAGAGAGAAAGAGAGAGAGAGAGAGAGAGAGAGAGAGAGAGAGAGAGAGAGAGAGAGAGCAAGAGAGAGAGAGAGAGAAAGAGAGAGAGAGAAGAAACAGAGAGGAGACAGAGAGAGATAACGACGACTCTCAAATAAATAAAAGAGACAAAGTTTGGGAAGAATGAAGTGAGATGCCATTAACAAGAAAGACAAATCTCCCAAAGTAAAGAAATAAACCCAGGGAAACCTAAGATTATGGAATGACCGCATGAACTCACGATATGACGAAAACCAAAGAAAACAAATGGATGCAAGCACTAGCTTGGGAGTAAAAAAACCAGCGTCAGACTAGCGTCCTGACCAGGAGGTGATCATTATCACCTGTTCCACTTCACACTATTGAAACCAGGATATGCTCCGGCTCTATGGACAGTAAGAGAACGTTACTTTTCTTTTTCTTAATGAGGAGACTGCTGTTTTAAACGAATCAAAAGCAAAAATAGGACTTCATTTGTGTTTCATTGAAATTTTCCCTGTCCGCCACTGCAGTGATCTCAGGGGTAATTAAGAGGAAACAGCAAGATGAAAGAGGGATGAATTAGTGACAGACAGAAGTGGAACTTACCTGCAGCACCTGACAACTACCCACTTTACAACCCCCCCCCCCCCCCCCCCACACACACACACACAAAGTAAGAAAAGTAGCAGTCTACGTACCGGTGTCATAGAGTAGTAGTCATCGACGCCATCCTGCTCTACGAAATGTAACACCTGTATGTCCATGATGACTGTGAAGGGAAAACAAGAGTTTAAAATCGGTCTGTCTCCATGTCACTATTGTAGCAGTCCATCACGGCAAAATTGATGATAGAAATAATAGCAAAAGCAGAAAACACATAAAAACGTAGACGATTGAAGCAAAACGATGAAATGTATGTTTAAACAAAGGCAGTACAGTAGCTAAAAACTGACCAATCAGATTTCCAGAAATAATAGCACTTAAAATAAGTAACAAAAACAGGTTTTTGCCGGGCTATTTTCACAGTAAATAGAGAATTATGGACTCAAATTCAAAAATATTAAACTCACTAAATATGTTTTTTACATGCCGGTTAGCAGCTATGTGCTTTTTTTTCAACAGCTAATGTTGGTACCTGCTTCCAGCTGTGTCATAAAGGGAAAACGTGTCTGTTACATTAGGTGTCTTTTCAAAAGTACACACACAACCTTGGACCTAGCATTGTCAAGATTCAAACCTAGAACCTCTACACCCCGAACCTGACAGCTTAGATACTAGACCACTAGTGCCACACAGCAAACTTGTAGAGTTAATGACATTGTATTTTCTCACATATGATATGCCTCAAAAAACACCTAGAGGAACCGTTGCATCTGCAAAATTCCATTCTTGGTAGTGTTTGGTGAGCCAATAATTATGATGTGTATCTTATTCTGAGTTTACAACGAGTAATCTTCTTACTGGTTGCTTTCTTAGGAATTCGTGGAGGACAGCCCATGTCACCATATGCATAGTCGTGTCTGATGAGAAAACGAGCCACTTCATGTTTCCGCATAGTCAGCAAAGACAATTCCAGGCCATGAATGTTTTCATCTAAGGTGGGAAGACGGAAAAGATAAACAGAAAATATCATTAAACATTAGTGAATCAAATCCCTTTATTTCAACTACGAGATATCTATATATCGTTGGTGAAACTGTCTAAACACGTAAATGCTTGTGACATCATTTTCATGAGAAGCAAAGAATGAAATAAATTAACGAAGAGGGCTGCAAACACTATTTTGCACTTTCTGGACTACAATTTCATAACTTTAGTTTTTGGAATAAAATAAGGGGGAAAAAATTGGTTGTGCACAAAATGGACTTAAAATCTATAATGCTAGAGATAAATTGATTGAAAGATCTAAACAAGTCGATTTAAGTCCGCTCCTTACCGTATGAGGTTCTCTTCGTTTAGATCATGTGCATAAAATGAGCTTTTCTATGGGTTCAAGGCCTCCAGTATTTATAAGCACACGAAAGAAGCATGCGCTTGATCATTTAAAGAACGAATCACATATGCCATTTATCATGAACTTATGCACTTAAATAGCTTCACAAACGAAATACATGAACTGAGCGTGGTGGTTAACTCGGGATTCACTCATAAAAATGGCCTATTTCAAGTATTGATTTAACTTTGCCATCAATATAATAATCATTGCGTATATCGAAAAAACATTGTTTGCCTGCAATTGAGGAAACTTTTTACTGTTTTACTAGTTCATCAATTTCCAAACATTACAATAATTTTTAAAAAATCATAACCTCAGTATCGAGTAGTGAGCAGATCTAATAATAAACATACTTGACACAACCTATACAGGGCACGGTGGCTTCTAAGTTCACCGCAGTTAAAATTTGAGAGACTCATCCTTTGTAAAAAATGTAAAGTATAATCCACCATTGTCTCCGAGCAGGGGTTCGGTAGTCCAGAGGCAAGGTGTCGGCCTCTCAACCAAAAGGTTGTGGGTTCAAGCCCTGCCGACAGTTGAAACATTTTCTGGAGTTATAAGGGTAAAACTGCTCCCTGGTCCAGGAAGGTGGATCGACACCTAGTCCCACTGGAGGCGGATGATAAACAGGAGGTCCCATGTGCAGATCACAACACTTTGTGCACGTTAAAAATCCCTTGACTGTTTACAAGGCAGTTTGGGCAAAATTAAAAAAATCCTACCAAAACCCTGAGATCACCCTGGTTGTGGATAAATCAAAGTCTCCCAGCATGTTGTTTCTTTATAAAAGTGTTGCATAAGTGAAACTGTGTCTGGTTATAACTGATCATACACACAGAAATGTTTCATTTACAGAGATGTATTTCATTGTGACAACAACCATAATATATAGCACTAAATAAGATGTACTTCCTGAAGCAGCGGATTCTTGAATATGTTTATGTTTTTCTAGGTAAAAGCTAACGATATGAAATGCTTTGACTTACTTTTGCCAAGTCGAATCTTTCGGCTGTCATTGCGCAGATGGGTGCTATCATAGGGGGTTGACCAATTTCGGTGTAAGCGTTATAGTGGACTAGCATTTGAATAAAACAAAATTAAAAGATATAAATGAAATGAGTAAAAATACTTTTACCAATCTAATATTGAGAAATACAAGAAAGTTCATGATTTTGATTATTTTCCAAAATGAAAAAAAAAAAATCATTAACATAAAACAAAATTCCAAGATACAGCCAGACAAGGCAACATGAGCATTTTCTTAAGAGAGTGAAAAGAAAAAGAACATCCTTGTTCTCATGTTATTCCAACAAAAGACGCTGAATTTATTAAGTACAGGCCAAATTGTTTGTTTGAAATTTACGAAATTTACCCCATCCATAATATGCGGTGATTTCAGGGGGAAACAGCATGAAGTAGGACCTACCTGTCACACCCGACACCCGCCCGCGCTAAAATGATGAGTGAGAATATAATGAATAAGATGTTGGCGTAGGCAATGCACCCATTAAGTTCTAAAATTCAAATCTTGTCTAATAACACAATGGTGAGATTTGATAAAAACTAAAAAATGATATATATATAATAAAATCTGAATTTATCTTTTGATGAATTTATCAATATATTCCTACTGCATGAACAAAAAATTGTATACCATCCAGTACCTTTTTTTTTTATGTAATGAGCAGCCAATTCATAGTATTTCCCCACTTTTATAAGGTGACAACTCAATCATAGAGAACAGAAAAACATGTGATGTTTCGAGTATAACCCTCCATCAAAGTGTGGTAAGTTACAGCTTGCGTGCCATCGTCTGCCGGTACATGGAGATTAAAGTTCTGGCCAATTTTGTCTCATGTTGGATTGACTTGTTTAACTCACATTGAAAAAGAACAAAAAATGCCAGGCTGCCACAACATCAGATAATTTGAGAAGCAGTGATTTACACAATTATATAACAATCACACAGTGTGATGCCAGCACTCACTTCTGACAAAGGCATTTTCCGGAATGACAGGTCCGACACCCACTGTCTTCATCTGCTTCAACACACCGCCGCTCTCTTAGGTGTTATGTCACTGTCCGGCAAAGATGATATTTTCTTTTGGAGACGCTCCATTTCTGTCAAATACTCCTCGTTTTCATTCTCCTCTTCTTCATCGGACATCAAGCAGATGCTGGAGGCCACCTGGTTTTTATCAAAGCAACTAAAATCTGTGTCCTCCTCCTTTTCTAAGGGATCGGGGAAACAAACAAACATTAAAATAAAACAAAAAAAAGTAACACAAATGGAGAAATCAGCCATGTGTATAAATGAGCAAGGAGACTTCTGTTAAAAGACTTTTTTACGGTTCATAGAGCTGGAGTGAAAATTATAATAATAGTACAGTGGTGTCCACCTAAGAACCCAGTCCTCGGGAGACAGAAACAGTGGGTTCTTAGGCAGACCAGGTTCTAAAGTGAACTCCTGCATGTCTTGTAATTTTACTTCAATATTCATATATTATGTATTGGCTATTCCACTTGACCATAAAGTTTGACTAGACCCCAATAGATTTATATAAATGCAGTTTCTGTTTGTTAATGTTATCAAGAGAATTGCCTCATGTAGACATTATGATGGTCTGAGTCTGAAGCTGTGCTTGAAATGATGTTTTGAAAATATGCAGTCTTTGCAGGTAGATAGATCGAGCATCCAGCTTAGCTGAACAAATGAATGAAAGTTTATGACGATGACAAAACAATGTAGCGATTAGTACAGTCACTTCCATAATGTTCAAAACACTATGATTGGTCATTTATTTTTCAGCAAATCAGAAAAGACGGCCTGAGAAAACTCACTACAATAAGAGGGCTCTCCCCCTTGTCACCTGTCTTTGATGTTGCAATGCGAGCTGTGTCATTGCCTTGCCTTCACGTCTTGGCACGCAACAGCTCCATAATCTTCGATTGTCTGCTGTGCCCGAGGTGCCAAGGTATGGTCACAGGTGGCCAAGAAAGGTGGACAGGGCGGGTGGCGAGCCTTCCCTCATCTCTGTCATTCGTAGTCTGGCACACCCGCATGATGTGTTTATCACACCTACTAGTGTCTGGACCAATGCAATAGACTTCCCACCCGCTTTCCATGATTCACTTGTAACATATCACAGGTTATCGGAAATAATTACCACTAAATTGAGTGTGGATTTTATTTTCATGATTCTCAGCTCACGATCAGGCCGGGTTCTATGGCGGATCGGGTTGTAGTAGCGGGGTTTTAAGGGGGTAGGTTTTATATAAGAAAAGTCTGTTGCACAGAATTAGCGAGTTCAAAGGCGTCGGGTTTTTAGGCCGACACCACTGTAATAATAAATAGCACTTACAACATACACGCAGATATTCTTAAGATATATTACGTCCATGAAATAACTCTATGAAACAAACCGAACGCAAGAGTTGCTGATATTAATTCAATCTAACAATGTGTAAAGTTGAGACCGATTTTCAAAACATGGGTTGATTCTTCTTACCTCCTTCCTTCTTGACTTCATCGTCTTCAACTTCAAACTCCACACCTTTTCCTTTGAGGGTCCATCAACTCACTAACATCAAGGGACCCTTTGAGGCGAGTCGTTGTCTCATCCACATCCTACATAGATGGAAGATAGGAAAAAACGCAATCAGTTTTGTTTCTATTCAAAATAAAGAAAAGAGAAGTGTAAGAACACGTATTTCTTATAAGTAAATGAGGCACAATAATAAACACAACAACGAAAAAGCGGACAATAAACTTGAAATCTCGAGTCCTAAAGGTCTGTAGATGCACTACTTGTACTACCGGTACCCCTATACTACTAGGCATACACACTAGAGTACTATTTCTTCTATCTCTCTCTCTCACTGAACGGCGATAAATGATACCGCAGTGATTCACTCATTCACCCCGTCCTAATTAGACTTAGACCCTATGTTTTTCCAGACAGCTGCAGTGCTTGTTGTGTGTTTTTATAACATGAGACACAAAAACACAGAGGTGCTCCGATGTGCCAAAATCCTGGAAAACAAGGGAAGATCCCCATCCCTGAAATGTAGGCTGATATTGATAATATTCTCCATTAAAAAAAATTAGACAAAATATATCCATCCATATTATTTTACCTGCCCAGAACAACTATCTGTCCATAACTACCACTTTGGTCTTTGATCATTGGTGGTCGTTATGGACAGGTTGGACTGGATGTTTAAAAACATAATTCATTGAGGTTTAGGTTTGGATTTAAGGATTGTGATATTTCAGTGGAGATCTAATCTAGAATTATAATTAAGACCTAAAGAAAAATGTAGATAGACATTGCGATATAGGCGCTCTGTGCACTGGTGACAAATTAAATAACATTTATGATGATGATGATAAATATAAACATGATAGAAACAAAGGAAAGATTCAGTTTTACACTTACACTTTCCTGACCCTGAACCTCCCCCTCCCTAATCTGATGTAAGGTTATGTCCCTTTTAGCAGGTCATCCCAAAAAGAATGATTTGCGCATATGCACGTCATTGCACTCCCTTCTGGGTAAATACTTACTTCTTACTTCGACTTACCTTGTTATGTCTATTAAAATGCTATTCCAGAAAAAAAAAGGGGGGATAAAGAGAGAGAGAGACTTTGATAAGGCAAGCAACACAGTCTTGCTGGTATCACAGACACAGCCATAGTGTTAAACTCACACAG
>JAXRKP010000170.1:216757-289257 GCA_037039925.1 Doris montereyensis | reverse complement strand
AACGGAGCTTCAGCAATTTTCATTTTTTTTTTATATCTGTCTTTCTTCCTCCCTTTTTTACATTTGCGATGCAGAACGCATTTATTAAATTTTGATGCAGAACATGAATATTATAAGAGAGAGAGAGAGAGAGAGAGAGAGAGAGAGAGAGAGAGAGAGAGAGAGAGAGAGAGAGAGAGAGAGAGAGAGAGAGAGAGAGAGAGAGAGAGAGAGAGAGAGAGAGAGAGAGAGAGAGAGAGAGAGAGAGAGAGAGAGAGAGAGAGAGAGGAGAGAGAGAGAGAGAAGAAGAAAAAGGAGAAAATAAAACTAGGAAATATAGATCCATGATAAGTTATGCCTGTTGTGTTTGTTTATATATTCTAATTAATTCGTCATCTGAATAATAGTTATTTCTTAACTGTATCTTAGGGCGTTACCTATTTACATTTGCTTCGACTCCGCTCCCTTCATATTCTTTGCGGGGGGGGGGGGGGGGGCTGAATCTATCTCCTCTGATTTTCTCATCTCAATTTTGTATTTTTGTTTTGTTTTGTTCACATCTGTTACAGTCTGTTTTCTTTACCTTTCTTTTCTTTTCTACATTCTCTTTTAGGCCTACTACCCTTTCTCTTTACTTTTCTTGCATATATATATAATAATGTACTGTCCATTTCCTTATTTTCATGTCCATGGCCTATTAATATTATAATTTGCTTGCTGTCAGGGATTAAAACATGAAGTGTTGTGTCGTGTTTATCGTATACTCGCTCTTGATAGTATTTTACATTTTGTAAATTTATTTACAAGTACTATTTCCTCTTAATTTTGTCGTGAATCTTTGTTGAAGTTCGTGCTGCAAAGTTTGTTTATGAAATGTTTTACCGAGATTACTGAGAATCATTGTTTTTACGTTATCGATCCGATCACTTCCTTCTTCCTGTTTTCCCATGACGTCATCCAACCATTACCCGTCTTATGCTTTCTCTGCAACCTGTCAAACTTCAACATTCAGCCCTATCATCGGCACATTGGATTTAAGAAGTGTTATTATTTGTGAACTATATCTATGTGCATCTTTTTATGCCAGAAATTCTCTGATCTCTGTCATATGAAGTGAAAAATAGCCTAGAGCTATCTAGATCTAGATCTAACATATCTCGTGGAGGCAAGTACATTTTTAATTTAGCTCTTGATCCTCCTTGAGTTTGAGCTCATATTCATGATATCATTCATTTTTCATCGATCATTGTAGCTAGATTTAGATCTAGATTAACTTTTTTGCTATTTTCAAGTCCCTTTCCTTGTGAATTATTAGTTGGACATTGCTGTTACTCTGTTAAGTTTACAGTTCACTGTTGTAGTAAGTTGCGGTAGAAAATCCAAATGATACATTTTCAGGCGTGTCCCGTATTATACGTATTTGCCTGCCGCTGGTCACTTTAAGCACACCTACACTAACGACAGGTCCCTTATATTAGCTCCACTCCCGGCCTTCCAGCAAGACAACGCGTTAGTGATGGGTCCCGTATAACTGCACTGCAGTGCACTCAAAGACGGACTAAAATTGGGAATGCCTTGATCAACCCATGCCACGCCAAACAGAGAAAGTCTTCTAAAGGGGTGAAAGTGATAGTTCATTTCCGAGTCCAACACACACTCGATTTATTTCTTATAAAGACATACAAAAATACACAGGAGCTCTATCTCAAATGCAGGTTGTGGAGGGTCCACTGCAAAGTGGAGAAAACCAGACTCATTATCTTCATATGACCGACGCAACTTCTGGACAGATATAATGTTAATTATTTTAGAAGAAGCTTCACCTGAAGCAAGAAATAGTGATTGGTATAAATATAAGATATCAGTGGCCAATCATGTTGCACACCCATGGTCAGCCTGAATGGAGGGCGTGACCTTTAGTCAAAAGAAAAAACCACGTTCAGGGTTGACCAATCAGGGGTAGCATTGTGTTGATGGTTATATTGTCAAACATCATATACATCAAAATTCATCTCTGCCACTTTTTCACATAAGAATGAAGAGATAAGATTGTTGAAAATACAAGGGAAAATTGAAACTTTCATCTGAGTTCAGCGACCAACAAGAAAGGTCTTTGATCTCTCAAACAGGTCCATTTCACATGGTCATGATGACGTGGGTATCTGGACAAGAGGAATGGTGGTTATTTGAAGTGTATAGACACTAGAAACTACAAGAGTCTATCTTTCTACTGTATCTATAGACAGGATTAAGGAGGAAGGGTTACACACAGAAGTGGGGGAGATGTGAATAACCACTGGATTGCGTAAGAAGGGGTGGGGGCTGTTGAACTGTAGGAAGGGAACAGCCAAGAATACAAAACGATGGTCACTCCTGTCATTGTAAAGGAGAAGAGAGGGTGATACTAGTGATAGACATAGGGTAGGGAGGAGTTTTCGGAAGCATGTAGCTGGGGAGAGGTGTTAGGTCTGGGATAGAGCGCGCTATTTGTTAGCTCATCTCTCTCTCTCTCTCTGTCTGTCTCTCTCTCTCATTCTCTCCGTCCTCCTCTATTCATCTTTCTTTTATCTTCCTCGTTCCTTTCCTCCTTCTCTCTCACTTTCTATCCCTCCCTCCTCACTCTCTGTCTCTCTTATAATAGCAGTTGTATTTCATTTTCTTCTTTCTGTTTGTCCTTTCTTTTTTATTGTCGTTATGAGGTTTGCTCTGTTGATGAACATTGCGTGATGGGTGTTGCACCAAAGGCTCTATTAGTTTCGGCCAGCATTGTTTAGCGTTTATTTGCTTCTATGTCACCTTGTTGCTTATGAAGGTTAGGCACATTGAAAATTTCTCGATCCTAACCCTTTTCTATCTATTAGTATTATACCTTTCATATTCCTCTTCATTAGTAATTGACCAACTGCAGTATTATTCCTTTTCATGTTTAACAAAAGTAGGCTGTAATAGACGTAATTGTTAGTAAACAATGCAATATAAACACAATGACAATGACAAAATGAATTGCACGCTATGTTACCTTAATCAATGAAGATAAAAAACATCACAATAATCACAGGTACGTTGTGGTCAAGCGGGAAGCTTTGTCAACGGGGCGAGAAACTATCAGTGCCATGTGCGGAAGCCTCATACACAGCGGAACAAGATTATCGATCGATATTGAGGTTAGCCGTACAAGGGTTACGATACGAAATTCAAGGGAAATAATATTTACTTGACAAATTCACAAAATAAATGGTCCAACCCCTTTTTCCTCTGTTGCAAAATACATCAGATATTAAAGCTTAGGACCTGAGGATTCCAGATATGTGACTAAGAGAAATCAAACCCTGAGAAGCAAGTAAATTAGCTTTAAAAGTCATGTTTTTCAACTGATAATTTTTGGTCGCATGGTCCAGTGACCAACGTTACTCGGCAATGTTCTGGTCTATTCACTGAGAGTTCCCAGACGTTTATTTAGTGAAGTAATGCTGGGATATCTGGACGGAAGAATCCCCTGGCTGTTCCTCAGTTCTCAATAGAAGTCTGTGTTTGTGGATTGTGTTCACTTAAGCTACAGCCACAGGCGTAAAGTCCATGCCCGGTGCCTTACTGTTGCTGACTCGCACGCTCCACATCATGTCATGGGTGAAAACTGATACTTTTTTAGTCCCGCTTTTTATTAAAATTCTGTGATTGTTCTTACACCCTGTGTAAGGCGAGCACACAAATTGGACAAACAAACAAAAATGATTTGGCAAAGCTGAACAGACAGTTTAAAATATATTTTCTCAATATATATAGTCTACAGAAGTTCACAAGATGAACAACGAGGAAGTAGTTCGATTCTATTTTGCATTATATTATATTAGATCCAAGAACGAAATTTTAAATTTCTTACTCTCATTAAAAGTCATTTTGTTGTTGTTACAGGATAAATGGTGGCGTCGTTGGCCGAGCAGTTAGGCTGACGGACTGGGGATCATGAGGTCTCGAGTTTGAATCCTAGCAAAGCCAGGGCCGACATTGTGTTCCTTGGGAAAGACACTTAACACGCATTTTCCCACTTTACCCAGGTGCTAATGGGTACTTAAGCACTAGCTTGGGAGTAAAACCTGCATCAGACTAGCGTCCTGGCCAGGAGGTGATTATTGCCACTTGTTCCGCTTCATATGCTATAGAAACCAGGATAAGCTTCGGCTCTATGGGCTTTAAGGGCCTTGAGGGAACTTTACCTACAGGATAAATGGCTGTTGGAATACACTTTCTTTCACTCCAGAGTATAAAATGGCACTTCAAAGTATATTTAACGTGTCTTCCAGCTCTTACTGTGGGTTAATTCTTGTAGTATAATAGTGAAAATCAAAATCCTGCCTCACATGATTGCTACAAAAATGTATATATATATATATATATATATATATGTTTTTTAGACCTGGCCAAATTTTCTGTTAACGGGTCAAAGTAAGATCGGAATTTTCTGTATTTACAAGGATGACAGTATGATTTTGAAATGTATCAACGTTAGAAGCTAGGCAGCAATAATATATTTTTCAACAGTATGTATCGTTAAATCTGCCCATGTCGATCGCTACCTGCCAACCAGCGCCTGGCCTCATGACCCAATGCGGCGGGCCAAAAAAAAACCCATTCCTGAAGAGTCACTATTTTGTTCACTGTCATATTTCCATTCTTAATCTTAATCTCAACTTGTCTTCTGTGTGAGGTATTTGTGGACCAATTGTCCCAGCCGCTTTGGTTTTGGAGCCTACAGTTTCCTGTCTGCTTCTAAATCTTGTGGTCAGTACGTTCAGCAGTGTGGAGAGCACTAAACATTTGAGAGTCTGTACATAGTTAGGTGGGAAGGTTGATCTTGACTTTGTGTTATAAAGTTTTGCTTTTATTGAATTAAATCGTAAGCGGTAGTCTATAAAAAATATTTTATGAAATTTTTCTTTTTTTCTACAGACTTTTGTGAGATCTCACAACCTACAAAAATTTTCCACTTTTAGAATCCCTTCAAGCAGCCACAATGAAGGGAACTTGAAATACAAAGAATTGGAGAGAAGAGTTCCCTCTTCAAAAATTCCCCCACCCCCTTTACTTTTAAGCTAGTTGAAGAATTTTGCACCGCAATATTTATTTAACACTTAACTCAAATGATGTCTGGAGAAGCTGGCCAGATTGTTTCCTGTCGTTCGATGACAACTAAGTCAGATTCGAAATATGTGAAGATAAATGTAGGTGGAGCTTTGTTTCTGACCACCATCGACACGCTTTGCAAGCAGGATACAATGCTGAGAGCTATGTTTAGTGGTCGCATGGATGTTCTTCATGATATAGAGGGTAGGTATTTTTTATGATTTTCCATTTAATAAGTCCGCCTCTGATCATAGTTTTATCAGGAGAGGCAAAAAAACATCATATTATTATTCCATTGAATGGAGTTGCAAATGCCACGTTAGTCTTTTGGATTACAACGTAATTATTACTTTAGTCTTTATGTGGAAAGGGGGGAAATAATCAACTGTGCACAAAATGAACCAGCTAATATTCGGGCTGAAGGTTGCTTGATGAACTCCTAAATCTAATTTTGTAATATTTTGGAACCCTGTGTTATTTATCTATCTACTTTCTTCATATAATTAGCTTTAAGTATTATTAGATATTGAACAGTGCATTATCCAGTTAAGATTTGCCAATGAAACCGAATGAGTGATAAATCTATCTCTTGGAATGAAATAAGATGAATATTTACATTAAATGTATGTATCTATGTATATGCTGAATTACCCATTCCAGAATCAAGGGAAATGATGATTCATTATCAAATGAAAATTGAACCGAAAATATTTGTTCCAGAACGAAAGAAAAAATAGATTCGCCATTACAACTGAAAAATAGTAAGCCTACTTACCAATTGGTCACACAGAAGAATGAATTTTATGCAGATCTAGTTAGATTCTAGATCTAGATCTTAGATAAATCTGTTGTGAAGATGTAATGAAAAATCATAATCCACAGCTGGGTTGACACTCACCCAAATCTAGATAGAGGACAGTAAAATAATAATCTGGATGATCTAAAAAAAGAATAATATTGAAAAAGAAAGAGGACAGTTAATAATCCAATGAAAAGAATGAAAACTTCAATGCACAATGCATATCAAGATATAGATCGACAAATCTGTAGTTGGGTGGCATCGTAAAGTCAAGAAAAAGGAGAAAATCTAAACTGAGAAATCTTTGTCTTGAAATTTACTTTCGATTCACAAATAAATAGCCTGAATTTAGTGTGCAAGCAGTTTAAGCAGTTGCAGTATGCATTATCAATTATATCTTCCAGTTTGGGCTCAGTTTTTAAAAATTCGTACTTTTAGTGGACTTCAAAGAGACACGATAGATAACGGGCAGTGATCGTCGCGGGTGCCACAGAAAGGTTCATAACGGCAGATGATCGGCCGTTTGGCCAGTTCTAGGGTTAAAAATGCCATTTATGTGAAGCTCTATAATTTAAAATATTTGTATGATGATGAATGAATAGGCATTGTTCTTATTGATTACAGTTTGTTCAATCATTTTTAAAACTCCATGATTATATTAACATGTATGGGGAATTTAAAGGTTAACATGAACTATAGCCCTCCCACAAGATATGATATAGTATGATGCAATGCTGTGCCACTGTTTTTTTGTTTTCCACCCTATTCATTTTGATATTATTATAATACTATGATAACAAAATTCTTTTCTTTTATTCAGGTTGAAAGAATGACTTTCTATACTATATAGAGGTCATGTTGAGAAATAAAAGCATTGCATAATTTCATATATGATTTTTTTTTATTTCTCTCCATTTCCCCCATCCCTTCTCCCTTCCCACTTTTGCAGGTTGGGTTTTGATTGACCGGCCTGGCAAACACTTTGGCTCCATCCTGTGTTTTTTGCGTGACGGTGCGATCACTTTGCCCGACTCCTGCAAGAGCTGAATGAATTACTTCAAGAGGCTAAGTACTACTGTGTGCAGGATCTGGTTCGTCAAGTGGGAGGCCGTTGACGACGCATAATCCAGAGCCTGTCTGTCAGGTTCCACTCATTACGTCGGCAAGGGAAGAACACATTTTGGTATCAACTTCTTCCCAGGTAATTACTCGTCAATCGATGAATATTTGTGAGGCGGTGTTGTGAAATCATAGTGTTGTGAGTTTGTTATCATTACGACATTGGTTCAAATCCATGGCTGGCCCAGGTCTTTTCCCACATCGTTGCACTTTTAGGAACGATATTTTACCCTGCTTTCCCTACTTGACTGAGGTTTGAATGAGTACCCAGCTATAGGTAGAGACAGATTTTGTTCATGTGTTAGCACAAAGTGCCAAACAGGCTACTGTACTGTGTACTCCAGGGAGTTGAGAAGGACTTTGAATAAAATGGCCTGCTGGGGGATGAATGATGAACTACTTTATTTCATCACTTGCCTCAGAAATTGTCCAAAGAGATCGCAATGAAAGTTATTCTTTCTCGCTTTCTTTATCAGTTCCCATTCTACTGAAAGCTGTTGGTTTTTTAATATATATGTTTTTTTATATATATATATCTAACTCGATGTTTTTTTATGGTCCCATCCCCCACACATTTTTTAATTTCAAGTTGATTGGGCTTTATTTAGAACTAAGGAAGACAAACTTGATTTTCTCTTTTGGATATAATAGCAGTTTATGCATGCCACCTCCTAATATATTACTAATAACATTAAATAATATTAGTCTTTATATACAAAACTAAGTGGAAAACCGCTGAAGATCAACGCCTTGAGACTGAGAATTAGTTGATCACAAGCGAGGCTGATGTTAACCAAGTCCAGGAGGAGATTTAACCCAAATCTGAGGCAAAATTCACTTTATGTAATAATTATGCAGTAGTGTCCCTTGTCAAAACATGAGAAACAGGAGGATGCATAATATGAGATGCGACGATGGGTTTAGTTTTGTTTGTTTGTCGTTGCTGTTGCGAAAAGAGTATGTTTCATCTCAGTAAGAATTATGAGCGAAAGGAAAGGGCCTAGGCATGCAGAGTCGGTTGGGAGAACGTGTAAAGGCGACCGGGAGGCAATGACAGACAGGTGGATTGCGGATTGGGCAAGGGATACAACTGGCAGGGACGTATACGAACATATGCTGTGTCCTATGAAAGATGACGCGTGGACGACCCTGAAAAGAAGGGATCAGGCAATTATTTTTGGGGTGTGCACTGGCCACGCACCACTAGGCGCTCATCTGAATAGGATAGACCCAACCCGTGACCCTACCTGTCGTTGGTGCGGTGACCTGTCTGAAAACCCTGAACATGTGCTCGTTAAATGTTCATCTCTGAGGAAGTTGAGATTGAGGTGGCTCCCGAAGGAACCCGCGCTGGGCAACTGTTTTTACAGCTTCGCGGGGCAGCTACAAAAAACGGCGTCGTTCTGTCAAATTACCGTCTGGGGTGAGAGACAGGGTGGCGTCAATCAGTGACTGAAATTTTCTGCTGCTAAGGGATCCCAGGGAGCTCGCAGCTTTCACACGCTTCGATGATGATGATGTGACAGTTTTTTGTGTCATTGTAGTGATGAAAGTTTTCAGATGATGATAACATTGACACACTTTTCTCTTTTTAGCCTGTGGTGAAACTTACTTGTAACAGACACAACAACAAATACTCATATACCAGGTAAGTATCTGATTAGAAAATTTGAACTAGAGGCTACGAAGATGCTGTTTGAGATAACACAAAATTGAATAAGAAATTAGAAGGTATGAAGATGTTGGTTTAGACAACATTCCACAGTGGAATGAAAACTACTTTTATATCTTCTTTTTGTTTTGTTTGAAGTGATGTCAGTAAGAAACTAGAAGGTATGAAGATGCTGTTTTAGACAACAACATTCCATAGTGGAATGAAAACTATTTCTTTTTAAAAGTGATTCGACTAAGAAACTAGAACATATGAAGATACTGTTTTAGACAACAACATTCCACAGTGGAATGAAAACTATTTCTTTTTAAAAGTGATTCGACTAAGAAGCTGAAATGTGAAGATGCTGTTTTAGACAACAACATTCCACAGTGGAATGAAAACTATTTCTTTTTAAAAAATGATTCGACTAAGAAGCTGAAATGTATGAAGATACTGTTTTAGACAACATCCACAGTGGAATGAAAACTATTTCTTTTTCAAATGATTTGACTAAGAAACTAAAATGTATGAAGATACTGTTTTAGACAACATTCCACAGTGGAATGAAAACTATTTCTTTTTCAAAGTGTGATTTGACTAAGAAACTAAAATGTATGAAGATACTGTTTTAGACAACATTCCACAGCGGAATGAAAACTATTTCTTTTTCAAAGTGATTTGACTAAGAAACTAAAATGTATGAAGATACTGTTCCAAACATTCCACAAGGGAATGAAAACTATTTAAAAATAAATAAATGATTTGACTAAGAAACTAAAAGTATCAAAATGCTGTTTTACAAAACCAAAACTGGGATTGAAAACTACTTAAAAATAAATAAATGATTTGACTAAGGAAAAGAAACTAGAAAGTATCAAAATGCTGTTTTACACAAATCCAAACTAGAGTGAAAACTACTTTAAAAAAAGAAAGAGAGTGATTTGACTAAGAAACTAGAAAGTATCAAGATGCTGTTTTTGACAACAAATTCCACAATTGAGTGAAAACTGCTTAAAAAATGAAAGTGGTTTGACTAAGAAACTAGAAGGTATCAAAATGCTGTTTTAGACAAATTCCAACCTGGAGCGGAAACTGCTTTTGTTTTTAGTGATTTGAATAAGAAACTAGAAGATATCAATATGCTGTTTTAGATAACAAACATTCCAAGGTGGAGTGAAAAACCACATTCTTTTTAGTGATTTAAATAATAAACTAGAAGGTATCAAGATGATGTTTTTAGACAACAAAATTTCACAATGGAATGAAAACTCCTTTTTTTTAATAGTGATTTGAATAAGAAACTAGAAGGTATGAACATGCTGTTTTAGACAGCAGAATTTCACAGTGGAATGAAAACTATTTGTTTTAGTTTTTAGTGAAGTTAACACACCATTTCTTGTTATTAAGATGTTTTTTTGTTTTGGTGGTAAATATTTTTTTCAGGGTTTCAACTTCATAACATGTAATTGTGCATGTTAAATTTACTGGCATGTAAGATTTATTTGCAGTAGAGCTCTAATTACATTTGCTTCCATCAAGATCCATGAATTTCTTTTTTTCCTTGGAAAAAAAAAAAAGGGGAAAAGGCATATAATTGCGTTAAGTTAAGACTACCAAAGATGTATCTTCTGGCCTTATCTTGAATATCTTTGAATTCATTCAAAACCAGTAAGACAAGCATCTAAAAGATGAAATGCATCATCATTGTTGAAAGACCTGTACTGGTTGCCAGTTAAACAGCATATTAATGTTATGTACAAAATAGCTGTATTCGTTTACAATTATCTTTATGACGACTTCTCACCACTAGGAAGGCTTCACAGAAAAATATATTAGTCGTTTCATCCACAAATCCCAAAATATTATATGCCGAGAAATCATTTGCTTTTGCCGCTGTTGATGTGTGAAACAGCTTACCCGACAGTGTCAAGTCAGCTGAGACCGTTGCTATTTTTCTTTTTTAAAGATAGAAAACCCACCTTATCAGATTGAGATTTTAAGGATTTTGTATATATATTTATATATGCAATTTGTTACACTATTATTTTTCCATATTTGTTGAATTAATATTCTTCACTGCATTGTCCATTGTCATTGTTTATGTTTCAAACAATTCTTTATTGAGTGATAATGCAATTCTTTCTCCTCCACGGTTTTCTCATCCTCGCCAGTATGTCCGATGACAATCTATTGAAAAATATGGAACTGTTCGACAAGTTGTGCTTGCGTTTCAACGGCCGTGTTCTGTTCATCAAAGATGTGTTTGGAAGTAACGAGATTTGCTGCTGGTATTTCTATGGCCATGGGCAGAAAATTGGTGAAGTTTGCTGCACGTCTATAGTGTGCGGCACCGACAAGAAACACACAAAGGTGGGTTGAATGCTGGTCCATTTCCTGTTGTCTTCAAGGATTCAAGGACAGGTTCACGGATGGGACTTGGTTGTTCAGAGGCAAGGTGGCAGCCTCTCAACGAAAAAGTCATTGGGCATCACGCCACCACACTGTCTGGCAGTAAACAAGAATATTGAAGAGTATTAAAGCCTTTGGGAAACTGAGTAGGCAAGACAAATACATAGCAACAGACAGAAATAATCTTCGGGCGTCAATATAGAGTCAAACATGGAGCATAGTTAGCTTGATTGGTAATGCACTCTTTTTCATGGCGAGGCAATGGGTGCCACCGCAGAGGTCGTGGGTTTGATAAATTGATTCCATGGATGCTTCTGTATTTGTCTTATTTGTGTTCTCACTGACCTTTAACATTGTTTCATATTCTCGTTTAATTCGCCTTTGAGATGTCCCTTGCCTCATTGTTTGTCGTTGTATAATTATAGATCTGTGCTGTCTGGTAGTTAAAGTTAGACTCAGTTAACTGACAATTGTTTACTTGCCCTAGGTGGCTGAAATTAGCATCTTAGGGCGTGGTTTGATAATCCACACGTCTGCTTTTGCCCTCGCTTAGCCTGCTAGCACCCACGATGCATACGCCCTCGCATCGGCCACAACGGATAGGCCCTCGTATTGCCCAATTTGGTCCGTAATCAAGTACAGTGTACTTGTTGCCTAGTGACACCTACATTTCAATCACCCGGCTCTCTCTTCCAGCTAGTTGAATTGTAGAGTAGTTTCCTTTCCTTTGATATAAAATTTGATTGTGTTGCGTTGCAGATAACGAAACTAGGAGTAGTCAAAGGCAAACATGGCTTTTCATGTGAGGGCGTGGGCACTAGCGGGCAGTGCGAGGGCAAAAGGGTTAAAGTTCAATTATCTGTCTATACAGCGCATTTTTTAAATGTTTGTAATGTGCACTGTAATGATTAAAAAATGATAATTTAAGTCTTATTTTTGTTGTTGAAGTTATGTCCCTTGTTTTGAGGAAATGAGCTAGCACAGGTGAATACACTGTGACGATAGCAGGGCAGAAATTGATAGGGCTTTTTGAGGGCAAGAAGGTTAATGGAAGTGCCTTCATTGAAATCTATGAAAAGTGATATATCTGTCTCGACAACTTTCACGTTAGGCATCTATTAAAATTTGTGTCGTTTGCCAACCCTTGTAAGGCTGACTTGCCGGCTGACCTCAATATCAATCGATAATCTCGTTCCGCTGTGTATGAGGCTTCCGCACGTGGCACTGAGAGTTTTCTCGCCCCCTGACGAGGCTGCCGCGCTGACAACGACGTACCTGTGATTATTGTGATTGGTTTTGATCTTCGTTGAGTAAGGGGACATAGCGGGCAATTCATTTTGTTATCGCTATTGTCATCGTGTTTATATTGCATTGTTTACTATCAATAGCATCTATTACAGCCTACTTTTATTAAACATGAAAAGGAATAATACTGCAGTTGGTCAATTACTAATGAAGAGGAATATAAAAAGGTAGAATACTAATAGATAGTAAACGAGTCAGGATGAAGAAATCTTCAATGTGCCCAACCTTCATAAGCAACAAGGAGACATAGAAACAAATAAACACTAAACAATGCTGGACGAAACTAATAGAGCTATTGGTGCAACGACCCATCGCGTTATGAGCAAGTCTCATAACTACAATAAACAAAAAAAAGAAGAAAACAAAATACAGCTGTCTTAAGAGAGACGGAGAGAGAGGAGGGAGGGAAAGAAAGGGAGAGAGAACGAAGAAAGGAAACAAAAAGGAGATATAAAGAGAACAAGGAAGATTTATAAAGAAAGACGAATAGAGAGAGATGAGGTAACATATAGGGGGGAAGCATGTGGCTGCTTTTGAAAACTCCCTCCTACCCTATGTCTATCACTAGTATCATCCTTTCATCTCCTTTACAATGGCATGAGTGACCATCATTTTTTGTATTCTTGACTGTTCCATTCCTACAGTTCAATAGTAATCCACTTCCTCCCAAACAGCCCCCACCCCTTACACAATCCAGTCGTTTTTCATATCTTTCCCCCACTTTTGGATGTAAGTCTCCATCCTTAGTCCTTTCTATACAGTACGAAGATAGACTCTTGTAGTTTGTTATGTCATGTCTATACACTTCAAATAGCCGCCCTTCCTCTTGTCCAGATACCACATTTCATCATGACCATGTGAAATGGACCTGTTTGAGAGATCAGAGTCCCTTTGTTGATGGTCACTGAACTCAGATGAATGCTACAATTTTCCTTTGTACTTTCAACACTTAAATCTCTTCATTCTTATGTGAAAAAGCGGTGGAGATGTATTTTGACGTACATGACGTTTGACAATATAACCATCAGCACAATGCTACTCCTGATGGGTCAATCCTCAACATGGTTTCTTTCTATTGACTGAAGGTCACGCCTCCATTCAGGCTGACCATAGATGTGCAATGTGATTGACCACTGATATCTTTTATTTATATCAATCACTTTTTCTTGCTTGTGGGTGGAGCTTCTTACTAAAGTAATTAACATTTGTCCAGAAGTTGCGTCAGTCATACGAAGAAGTCTTTGATTTTCTCCACTTTGCAGAGGATCGACAGCCTGAATTTGAGATAGAGCTCCTGTATGTTGTTGTATGTCTTTATAAGAAATATATCGAGTGTGTGTTAGACTCGGAAATGAACTATCACTTTTACCCCTTTAGAATAATAGATTCTCTGTTTGGCGTGGCGTGGGTTGATCAGTGTAATTGGTTAGAATAGAGGCATTCCCAAAACCCGTCTTTGAGTGTACTGCAGTGCAGTTATACGGGACCTGCCACTAACCCTTTGTCTTGCTGGAATGGCGGGAGGGAGAAAATGTAAGGGACCTGTCGTTAACGTAGGCGTGCTTAGAGTGACCAGCGGCATGCAAAGATACGGGATCCGTCTGAAAAGGGTTAAGTTATGGGGCCAATTTATAATAAAAATTTTTTTGATGTCGTCATAGTAGGCAGAGGGTAGTGCTATGCAGTGTGTTCTTAGACCGTTAGTTACTGCTGTATTACTTCTATTAGTTGATTTACCTTGTGCTCATCTTTTACAACCGTTACCTTTCAGGTTGAATTTCCAGAAGCGAAAATCTTTGAGGAGACCCTGAACGTGCTTTTGTATGAACATAGAGGAAAAGGTCCTGATGCTGAATTGATGAAAGCCACGCGAGGTTACCGTGACCGTGGCAATGGTTACCACAGTGACGATGAGGACGATAAGCTAGACAGAGCTATGAGGCGGAAGTGAAAGTGACAATTTTGATTTTGAATAGGAAAAAAAATGCCAAAGTGATTTCCGAGAGGATTTGTCAAATCTATACTCATGCTTCTGCTGTGGTAACTGTGAATACCATTGTTGCTGTGAAAATCTGAGGTGGATGGGGTCACTTTCCTACGGAAGGGTGTGTTTGACCATGACATCAGAAAGATTGTGTGTGTGTTTGTGCGTATGACTGTCTTTGTTGTCAAATTCTAACCTACACAACTGTTACACACACTGAAATATAGATGTATTCTAGCTTGCAGAAACAATGCACATCATCATTATATCAATGGTTATGTCATTTTTTGTACATTATATATATTTATCATGTGCTTTAAGGCGCTTTTGTTTTGTAAGTCTTTTATTCCCTCGTTGTATTCTTTGTTTGGTTACATACAGTTGCAGTTTCAAATTGTTTTTCACATCAAGGTCAGTGAAGTATACAATTTTGTCTTTCAACGCAATGTAAAATATGAGCATTTACCTAATGTTGTTTTTGACTGGCCCTCATAACGAGTTGTTTTGATTAATGAGGAGAGTGGATTTTCCCCTTCATTATTATTCAAATTCATTCTGAAAATTGGTTTGGGTTTTGTTTTGGTTTTTTTTGTTCTATCTTGAAAGGAAGAATGTGTCTGTTTACATCAAAGTTCCTTTCAATGCTTATTTAATTTATGGAAGATCATGAATTTATCTGAAACTTAATGCTCTTGAACATTTAATTTGGACACAAATTGTTTTTGAAGACATGGTTTGTGGGAAATAGGACGACTATGATTTTCTTCTTTTAAAAAAATATGTCTTTAAATGGGGCCCCATACCCGATTCTAAATGCATTTAAATGTATTTCTTTCTCATTTATGACAAAAAATTCAAATCACTTCATACATACATCATGGGTAACTTATTTAAACAACAAAATATCTTCTTTAGTGAAGCAGATTGAAAGCAAAAGTTGTGACGTTATTTATCGTGGCATTGTCCTTTTCAATTGTTCATTTCTCATTTATGCTGTCACCATAATACATCTTGCCATTCAAATCTGACCCGTCTAGAACATGTATTGCTCATTATTATTATTATTATTACTATTAGTATTATTCTTTTGTTTATTTTCTATAATGTATTGTTACAATAAAACTTAATCAGGAATGAAAAGAGGAAACAATTTGCGTGTGTTTTAAGTGGATAAAAATAAAATACTGTGGGAGTTTTGCCACCGGAAGAAAAATAATTAAATTATCTACCCTTCCACCCAGTGTGACTCACTGTTAATAGTTAATATATAATAACAGTGTTACCGTACATATGTATTTTCTATCTGGACACAAAATTATGCAATCATATGATAGAGATAACCACAGACATGGGAACTAACATTACATTTACAATAAAGCTAGAAGATTCTAATGGCAAGTAGTGCTGGTAGGTCCAACTTCTTTCCTTTCATGCCTTATTCATTGGGTTTATTTCCCACTCTTCAATCAAGCCTGAGACTGCCTCATATGGTGGGCGGGGTAAATGTCTCCTGATACATATTTTTCGTTCACATAATTAGCCTCTGACGGAAGTGGAAATATGATTGATCTGAGAGAGAGAGAGAAAAAAAACTCAACCCAGATGTTTTAAAATGATGATTTCATGATGCTGAGAATGATGAAAGAAGTCGTGGTAGGTATTTAGATCTGATTAGCATGCCAGTGCTGTCAAATCTCAGTGACGGAAAGATTTTCTCATCGTGCAAGTTGTAATATTGAAAGGTATTCATGCGGACAAGTGACAATGAACACTTTATTGAATATAGGTACAATGTATTACTATAGTACAAGCAGTGTTCCCACTCATCTTGGAAAACTGGAAACGTCTTGGAATTTGGTTGGGAGAAATTAAGACGGAAAAGTCTTGGAATTTTTTATGAAATGTCGGTAGTTTATTTTAGCGCTATTCACATACTCTTGGTAGAAAGTTTCGGATTTGGCTTTGATTAAAGAAGTTTGTTTTTTCTCTCTTTCACTTTCATTAATTGTCTTTTAGCTTGCTGTTTTCTCTTAATTCACCCTTTCCATTACGTTTCTTTGTTCTTCTTTTTTCTCTTTCTTTTTTTTTGCCCAACTTTACTAAAAAAATTTTAGCTTGGATTAGGATATTTCATAATCCAAGAGCAGCAGGCTGTTTGAAATGTCTTGGAAAATTTGATGTTTGCATTGAACAATTTTGGATATTTAAAAAAACAAAACAAGTGGTAACCCTGTTAAGTCATCAAGGCATCCCAGAATTCTAGGAGCTAATTATTCATCAACCCATTTCAATGAGTCTTTTCAGCAGAAGTCTGTCTGTGTGTCTGCCCAGATGAAGAAACTCTGTTGAAACAATATTGACTAACAATTAACATTGACATGGTAGTAGGCGGTATTGATAGACCTTTTTTCTGCTTTCACTTTGAGCAACTCTGCCAATAAATGTGACAGTAGTGACGACATCACATTGGAAAGTTTAAACCTTTGGAGTGAGATGGGGTCAAGTACGTGCAGCCATGGTCACCTGTCTTAACATTGGGCAGCCATAGAGAGAATGCCAACTGACGCCTAGCTGATCGGTTGAAAGTGAAGGAGAGTTCTATATCAATTTGAAGGATGTTCATAGAGGCTGTTGAGAATGCCTACTTATAAGCACACCCGACTGCCCCAAGAGAGAGAGACTGACAGACAGACACAGAGAGAAAGCGAGTGTGAGAGTGAGAGACGGACACAGAGAGAAAGCGATTGTGAGAGTAAGAGACAGACAGACGGAGAAAGCAAGAGTAAGAGACAGACAGACAAAGAGAGGTGAGAGCTATTACTACACACTAATAACCCACATATTTGTCATGTCATAAAAATGTGTAAATGTTATAAATGGAAATTATTCTTGATTTTTTTTTATCATTGAAAGAAATCAAATTCTGCTTGGATCTTGACTTAATACTTAATTAAAGGTCGCTCGTTTCAAATATGAAATCATTTCAGTTTCTTTGTGTGGTCAGTCCCTGTCAAGATATTTGCATTTGAATTATTACTATCTGCCTGTCCAGCGCAATGATGTCAAACATCCGGTGTTGCAAGGCCATAAGTGGACGAACACCTGTGCCGACAGTCGTTTCAGCACTATAGGAATTAAATATTCCTCTAAAACTGAGACAACTTGTCAGCACTTAACAAGGTCGGCAGCAAACGTTCTTTATGTGGACCAATTGACGTTAAGTAACACAATTCCTATAGCTAACTGCGCCAGTCAGTTGAGTCAGCATTCGGCGGCCTCTATGGCCCATTGGCTGTGAATACTGTGATCAGGTAATCGATCACCAGTGGTTTCAGTTCCAATGCATAAGCTCAAGAATGGTTTATGGGCATGTTAGGTCTATTGCTTATTAGAAGTAAAGGTCCTTACTTCAAGGTCATTACGTTTCATAGAGCCAGAGCTTGTCCTGGTTTCTATAGCGTGAAATGGAACAGGTGACATTATCATTAATGGCAATGATCACCTCCTGGACAGGACGCTAGTCCGATGCAGGCTTTACTTCCAAGCTAGTGCTTGTACTGTACCCCAATTCTCACCTAGACTGAGTGGGGGAAATGCGTGTTGAGTGACTTTTCTTTAGGGAACATAAAGTTGGATTTAGCTTTGCTAAGATTTGAATCTGGGGCGGCCAACAACGCCACAAGAAAGATCATTTATGAGCTGAGAGTTGAGAGAGAGAGAGGTGTGACTTTTTTGTGTGTATATGTATGATTATCATTCATGATAAATCATACACAGAGTGTTGACTTCTGTTGTTGAGTTCCCACAATTTACTCATTTGATTATTCATCCAAGAAATAATGAACAAATGTTTTCCGTCTATCGTTTGATTACATTTACTAACTACTACAGCAGAGGATTTTCTCTCCTTTTGTTTGTGTTGTGAACAACCTATGCTGCCATACTGCTTGTCGGTATGTTGCATTTTTGCTTGGAATTTGAATACAAGAAACTGATATTCAGTGATATTGACAACAATAAACTAACTGTACATTACAACAAGAGAAATTGTGTTTAAATTCAAATTAATTTTTTTGTTTGACATCTTTGTATTGTGTACATGTATTACACTTAATTACAGTAGTTAAGCTGGATAAACGCACTCTTTGGGCACAAAAACATGCTTTTATGCATACCATGTGTTTATGAGAACAAAATAAATGCACACCTTTTGGGCACAAAAAGCATGCTACCTTTATGCATATCGTGTGTTTATGACATCACTTTTATTTGTATAGTAAACATTTAGTTAACAGATGTAGGCATATGTGTTTGTGCAGAGTAGAGTGTGCTTTTAGCCAGTGACAACTGTATTGTGACAGATGGATGTAATAAACTGTTACTGTTAGTTGTGGCAGTGGCAGGCGATTGGATGGTACTGGTTAAATTTAAACATACTTCTTTCCTTTCGCTATTGTACATGATGGCTTTTGTCTGGCTGGTTTCTCTGAGATCACCTTTTATTTTTTATGGCGGACAGGGTAGATTTGAAACAACCAAAAATAGAATGTGCCATTTCCTCATCTTAATTCAGCCTGAGATCAGGACAGGGTAAATTCCAATGAAAATGAAAGCAGAATTGTTAGCTATATTTCCAGAAATTAAAACAGGAGGATCTCGGGCTGTCGGGCACCATCCGATGTGACTAACTCCAAACCTTATCTCTCCTAAACACATTTGGCCATCACAGGAGAGATATCCCAAGGCCCTGACTCTGCATGACATACTCCTTTTGTGGGTGCAGTGGTTCCTGCTCCACAAATTGGCTTGCATCTCTCCTAACTCCAACACATAATGCCATCACAGGAGAGATATTGAAAACTGCAAAAGCAAACCGGTGTCTTTGCATTTTAAGTGTCTTTGCATTTTAATGGACCAGGACATCGAAAAACCCATGACCTGAAAGTGTGCATTCTCAGGTCATGCACGCAGTGCCGAGTCTAGGAAGGTAAAAGAAATCTACATGCGAAATATGGAGGTTGTGGGTGCAGTGGTTCCTGAGTTATATTATAATAAGCGGTTAAAGTTATAGACGTTTATCTTTATAAAAGTTTATATATATATAATGCATGCCAGGTTTGTAGTAGGCTACATGCACAAGTAATAATAGTTTAATAGTCCTACCTCCATTCATGATTCAGTTATCCACCATTCATGATTCAGCTATCCACCTTTCATGATTCAGTCATCCACCATTTATGATTCAGTTATCAATTATGCACCATTCATCATGATTCAGCTATCCACCATTCATGATCAGTTATCCACCATTCATGATTCAGTCGTCCACCATTCATGTCATGATTCAGCTGTCCCATTCAATATTCATGATTCAGTCATCCACCATTCATTCATGATTCAGTTATCGACCATTCATGACTCAGTCATCCACCATTCATGATTCAGTCATCCACCATAATTCATGGTTCAGTCATCCACCAATCATGATTCAGTTATCCACCATTTATGATTCAGTCATCCGCCATTCATTCAGTGATTCAGATCATCATCCCCATTCATGATTCAGTCATCCACCATTCATGATTCAGTCATCCATCATTAAGTGATTCAGCTATCCACCATTCATGATTCAGTCATCCACCATTCATGATTCAGTCATCCATCATTCGTGATTCAGCTATCCACCATTCATGATTCAGCTATCCACCATTCATGATTCAGTCATCCACCCATTCATGATTCAGTCATTCATGATTCAGTTATCCACCATCATACTTGACACAAAAAAAAGAATCTGATTTAAGATAAAGTTTTATCAATGTCTTTATTGCAAAAAAAAATACATTACTTTACATACTACAAATAACAAGAACATATTTGGCAAAAATAGTAAAACATTATATGTACTAACATGAGTATTATTATACATGTATACGTAAAATGCATCAAGAAAAACTGACAAATTTATACTTCATGGTGGTAATGTTAATAAATAATTCAAGGAATCACTTCCTCTCTTTACTAGTACTTTCACCTTCATCAAGTCATCTTTGCTTTACACTTTACAACATTTATCTCCTTCAACTCTGCTGGGACATGTACCAAGAAGTCCCAGACCCGACATATATATAATATGATATACCTCTCTCTCTCTTTCGATTGTTTCATTGGGAATTCATCCCACCCGTCCCCCCATTGTGGTGATCTCAGGTGAATTAAGACTGAGGAAACAAGAAAAAAAGAGAAAAGTGAAAGAGTAAAATTAGAAAGAAGAAGTAGGACCTGCCATTCACTACTTCAACACACCCGCCAACCGCCCTCTCAACACACCCCGCCACCGCCCACTCTCTCACCACACGTCTCACAACCGCCCACTCTCTCACCACACCCCGTCAAGGCTTGATCTCTCTTTCGAAGAGAATACGATTAAAAATATTAAATACTTAATGAAATGCATAATGAAGTAAGATGAGAAGAATTAATGAACATGCTTCAATCATCCCATGTTTGTGGTTCTCCATCTTTATATATATATATACATGTGTACAATGTATGAAGTGAATATTCAGGGCTGGTTTAGTAGTTACAACTTACAAGGTCAATTGGTATACAATTCAGAACAACGGATATACCTCTTTGATACAGTGTAGTGTAAAGATGCTTATTACATTATTAGTACAAATGTATTACTAATTAAAATTTGTTAAATTTTGCTTGAAGAACTTGAAAAATTTGTCAATCTTCCCAGGGCTTGATTGCATCCACAACCTTTTGGTTGAGATGAAGAGCCTCTGGACTACTGAGTCGTCGTCTTCCCCCCCATGTCATGATAAGGATGGTGGTTGCATGAATCACTGTAGGAAACACTACCATCAAGTACGTGACACTGACAGTGGTAAGGAAGACTTAAGACTCAGAATTTAAAACCTTTGAAATCCTTAACTAAATAAAGGCAATAAATGAGAAAAAAATATTTAAGGATACTGTATATATCCTATCCCACTTGCAATAACAATAAAAAAAATATGAGTATCAATCAGAAAATCATTTTGTTTTAAATACAAGACTTTACTACAACAACAAAGAAAATTTGCACAGGAAAGTGGCAAAAAGTCAAGTTTGCATGCTCACAAAATGTTTGTGGAATATCTGACATTAACAAACAACTTTTTAAGGCTATCAATACTATCATTAATATCATCAAAGAAATCTGTCTCTTTCTGCACCTTCTACTTTACTTTTACCTTTACCCTTTGAACACAACTCCTAGGGGTAATTGTTTTAAATTTTTTAAGTCAACTCCCAAATTTGAATGGGCATAAAAACCAACCCCATTATTTGAGTACACCTGAAAATCAACCCCCACATTTGAATTGTTCTAAAATTCAATTCCCACATTTGAATTGTTCTAAAATTCAATTCCCACATTTGAATTGTTCTAAAATTCAATTCCCACATTTGAATTGTTCTAAAATTCAATTCCCACATTTGAATTGTTCTAAAATTCAATTCCCACATTTGAATTGTTCTAAAATTCAATTCCCACATTTGAATTGTTCTAAAATTCAATTCCCACATTTGAACTTTCCTAAAAATCTACTTTCAAATTTGAATTGGCCTGTAAATTAACTCCCAAATTAAAAATGGTCTGTAAACTAACTGAGTAATTCTGAACATTTGAATTGGCCAAAACATCAACTTCCAAATTTGAATTTGCCTGTAAACCAACTCCCAATATCTGAATAGGTCTGAATATCAACTCCTAAATTTGAATTGGCCTGTAGTATAAGCCAACTCCCGAATTTAGATTTTACTGTGTCTGAAAATGAATGCCAAAACTTGAATTGGCCTGAAAATCAAATCCTACATTTGAATTGGCCTGAAAACCAGTGCCCAAATTTAAATTGGCCTGAAAATCAAAGCCCAGATTTGATGAGTTGGCCTAAAAATCAACTCCCAAATTTGAATTGGTCTGAAAATCACCCACAACTTTGAATTAGCCTGAAAATCAACACCCAAATTTGAAATGGCTTGAAAATCAATGCTCATATTTGATGAGTTGGCCTGAAAGTCAACTCTCAAATCTGAATTGGCCTGAAAATCAACTCCCAAATCTGAATTGGCCTGAAATCAACTCCCAAATCTGAATTGGCTTGAAAATCAACTCCCAAATTTGAATCGCCAGAAAATCAACACCCAAATTTAAATTGGTCTGCAAGTCAACCATCTTACCAATACCACCAAGGGAAATAATATCAAAGTCAAAGGAAAGAAGATAATAATAATAATCATAATAATAATGATGAGTTATGCGGAATAATTTAAGAAGACTAGAGAAAAAAATAGGGTGAAAAGCACAAATTGAAGAGTGGATGGTTAGTGGTAAGGTGGGAGAGGAAAGATCAGTGGCTGGCAATCCACCGGTACATCTGGCCTGCACGGTACCAAATGCCAAACCATTCATCCATGCGCTTTACTTACATCATTCATCTTAAAAAGAATAAAAAATTGCATGTCCATGCATCATCTTAATCTTTGTGAAAGAAATAGGAAAAACATTCACAAAACAGGTCAATTATGAATTGAAAAGGCTTACTTAGATTTAGATACATCTGGTAATGCAATACTAACAGTCCAATGCCACGCCCTTTGGGAGATTGATCATGACTAGTGGTAGTAGTAGTGGGCTGGTATGCAAATGACAAAGGTGATAACCCATACAAGACACTTGTGTATCTCAGTTATCTTTGTTTTTTTAATTCACTTCAGTACGGCGACCCTTTTCCATTTGTTTTAATGCATAGAGGACATCACTGTTTTGGGATGGGTTGTTTTATTTTCAGGGTGGTGGCTGGGGAGGGGGGGTTATGTAATCATATGAGTGGGAACCAGTGGGTTTCAGGTTAATTCTTCCACCCAAAGGTACTATCCTTCCCTGCATGTCTATTTCCTTTTATTTTACATGTCTCTAATATTAGTAATAACATGAGCAGAGAATGTCTATAGTGGTTCAATCATTTTTAATTTTGCTTTGGCTTGAAGCTGGTTTATCAAACTGTTTATTCTTTGCTGCTTTTTCATCTGATGAATATCATTAATTATGTGTTCTTCAACTTCCTCAAACTGTCTCAGGACGTTTGTTTCTCCTTTAAACTGTAAATATTTTCGTACAGTCTTAAGGCTGGTCAAAATGTTGGATGTCTTTAGACAGCTCGGTTCTGCTTCTCGCTATCGCTGTCTTCCTCAAGTTTCTGCCTTTTTACAACATCTAATAATTCAACATCTGTTAAGGTGCCGCAAACTTCCAGATCCTTATCTTGGTCGACCAGCTCATCAAACTCTTCAGGGTAAAATTGTCTGGCACTGGAAAAGGTACTGTCTCCTCAGCCACATCTTCGCTCCCTTTGCTGACAAACCCCGCCTTAGCAAAACAATTCTTGATTGTCGTGGCTGTGACTGCTTGCCACGACTTGTCCAGCATATAGATTGCATCCAGCAAGGAGATGGCTTTCATCGCATCGGCAGCTTTTCTAGTTTCACCTATGTCTAGAGCTTGGATAATTCGCCTGTTTAAAATGGATCTGTAGTGGACCTTAAGGCTGCGAATGACTCCCATTTCCATTGGTTGCACTGTTGAAGTTGTAGAGGGGGCAAAAAGATGACGTCAATGTTGCTGAAGTTTACCTCTGAGGGGTGAGCGGAGCAATTGTCCAACAGAAGGAGAATTTTGCGGTCTTTGGCCACAGTTTCTCATTCCAATGAAAAAGATAGGAGAAAAGATGCCTCCTGTCATCAAAGCATTTCGTGAGCACTTAAAGGTGACCGGTAAGGAGCTCAGATCTGTGGGAAAACTCCCGGTTTCTGTGATTTCCCAATGACGAGCAGTTTCAATTTTCAGATCCAGACATGTTGGCACAAACCAGAACCGTTATCCTTTCCATGGCCTTCTTGCCTACGTTAAGCATTTCTTCATTCGGGGCATATCCCCTTTCTGGCAACCCACGAACACAGATTCCTGTTTCATCTGCATTAAAGATGTCATCGGCAGCGTATTTCTCAAGAATGTCCTTAATGCGGTGAATGCGGAAATCCTCAGCAGCCTCACAGTCCGCAGCTTGCTTTCCGTTATACTCTCTTTTCACTTTCAGGCCGTATCTGTCCTTGAAGCGCTTAGCCACGAATCTGTTGGAACAAACTCATGACCGAGTTGTTGTGCCAATTCAATCGCCTTTTCCTTTAAAACAGGAAGGTTTATTACTTGTGAATTTTGATCAAGCTTTTGCTTAAACCAAAGAAGAAGTGCTCGTCTACATCTTCCTCCTTGAGTTTTCTCTTCCTCTTCCTGGCCAAGTTTCCATTGAACCGGTATGCTTGTCTTTTTATCTCCTCCGACATTTTGACAGTCTGCTGATTGTCGTTCTATCAAGATTCAATTGCCGTCCTATTGATGTGAAATTTGGCTTTTTTCCCAACTTTTCTTCTTGTTCAATAGCTGAGATGATCTCGAGTTTCTTTACTAGTGGGAGAGAATTTCCTTCGGTGCCATGATTCATTCAATTCTCAAAGAATAAATGTTGTTGCTTCAGATGATACATAGGCTGTTAACTGCCTTTGCCAGACAATGACCGCTGTTTGCTTGGCTGAGGCGGATGAAATTGACGATGTCTGTTATAAACAGTGTTGTTAGGCAGTCTGACACATGTTGTTCAGTTTAGGGGCAATTTCTAGACAATTCAGTTTCCTGGGAATGGCATGCTGGTAAGTGAACTGTGACGTTAGGCAACTTGTTAGTCTGCAAGTTATTGTAACACAATTGTCACTAGGCAGATAGACATGATCTTAAAAACTTAGAGAACTGTGTTGGAACATGATATATGTCAAGCTGCATTATCACTAGCGTCATAATGGAGGCATCTTCTCTTTCTCTGCGTCGAGGACGTCCCCTTCAGGACCACAGATATATGTTAATAATGTCCTTTGATTTCAGAGTTCTCTACAAGATGAGAAAGGAAAAAAGAAAGACATCTATGAATTTCCAAAGTCATATTATAGTATATGTTGATCTGCTAATTAAATTAAAATTATAAAGACTGAAGAGATGTAACAAGAAGTCTAGACAAAACCCAATTAAACTTCTAACAAAACATCTGATCAAAGGATCTTGACTACAGGCATAGGGGTGGTCTAGTGGCGAGACTGCATGCCAGGCCGAAGGACCTTGTGGTCCTAGATTCAAACCTTGGCAATGCTAGGCCCGACATTGCACTTTTGTAGTCCTTGGAAAAAACACTTTTAAAAACACACTTTTCCCCACTTGACCCAGGTGCAAATTGATACCAGTACCGGCTGGGGAGTAAAACTTGCAACTGACTAGCGTCCTCACTGTCCAGGAGGTGATGTACTATCTCCTGTTCTGTGTCGTGCTATAGAAACTAGACTACTCTCCTGCTGTATAGATCATAATGGACTGGAAAGAACTTAAAAAAGATCCTGGATTTAATAAAAATTTATATCACTTAGTAAAAAATGTATTAATTTATATACACAATAAAAATACAGGCATATTGTCTGAAATAACAACACATAGCATGAATGTCTGGGACAGCAAAAACATATTATTTTTGTAAATCAGCAGAATCAGACAGAAAAACAATAATTGGGTAACTGCATGACCGATATAAATGCGTCTTATTCATTTCTTCTTTCTCTTTTTTTAAAATGAAATTTTAAAAAGAAAATTGATGTTAGGCCCTTTGCGTGATATCTCAGTAGTTTCCCTTTTCAAATCGGTTGATTATGGGCATGACCATGAAAGCCATTAGCCATAGTTTAAGAAGTCAAAATGCGCAAGGTAGTTGGGAATCCTCATAATTTCTATGAGATTTGTGATCTTTCTCACAATTCGATTAATTATAACATTTATTGCTCAAGTTACAGCGCATCAACCAATGTGCACTACGATTAAGAGTGTAAACGAACAAATAAAGATTCCAATTTAATCTCTAATTTTCCATTCTTATTATTAAATTTTGCACAAAAACATCTTTTAATCATTCTCAAGTTTAGATTAGCATATATTTTACCCTTTCTGTAAAAGATTTTGCGAACAAGAAAACTAGGCTTAGATAGAATCTCGAAAAAAAAACTCTTAGATATTAGATAAGATTTACATCTAGATAGATCAAGAGATATAGCGGAAAGAGTTTTCTGTAGTTGGGGACACACTATGACTATCAGTGTATGCCTAAATATTTTAAGGGACTTTTTCCACACCTTATTAGATTCTTAATTCTATAAATTTACATGATAGATGTACAAAGTTATTGAAATTGAAACTGTCTAAACACGTAAATCCGCTGACACAACTTTTCAGGAGAAGTCATATATATATATATATATATATATATATATATATATATATATATATATATATATATATATATATATATATATATATATATATATATATATATATATATATATATATATATATATATATATATATATATATATATATATATATATGTCATAAAATCATCAAACAATAGATCTATGTGGTATGCTAAATACTATGCTTTTTGAAAGAAACGGAAATCTTTAGATCATTTTTATTGCGTAAAATGAGCTTTTTGTTGGTTCAAGGCCTCCGATACTAATAAGGACACGAAAGAAACATGCAATTTGTCTTATTTGATCATTTTAGAACAAATCTCATTCCCATGTCCTATATCATTGACGTAGGAGTTTAGACGGTTTCACCGACAGTGAAGATTTTCTATCTAAATCTAGATCTAGATTTCTAGATCGCTAAGGATTTTCTATGCATGTTAGTTAGAAAAAGAGAAAACAAAAGGACAAAGCAGAAGAGGTAGATTTAGTGCTAGTGATTAAAAGTGCTAGATCTAGATTGTAGATAGTAATCAACATCTATCTAATTTCCTGTTCTGTGAACAGTTTGCTGCACTAGAATAACATTAGGCTAATTAAAATACATTCGCCATTAAAGATAAGTTGAGTACCCAAGATGCTGATTACGGATGACGAATCGAGCAGCGTTTTGATAAATAAATAAATCCACAACCCCTTACCTGAACTCCCTACCCATACTCTGAACTATATTTTTACGCCGTTATTATATAGATCTAGATCTAGTTATAGTTGGGTAAAATTACCCAAGAATGACAATGTAAATTGAAATACACTCAGTTGTGAGTCGTGGCCTTCGACTCCGTCAAAATGCACCTTCGCCAAAATGCACGATTTTTTGTCACCCTTGGACCGTGCATTATTGCGGAGACTACTGTAGCATAAAACCTAATTTCTATCGAAACAGGACCTTTTTTAGTTAGTCACAGTCATATGAATTCAATAATCTATGTTTGATGTAGTCGATGTAGCTAGCTATCTCAGCATAGTCTACAGAGAGTCGAGTCTAAGTTTCCAATCAGCGGCCATTGTATTCTTTGCCACAGACGATCGTCTTGATTGACGACAGGCGCAGTGAATTAAAATTTCGGATCCCTCTTTGCAATGGCCGGGCTCTACATCCTAACTGCCGAACTGCCGAGCAACAAAGCTGTTTGATTGAGATGCCGAGAGATCTAACCTTGGTTGGATTTGTGAGTGTGGGGAGGTGTCCAGACACGAGATATCATGATAGTAGTACTCTGCCATATTTGTCTTTGGACTCCGCTGTTCCACTTTACGCTATAGAAAGTGGGATAAGCTCCGGTTCTATATGGGTCGTAGTGGCATTGAAAAAAAAGTATGTACATTTCAAAATATAGAAATTCTGGCAAATAAGTGGTTTGGAGCACCGCCAATGAAAGCAATTCGAGTTTTTTTCGAGCAAAATCAAAAAAGAAAATGAGACGGCAGTACGGAAACTAGCAATCTAGCAAGCCGTTCATTAATTTGACGCCGAGGGTGGCAAAGGTCAAAGGTAAATGGTGGTCTTCGAAGACATATAGAGGAACCACCATATAAATCTTCCTAGACACTCCCATATGGATGTATCATAAATGCATAAATATTATTATGTTGTGAATCGTGCTGTGCTGTATGTGTCGGATACTCTTCTTTTGAAATTGACTCCATTTTTGATTAAGAGATACCCATTAAAAGAGAAATAATAGAGGGTCTAAGACACTTGTGGGACACCTGAAAGTTGAAAGTTCTGCTTTGGGATTATACTCAATACCTTCAACAACTTGTTTTCGTCCTTAAAAAAATGACTTGATCCTTAAAAAAAACAATACCAACAACAGAACTTTCAATAACATAATTTTGTAGTTTTATCAATATTCAACATCATTCGTTGTCTACTTTGTTTAAAAAAAACCCAACCTAAATCTTAGAGGAAAGCGTCGTGTCCGTCCTTTATTCAAGACATTACTGACATTACTTGTTATAACTTAACATTTCCAGTTCATATTTCTTTTGTTTGATCCGTGTTATGTCATAATGACCTATTGACTGCATAGGTGATGGATCTTATTACGATACTATGAATTGCGTTAGAAATGGTTTGCACGTTATTGAAGTTCTAGAAATAGGTGTATCATAATTATTATTCTTTCGAGGTCTTTATTGAAAAAACAAAGCGAGAGGGAGAGAGAACTCGGGAGAGAGGAGGGGGGGAGGGCGAGAGAGAGAGAGAGAGAGAGAGAGAGAGAGAGAGAGACAGACAGACAGACAGACAGACAGACAGACAGACAGACAGACAGACAGACAGACAGACAGACAGACAGACAGATGTAAAAGATGAATTAAATTGTGACACAGAACACCGCAAACAAAAGTAAGACAACAAAAAACCAAAAAAAACCCTGAGCATTATTTTACATGGTAATTTTATTAAAACGAAATTTGAATGGAGGTATCGGCTTATACATCATATACATTTATAATGATAATCTATGAATCATTATGGCAAGTAATATTCCATGTGTATAAAATAAAATACACAAAACGAAATGCAATGTTATACAATACAACGTTTTTGTTTTCTCTCCAAATATTAATAAGCATGAATCAGATTGTTTTATAATAATATGTAGTTCAGTAATTAATTTAATTTCAACAAAGCAGTCAATGAGACATATATTATTTTAAGACTATGCGCCATGTAATACGATATATGTGTATAAGAACTACATATGTCAGTTCACAGGAAACTTGTTTGGTTAAAAGAAATTTACCCTGTCCACTATTGTGGTGATCTCAGGGTGAATTAAGAGGAGAGAACACTGCAATATAAAAGAAAAGTGAAAGGGTAAAATGAAAAAAAGTAGGACCTACCAGCAGCGCCTGCCACCCGCCCATTCACAGAAACCAAGCGTATGACAATGACAATGTATGAAGTGGATTGGGTCATTCACTGTCACAACATGCAGGAATATATAACGCTGAGGAAAACAAGGGTAAGAGTTCTCTTTATTCTCAAGACTTTCTATCTAGGCAGAGCAGGCAGCACAAAATGACTTTCTTGGCGTTCGCCTGAACAATAAGTGCCCCTCGCGTTATTTAACAGATGTTGCTACGTCGACATAAACTATCAAAGAAACCATCACATCGCAACCACATTGCAGAGGACGACAGATCATTGCAGCTGCAACTAGCAAGAGGAACGTTGAAGTTGAAGAGAAAAGCGACAGAACGACGATGAAAGTGAAAGGCCAATGAAATTATCTGCACGAAAGCACAGCAGTTTCAATCTCTAGACTTTAAACGTCGCCAAAAATCGACAATTCATCTACCGTGCGCGACAAAAATTTTTAGTCCCAAACTTCCTAGGAGTATGCTCGAAACGTGCCAAATTAAAAAAAAGACTAAAAGATTTTGCTCGAAAAGAGAAAATTTATGTCAACCGTAAGCGGTCTCGAACCCACTACCTTCTGGTTGAGAGCCGACACCTTGCCTCTGGACTACCGAGTCCCCTGCTCACAACTCAAAGAGAATGCTGAACTTTTCTGAACAGCACCAAGCGTTTATGCTGACGGAACATTCCATACACGCCCCAAGTTTTTCTACCAACTCTTACCTTCTCCCTCAAGAACAGTGTTTACGTCCGACCTCTGCCCCATTCGTAAATGCAGTTCCGTTATCACATCCTATAGCTCATGTGCCTCACTCATTCCCAAATGCGAGTGTTGGCTTACATGTACACCCTAGAAAATCTAGTGGTTAAACCGGACACATTGTCAAGCAATCATATTACCAATATCATACAAAGCACATCTTTGGAAGAAGTAGATTCATTCACTTACCTAGGAAGTATCATCATCGATAAGCAAGGCGGGACTGAAGCTGACGTAAAAGCAAGAACAGCCAAAGCGAGAACAGATTTCATTTCAACCGGCTATCAAAGGTGTGGAATACAAGTAACATCTCACGACGCACAAAGATCCGGTGTTTTAATTCACATTTTTTGAGTCGGTTGCGAAACGTAGAAGAACCGGAAGACTACAAAAATAGTAATGAACAAAGTCCAGACCATCAACAGATGCATGCGAAGTTTCCTGAATATTAAATGGCAAGACAAGGTAAGATTACGAAATAAGGACCTTCGGGCAAGAACAGGACACAAACCGATAGAGGAAGAGTTAGAACTCCAGAAGTGGTGGGTAGGACACATTTTAAGAAAACCAAGTTGCAACATCACCAGACAGACCTTGCAGTGGAACCCGCGAGGAGGGGGTAGGCCACGGGAAATATGGAAAAGATGTGTTGACCGAGACATACCCCTCCGTCGAGTGCTTACGTTGTCGTGGTGGAGGGGCTTACGAACCCAATCAGGGTCCAAACCAAATTGCAATCAAATCACCCATACCCAGGCGAGCCAGAAATTTTGGGTAACGGTTACGCCGTATGATTAAACATGGGGAGGTTCTTGTAATCGACTTCCTGTCGTCCTCGCGCTAGGCGGGTCATTCTTCCCCTAGGTGGCCCGTCTGAGAGTAAAAAAAACTCGCTTTCGTAAGGTGCGAGAAACATAGAATAAATCCTGGATTTGCTGTCCTCGTAAGAGGATTTTTCTCCTCTACTTGGTAACGTTCAAAACTTGTGCAATAAGGGTAGCTATGTCAGTCTTATATGGCTGGGGTAAATGGGAGCCCACGAGCACCAAAACGTATGAACTTTTTATGGGCTGAAAAATCTAGATTTGGGACTGTCTTTTTCTGAGAACTTTGTCTAAATTATGGTAAAGCTTCCCAAAAATACTCCAAAGACCGACAGTAAACATACTCCCGAGAGGGAGTTAAGCGAGCCTAGGCATTGAACGCGTGGCTCCCTATTACCCAATGGAAATCAGGGGAGTCAATCCGATCACCGAGGGTGGATTAAGCCGCAGGACCCCGCAACTTACCCCGTAGCCATCTAAGGCCGTAAGTTTGAGTCTCCGTTACAAGGGTTTAACAAATTAACTCTAACGAAAACACTCCATTTGAAGAAGAAGAAGAAGAAGACAGAGACATGCGAGATATGGGGCTCACATGGAGCAAGCTTTTGTGTTATTACTGTTATGTATTTGCCTGGCGGACTGTGTTCAAGTGCTCTGCAAGATTTTTCATATTTTTACAGTGATTGTCGTTTATTGTACTTGCGATTTTATATAGATCTACGTCTATTTAACAGTGTTTTATTCTATTATTTACAACAAAATTAGATTTTTAATCAGTGTATTTCGTGGATTACGACAGTTTCATATCATGTATTAGCAGATCGCCATATTCATTATATTTCTATCTACCTTTGTTTGCTGCTATGATTTTAACCACTCGTGCCTCTCCATGACTTTTGCCGACAATAACGCACTTCAAAACAAACATTTCTATCCTAGTCGCCGTGCTGGCAAACGAAAACAGAAGACAAACTGATGTTTTGAATGGTCACCGACCCCCTTCTTTTGTGTACAATATATGCAAGTTATTGATAAACGCAAACTGTGACACACAGTCATAGCAATCGCTCACTCACAACCCGAGACAAATTCTTGTCTTGTCGGGCTTACACAGTGAGAGCTAGATTTCTTTTTGTTAAAGCACCATTTTTCACAGGAGTTCAAAAAGCCTTAGCATTTGAGATGTCATTTGTAAATAGGGACAAATAAGATAGCAACCAAAGGGTTAAAGCTGCAAAGGCTGAATATTATAACACCACAATCAACGAGTGCACAATTTCGCGCGCCCTGTTTAACATTTATTACCAGCGAAATAACGGGCAAAGCCAGCAAAATGATGGGGAAAGCCAGCAAATTCGACATTACTGACAAAGTTTCAGTAACAACGTAAGACATGTGACGGCAATGAAGACAACACATGTATAAATTATTGAAAGAAATGGATCTATGTATAAAGAGTGCGTGTGAATCTGGGATCGGGAAAGGGGTAGCGAGGTAGGGGTGGGAAGGGGTGTTTTTACGTTTTGTTCATTTGTACACTTGTTTGAGGAATGTCGATGTAACTGAATGGACTTCATAAAGAAATTGTTTTAAAAGCAGTGGTTGGGGCATGTAAACATTGATACTGAGATAATATGTGTACATAGCGTTGTCTTCAGTGACGTGGAAAGGAACATTATGGCATGACTATGGCTACATGAGGTTGAAAAAAAATCAAACCTATTATAATAAAAATTAGAATTCTTAAGTTGTGGAATAAACAAGGTTGCCTCGCTAACATTAACATTAACAGACTAGATTTATCGCATTTTCTAATCAAATAAATGCTACTGTCATCGAGTCTGTAAATCACAAATTTTCACTTCCTCTGGTCTGAGGGGTACGTTTCCAGTTTCCATCGAAATCTGATGTTCGTTAGTGGTCTCCCTACTATTTTGTTGTCACTGGTGATGACACCACGGTGGGAAACCTTCCTGAGAATTGGGATTCATTGCGGAATGTCGAATTTCATATTATTAATAAAAATCGTTGTTGAAACTCGAACCGTACAAGTCACCTACCTTCTTCACTATCATTGGACAGTTGTGATGGAAAATAGAGAGCGAGGCTTGTAAAAAAATGTGAACGTGTGACAGTACTTTCTCAAAAAGAAATACTGTCCACTTGTCCAATATGTCATATTTTCAAAGATGTTCTCTTGTTTAGTTTGAATGAAGTGACTCTTAAAAGGGTAAATATATATCTATCGAATGATTCGCATGCATTGGTGGTACTGCCTCTATTTCCTCCGAGCTCAGATTTAAGGTGGAAACGGCATTTGTTTGTATAACATTTGAGAGGATGTAATCCACACAGTCAGGGCACTTGTCTTTATCCATTGCTTAAGCGTGTGTGAGTGCTTATGTGTACATGTGTGTTTGTGTGTGTTTGTGTGTGTTTGTGTGTGTTTGTATGTGTGTGTTTGTATGTGTGTGTTTGTATGTGTGTGTTTGTATGTGTGTGTTTGTATGTGTGTGTTTGTATGTGTATGTTTGTATGTGTATGTTTGTATGTGTATGTTTGTGTGTGTTTGTGTTTGTTTTTATCCACAGGCGGATGGAGGTCACTCAATCGTCCGCAGTGTCTGTGCCCAGGGTAATGAAGGAAATATGTGGTGACGTAACTTTCGTTCTTCCGCCGCTGTGTACTCCCGAGATTTGGCACATTTGAGCTTTGCTGTTGCTGCTGTTGTTTCTTAAGCATTATTTTCATCACCTTGGCCTTCTTAAGGTGCCGTTGGAGAATTCCAAGGCGACGGACTGTGGCTGAGTGTTCCGTCATCCTCCCTCATTGCTCTCAACTGGAGACAAAACAAGACGAGAATGATCACGTTAGAAGTAGAAGACAAGCGGTGATGTCATGTGGAAGACAAATAAGGAAATGGTGTGACTAAAGTCCCCAATGATGACAAAGACTAGGCAGTCACAAAGACTAGGCAGTCACATAGTTACAAAGACTAGGCAGTCACAAAGACTAGGCAGTCACAAAGACTAGGCAGTCACAAAGACTAGGCAGTCACAAAGAATAGGCAGTCACAAAGCAAAGGCAGTCACAAAGCAAAGGCAGTCACAAAGCAAAGGCAGTCACAAAGCAAAGGCAGTCACAAAGCAAACGGTAGTCACAAAGCAACGGTAGTCACAAAGCAACGGTAGTCACAAAGAAACGGTAGTCACAAAGAAACGCTAGTCACAAAGAAACGCTAGTCACAAAGAAACGCTAGTCACAAAGAAACGCTAGTCACAAAGAAACGCTAGTCACAAAGAAACGCTAGTCACAAAGAAACGCTAGTCACAAAGAAACGCTAGTCACAAAGAAACGCTAGTCACAAAGAAACGCTAGTCACAAAGAAACGCTAGTCACAAAGAAACGCTAGTCACAAAGAAACGCTAGTCATAAAGAAAAGGTAGTCATAAAGAAAAGGTAGTCATAAAGAAAAGGTAGTCACAAAGAAAAGGTAGTCACAAAGAAAAGGTAGTCACAAAGAAAAGGTAAGAAAGGTAGTCACAAAGAAAAGGTAGTCACAAAGAAAAGGTAGTCATAAAGAAAAGGTAGTTTTTTAAAGAAAAGGTAGTCATAAAGAAAAGGTAGTCATAAAGAAAAAGGTAGTCATAAAGAAAAGGTAGTCATAAAGAAAAGGTAGTTTTAAAGAAAAGGTAGTTTTAAAGAAAAGGTAGTTTTAAAGAAAGGTAGTTTTAAAGAAAAGGTAGTTTTAAAGAAAAGGTAGTCAAAGAAAAGGTAGTCAAAGAAAAGGTAGTCATAAAGAAAAGGTAGTTTTAAAGAAAAGGTAGTTTTAAAGAAAAGGTAGTTTTAAAGAAAAGGTAGTTTTAAAGAAAAGGTAGTTTTAAAGAAAAGGTAGTCATAAAGAAAAGGTAGTCATAAAGAAAAGGTAGTCATAAAGAAAAGGTAGTCATAAAGAAAAGGTAGTTTTAAAGAAAAGGTAGTCATAAAGAAAAGGTAGTCATAAAGAAAAGGTAGTTTTAAAGAAAAGGTAGTTTTAAAGAAAAGGTAGTTATGCAGACATGTTAGATACAAAGACAGGGTAGTTACAAAGACTGATTTAATTTGATTTGATTTAGCCACATCCACAACTAAGGTGTTTGTAGTATTTTAAATTTTGCTCAGACTGCGCCCTGTACACCGCCAAGGGATCTATTTTTAACGTGCATCGAGCGTTGTGATCTGCACACGGGACCTTTTTATCGTTCGTCTCCGATGGACTAGATGTCGATCCACCTACCTGGATCAGGCGGGAGGGGGGGGGGGTAGATTTAACACAAAGAAAAGTCGGAGAATGAAGTTTTTAACCGTGTTAATAAGTTTAAATAATTTACGGTTAATCGGCGTAAAAGAAAATAGGTCAAATTATTTTATACTCGTCGGTATCGGCTTCGATCTACATTTAGAGGTGAGACGGAAGAAATATATCCACAACTCATTTCCCTGAACCCCCCCCCCCCCACACACACACACACGGTGGGCGGGAGGGAGGGTGGCTTTGATAGTTTTCAAATGGAAATAGAATATGACATAAGAACACGAGGCGAATGAAGTTTGTGATAAAGTTTAATACAATTTATAGCGAGCGAGATAAAACTTCGGCTATATTATATGAGTGTAAAATCAAAACAGTAAGGCAAGGGGCTTGTCGAAAGTGAAGATTTTGTTCGAAAAAAAAATCGACAATTTTCGACCTATGGCGGGGCTCGAACCCACTACCTTTTGAATGAGAGGCCGACACCTTGCCTATGGGCTAATGAGTCCCCTTGATAGCGAGACAGGATACTTACCGTTTGTGAATTTGATTGATTTTAACTCAAAAGCATCAAATATGACATTTAGGACAATATAATTCTGACCCTACGAAACGACTGACTGACAGACTGACTATCTAAGCTAGTCCATAATCTTTACAGGAATAACCTGCATAATTATTTAATCTTTTTATACAAGGAATAAGAAAAATTAAGATGTACGTTCCAATATATAAAAAAAATTGCAAGTTTTAACGATAACAGCGATGTGATAGGGTGGATGTTAGGGTGAAAGGAGGAGGGGGGGTATCTAAAATATGGCCATTCTTTTACTATACTGCGTACACATGTACTTGTACTTAACTTGTACGTGTACAGACTGTTGTAGTCATGCTTACTGCTCGGCTCTGGATCTCTGGAAGGATCGTTTCTGGTTTAACTAACATCCGGGCAATGGTGACGGAAAGCAAGCGACGGCATGTGTTTAAAAAAAAGACGAAGATATATGAAACAAGCTATCTATCTAGTGAGTTTCTGCCCATATCCTATATGACTAAACCCAAGACGTGAAAGTGACGATTTTAGGAAGGCATTTGTTATTGTTACAAAACAGGGCAAAGACATCCAACTACATGTACTTCACTCTCTGTATGTCTAATTAATTTGCAAGAAATGTCTATGACTATGACTGTGAGCAGGTCTGTAGGTAGACCTCATACGGTAAATAATGAAATATAATAAAGGTGCAACACTCAGACTCACCAGTTTGTAGGAAATCCAATTCACTTGTAACAGTTGATATCTTGTGTGTGTGTGTGTGTGTGTGTGTGTGTGTGTGTGTGTGTGTGTGTGTGTGTGTGTGTGTGTGTGTACGCTCTAAGTAGGTGTCTCACAAAGTTATTTAGTCATGTTGTTACAGAAGAAAGGACACAACTTCTAACTCAACACTGGCAGCAAATCAATCAACCACATAGATCTATATTAGTATATTTAAGCGTGAAAGCAGATTTAAACACATCGCCTGTCAATGACTGGTGTTAGATCTTAACTGATCCAACAAGTACGAACTAATGTTCAACTGAAGGGGCCGTGAGTTAAAGCATGTCCTTTTGAACCCTTTAGGCCGTGAGCTACCGTCTGACAGTTGACAGTCAACGCTGACCACTCACGCAGAATCCGAGACATGGTCAGGCCACTCACTTGCCACGAAACTCTCACTCTCATTGGTTGCCGTGTCTCGCCTCCCCTTCCCCATCCCCGAAACGCACGAATGACCACAATCCTTTGGTTGTTTTCAATATGGATTTAATTTTTATTATCATTTTGCTCCACATTCTTTTATATAATATATCCCAGCCAATATTTAGAGCTATTCACACGAACCAGCCACCCCCTCTCTCTCTCTCTCTCTCTCTCTCTCTCTCTCTCTCTCTCTCTCTCTCTCTCTCTCTCTCTCTCTCTCTATTCATTTTGTCTGTCGTTCTTCCCTCACCTCCACCTCTCTCTCTCTCTCTCTCTCTCTCTCTCTCTCTCTCTCTCTCTCTCTCTCTCTCTCTCTCTCTCTCTCTCTCTCTCTGTCTGTCTTGTCTGTCTTTCTCTCATTCTCTCTCTATCTGTCGCTCTGTCTGTCTGTCTCCCTCTCTCTCTCTCTCTCTCTCTCTCTCTCTCTCTCTCTCTCTCTCTCACTCATTTTGTCTGTCTCTCTCTCATTTTTGTCTGTCCCTCTCCCCCCTCCCTCTCTCTCTCCCTCCCCCCTCTCTCTCTCTCTCTCTCTCTCTCTCTCTCTCTCTCTCTCTCTCTCTGTGTCTCTCTCTCTCTCTCTCTCTCTGTCTCTGTCTCTCTGTCTCCTCTATCTGTCGCTCTCTCTGTCTGTCTCTCTCTCTCTCTCTCTCTCTCTCTCTCTCTCTCTCTCTCTCTCTCTCCCCCTCTCTCTCTCTCTCTCTCTCTCTCTCTCTCTCTCTCTCTATCTATTTATATATATATATATATATATATATATATATATATATATATATATATATATATATATATATATATATATATATTGTATTGAGTCATACAGGAGATGGACACAAAACTCATAGACAGCTTGAATCCGATCTCTTTTGGGGACTCAGTAGTCCAGAGGCAAGGTATCGGCCCCTCAACCAAAAGGTAGTGGGTTCGTGCCCTGTGTATGGTTGAACACTTTTTCGAATTTTTATCGATTAAAATCCCAGGTAGGTGGATCGACGCCTAGTCTCATCGGAAACGGACGATTAAAAGGAAGACCCGTATGCAGATCACAACACTCTGTGCACGTTTACAGGGCAGTCCAGGCAAAATTAAAAATCCTACCAAAAGCCCCGAGAAAAACCTCAGTTGTAGATGTGGGTGAATCAATTAAAAAAACCCAACAATCTCTTTGTCATTCATAAGATAAAAGCAAGCCGTCCTTTGCTTTCTGTCACCATTGCCTAAATGTCAGAAACCATTTTTGTAAGACTAGCATGACACAGTGTGTACGTACACACGGACACATATGTCATATAGAGTGAAACAATGTCTATGAATACTATGATATGATTCTAAATACCCCCATCTATCCTCACACCGATGTCGTCATCATTGAAACCAGCAATTATTGATCTTTGGAATATCCTGATGTGGCTTATTCCTTGTAATATTTATGCAGGTTAATCTTGTAAGATTATGACTTAACTTAGATACTCACTCAGTCAGTCAGTCAGTCAGTCAGTCATATCATCGTCGGGTTAGAATTATAATATTGTCTTAAATAAAAGCACAATCTGCAAAAACACACGTGTACATCTGACGACCGAATTTTTACTATATTATTATATTAAAAGTGTTCTCATAAACACATGCCTACACATTTGCTGACCGAATTTTATTATATTTATATTAAAAGTGTTCTCATAAACACATGCCTACATCTGCTGACCGAATTTTATCATATTTATATTAAAAGTGTTCTCATAAACACATGTCTACATCTGCTGACCGAATTTTTACTATATTATTATATTAAAAGTGTTCTCATAAACACATGTCTACATCTGCTGACCGAATTTTATCATATTTATATTAAAAGTGTTCTCATAAACACATGCCTACATCTGCTGACTGAGTTTTTACAATATTAGTATATTAAAAGTGTTCTCATAAACACATGCCCACATCTGCTGACCGAGTTTTTACAATATTATTATATTAAAAGTGTTCTCATAAACACATGTCTACATCTGCTGACCGAGTTTTTACAATATTAGTATATTAAAAGTGTTCTCATAAACACATGCCCACATCTGCTGACCGAGTTTTTACGATATTATTATATTAAAAGTGTTTTCATAAAAACATGCCTACATCTGCTGACCGAATTTTTACAATATTAATATATTAAAAGTGTTCTCATAAAACACATGCCTACATCTGCTGGCTGAATTTTTACTATATTATTATATTAAAAGTAATAAAAGTGTTCTCATAAACACATGCCTACATCTGCTGACCGAATTTTATTATATTTATATTAAAAGTGTTCTCATAAACACATGCCTACATCTGCTGACCGAATTTTATTATATTTATATTAAAAGTGTTCTCATAAACACATGCCTACATATGCTGACCGAATATTTACTATATTATTATATTAAAAGTGTTCTAAAAAACACGCGGTTTGCATAAAGGTAAAAGCATGCTTTTTTCCTACGCCCAAAGGGCGTGCGTTTGTCCAGCGACTACTGTTCACGTTTATTGATGACCTTTTGAGTTAAAATCGTCATGAAATCACAGCCATCAATCGTGTCATGTCTCGCTATAAATTAAAATAAAGTTCCTTCAAGTTCAAGGCCACCACGCTACATAGAGCCGCAGTTTATCTCGCCATAACCGAATTCAATCTCCGGTTGTCATAAACTTCACTCGCCGTTTGTCCTCATTTCAGGATGGGGACTCGGTAGTCAAGAGGTAAGGTGTCGGCTTCTCAACCAATAGGTGGTAGGTTTGAGCCCCACTAACGGTTAACAAATTTACTCGAGTTTTTTTCGAGCAAAATCTCTCTCCCCCCTCCCGTCCAGGTAGGTGAATCGCCACCTAGTCCCATTGGAGATGGACGATAAAAGGAGGTCCCGTGTACAGCTGTTTACAGGGCAGTCTGAGCAAAATTAAAAATCCTACCAAAACCCCCAGATCACCTTAGTTGTGGATAAATCAAATCAAAATCAAATCATAGAGCCGGAGTTTACCCGCTATAACTACAAGTACATGTATAACCAAATTCAATCTCCGGGTATCACAAACTTCACTTGCCTTTTGTCCTATAATTTCAGGTCCTCTTTTAAGTTGAGAACTTTTTGGCCTTTTTAAAAAAAAACTATTATTAAAGAACGAAATAAAACGTGTAGATCGGACATTCGGCTGAGAACTTTTTAGGCTAGAACCACACCGGCGTCGGGCCCGACGGTCAGACCCGACCCGACGTTTTTTTGCCGGCTGTGCCACCCATACCGCCAGCGGAACCCGACGGTCAGACAACACAGGCATTTGTAGAAAAAATGGCGTGTAGCAGGAGAAGAAAATTGTTGTTGTTACTGTGGCTAAGAAGAAGGATACGAAGGCACAATAGCTCATCAAAACGATTTTGCGTCCATCCCATACAACAAATCGAGCGGAAATCTCTTCCATTGGTGAGTTTCACCACCTATATCCTCTGTTGTGATGAAGCGAAAACCTATAAAATTGTCTTTCTTGTTGTAAATAGACGATCGATGCTGTACGCAAAGAATCAATGTTTCGTCATCCATTGTCAATCGACCAAGTTCCCTGAGAAATGCATCTTCCAGTCCACCGCTTGAGATTGCAAAAATGTCTATTAATAGACATGTGGCGGGAAAAGGGAAATAATTTGTATAGGAAAAAATCTTTTTACAACAAGATAAAATTGTCTCCCATTTCGCCCACGAATTTTCTACAAATGCTAAGGGACTGACCGTCGGGTTCCGCTGAAGCGTATGGGTGGCACAGCCGGCAAAAAAACGTCGGGTCGGGTCTGAAAACGCCGTGGTGGGTTCTAGCTTAAAAGTCGGCTCCGGGACGTCGGGTTTCGGTGTGGGTGGATCGTCGTTTTTGTTACCTGACACTACTGATGAGCCGGGTTGCATTTTTTCTCACGGAAATATGTCCGGTCTGACCGTCGGGCCCGACGCCGGTGTGGGTCTACCCTTAGCCTTTTAAAAAAATATATATTATTAAAGAATAAACAAAACGTGTAGATCGGATTTCAGCTGATATTTCCACTGGCGTGTGTGTCCCAGTGCTCCAAAATGCCGAGGTACTGTTACTGCTAGTAAGTTGCTAGATCTAGTCAATCACATTTTCTCCGTGAAGTTTCCCGGTTCTCAACCAGTCACAGTCGCACGGATGAGATTCATTAAAACAAAAACAAGTATTCATACTGCTCTAAATGAACTGAAATAGTATGAAAACAGTTAAATAATAATATGAATATGAACGCCCTATAGAACAAAGACGAGACAAAATAGATCTACAAAAGGAATACACATTTTTGTGACAAAATCCTGGCACCATTGACCATGACCTGTGCGTCAACACCCATCGCCTCGCCATGAAAAGAAATCTACCAACCAAGCTTATTGTAGTTAGCTCGGTTGATGGCATCATTTAGTGAGCGTATGCCAACAAATCTAATACTAATATTATATCGAACTTGCTCATCGAAAGGTGTGTGAAAATTACAGTACAAATGGGGTTATCCAAGGCAGTAAAGTCGAACCTATTCTACATATTATACAGTTGAATTTAGGAAGCTATTATATTGTTTAGTTTCAAATCCAGTCCATCTTTTATATCTGGATCAAGGGTTCTTAAATTAATTCATGAGGCGCCCCCCTTCACAGTGGGATTTGGGGGGGGGGGGCGAAGGGTTCACAACAGGGACACGAATGTTGAGCGATTGACTAGAAATTGATCTGAATCTGAGCAACGACACTCCTTGGACATAAAAGTAAATAATGAAAAAGACATTTTAAAATTGCAAACTAATCTATCGTATAAAAACGAGGGTGCTCTACGAAGTTCTAAAGGGAAAGATATAGACTTTGGTACTTTAAGAGAATGTTGCTGATGTTGCTTACAGTTGATCTCTCAGATTGTAGTTTCGTGCGTTTGTCACCTTGTGACGTCATATGCTTTCTCGAACTTCTGCGCGTGTACTACTTAGGGTAGACCCACACCGGCGTCGGGCCCGACGGTCAGACCCGACCCGACGTTTTTTTGCCGGCTGTACCACCCATACCGCCAGCGGAACCCGACGGTCAGAAACACAGGCATTTGTAGAAAATGGCGTGTAGCAGAAAAAAATTGTTGTTGTTACTGTGGCTAATCAGGGTACACCCACACCGGCGTCGGGCCCGACGGTCAGACCGGACATATTTCCCGTGGGAAAAAATGCAACCCGGCTCATTAGTAGTGTTAGGTTACAAAAAACGACGATCCACCCACACCGAAACCCGACGTCCCGGAGCCGACTTTTTAGGAAGAACGTGTTCATTCCACGCCGTCCGTCGGGCGAAATGGGAGACAATTTTATAGGTTTTTCCTATACAAATTATTTTCCTTTTCCCGCCACATGTCTATTAATAGCATTTTGCAATCTCAAGCGGTGGACTGGAGGATGCATTTCTCAGAACTTGGTCGGTTGACAATGGATGACGAAGCATTGATTCTTTGCGTACAGCATCGATCGTCTATTTACAACAAGAAAGACCCGCTTCATCACAACAGAGGATATAGGTGGTGAAACTCACCAAGAGATTTCCGCTTTTGTTGTATGGAATGGACCCAAAATCGTTTTGAGCTATTGTGCCTTCGTATCCTTCTTCTTAGCCACAGTAACAACAACAATTTTCTTCTGCTACACGCCATTTTCTACAAATGCCTGTGTTGTCTGCCGTCGGGTTCCGCTGGCGGTATGGGTGGCACAGCCCGGCAAAAACGTCGGGTCGGGTCTGACCGTCGGGCCCGACGCCGGTGTGGTTCTAGCCACAGCCGGCAAAAAACGTCGGGTCGGGTCTGACCGTCGGGCCCGACGCCGGTGTGGTTCTAGCCTTACCCGCCCCTTCCCCTTCCTGACTCGATAGGTCTACCAGACACTAGACAGACAATTCGGTCGTCTCTCATTTTGATCACGGTGAGAAAATCTGAGAAAGTATTGTGTCGCTTTTCACCACATATATCGTACTCTATCTGATACATGTCAACCAATTAAAAAAACAACAAATTTCTTGCCGAACATCTTCACCTGATGTAGTCTTGAGTCTTGAGTGAGAGACGAATGTAACAGACCTATGAAAACAAATCCCAAACAATAACTAACAAACAAAAAGAGAATTTACACATGTATTTTCAAACAAGAATGGCATAGTAATGGCTCGTAGCCTTTGACTCCGTCAAAATGCACCTTCAGCTCCGTCCAAAATGCACCTTCGACAACTTGCACGATTTTTTGTCCCCTGGACCGTGCATTTTGGCGGAGACTACTGTACAATAGCATTAGAGCTATTACCTCCCTTACATCACTCAGTTATTCGTCACCATACTTGACACTGACACACGAAATGAAGATAAACGTTTTATTGTCTTTATTAACACACAAAGTGCACGTGGTAATTGTTTTACAAACAGAAGTACACATATTACTAGTACACTCATGTAATATTAAAAACAATAACATATCGGGCTCAAAGATAGTAAAATGCTCAATTTAAACTAACTAACATGGAACATTATACATACATGTATCATGAATGTATCAAGTGAAAAATAAATAAATAAAAAACAATTTTTCAGACAAGGTAACAATTCTCAGCATCTCTCTTCCTTTCATTCAATAGTTTCATTTTCAACTTCAAATGATTTTGTCAAAGTCAAAATTACTTTATACTTTATGCCATTTATTTCCTTTTAGTATTTTTTTACTTTAAAACGACACCACTCGGTGACACTCTTCTATATCATCAGGTCCAGTGCGATGACTAGAAGACAATTACGTGTATCATCATTATCAATGTCAATGTAACAAATTATAATATGTGTAGTACTAAGTACTAGTAAAAATTTATACTTATAATGTTTATATACATGTACAATTACATTATTTACAATGTGTACGTTATTATAGTACATGTACTTTATACATTATAAAATGAAGTCAAAGAAGATTATCAATCAAATGTAACCCCCCCCCCCCCAAATAAATAAATAAATAAATAAAAATAACCTGAGATTTGGTACAATTTTTTCTACCCTGCTCATTGTTAAGTGCAAACCGAGGTAGTAATTTTGTGAAGCTGACATTTGGGCATATGACAATCTTGCAAAAACACGTCGAATCACTCTAATTAATGCAAACAAGAATTCTGAGAGCGCACAGTTGCTATTAGTGTTATGCAATGTAATGTATTACATTACATTACAGTAGTAGTATTGGTCTAAGTCTAAGTAGACAACACGTCGATTAGCACCAGAGTCCGCCTACTACTGGCTGGCAAGCTATAGTTATCTCTTAGTTTCATTAAAATTTACCCCATCCACCATTGCAGTGATCTCATGGTGAATTAAGAGGAAACTGCAAGACGAAAAGATAAGCGAAAGAAGGAAAGGAAAGAAGTAGGACCTACCAGAAGCACCTGTCAACCGCTCGCAATTGTTATCTCACGAAATAGATGTATTCCTAATATATAAATTGGCCCCTTTACAACACACCTGGACTGATGCATGCATAATGGAGTATGATGAGGATTAATGAGCATGCTACATCGTCCTATGTTTGTGGGTTTTCATATAAATATAAGTCTCTATTATATTATATATAATACTAGCAGAGTACCGATGCATGGGAAAAGGGGTAACTTTTCCTCGAAATAGTCAGGATCTGACTTCGATGGTCGAGCTAAAAAAAACCTCGAAGCAGCATAGGAGGATTGGAAATCGAAGGTCAGTCTTTACCAAGGCCCCCTATTGGCTTAAACAAGATCGGGCAAGCGCAGAATCGAGAAGTTCCAGCCTCGACCCATTGGACCCGGGATAAACATGGCGTGTGGCGCGCCTCTCCCCCGTCGAAGGCTACGGGTAGACATGGCGTGTGGCGCGCCTCTCACCGCACGAAGGCTCGGGTAGACATGGCGTGTGGCGGCGCCTCACCGTCACGAGGCTACGGGTAGACATGGCGTGTGGCGCGCCTCTCACCGTACGAAGGCTACGGGTAGACATGGCGTGTGGCGACACCTCTCACCCCGTACGAAGGCTACGGGTAGACATGGCGTGTGGCGACGCCTCTCGTCACGAAGGCTACGGGTAGACATGGCGTGTGGCGACGCCTCTCACCCCGTACGAAGGCTACGGGTAGACATGGCGTGTGGCGCGCCTCTCACGTACGAAGGCTACGGGTAGACATGGCGTGTGGTGCGCCTCTCACGCCTCGGGTCACCGTCTCACGTACGAGGCTACGGGTAGACATGGCTTGTGGCGCGCCTCTCACCGTACGAAGGCTACGGGTAGACATGGCGTGTGGCGACGCCTCACCGTCGAAGGCTATGGGTAGACATGGCTTGTGGCGACGCCTCTCACCGTCCTGAAGGCTACGGGTAGGCATGGGCGTGTGGCGGCGCCTCTCACCGTACGAAGGCTACGGGTAGACATGGCGTGTGGCGACGCCTCTCACCGTACGAAGGCCTACGGTGTGGACTGCGGGTGGGTATGAGCGTGTGGCGCGCCTCTCACCGTTCGAAGGCTACGGGTAGACATGGCTTGTGGCGACGCCTCATCGTACAAAGGCCTCTGGGTGGACATGGCGTGTGGCGGACGCCTCCTCACCCTCTCATCGCCGTCACCGGCTCAGTGGGTGACGTGAGTGGTGCAGCAGTGCACGCATTCGCATTTGGCCTAGATCTAGATCTAGACGGAGACCCACGTGGGCACATTGGGGTCGAACCATTGTAGGTCAGCTCAGAGGACTAAAATAATTATGTTGAATTTATGATGATTCACAAAGCGAGTGCCGACAATTGAAGAAACAGAATAATACGATTTTATACGCCTAAGACCTTCCCGGTTTGATCACATTGTCGGTGCCAAATATGAGCTCTGTCCGCTCATCCGTTAAGAAGATTAGCGGCAACGCACACACACACACACACACACAGAAAGTGAATTATATAGATAGAAGTTTTATAATTTAAAAAAAAAAAGTGGAATATTCAGGGCTGGTTACATGGTCGTTAAATCTTTTAGGTAAATCAAGATATCTTTATATTTGGTGTACAATTTAGTACAATGTAATATAATAGAGATGCTTATCTTATAAAAGTATAAGCGACATTTGAGAAAAGGTAGGAAAACTTTTAATATGAATAACAAACTCCACAAACCAAGTCATCAAGATGATGGTAATGGCACAATACATTTTTGTTCTAATAGTAATACTTAGTAAAAAAGATATTTACATATTTGTGAAAACTCATTAGGAAAAACCCTACCCCACTTCTTCGAATGAAAAAGGATATGACATCATCATCAAAAAGAAAATCCTTTTCTTGTTTTAGATACCGGTACAATAGAAAATAAAAATAAAATTGGCACATAATGGAAATGGCAGAAGTACCAAGCTTGCATGCTCACAAAAATGTTTGTGGAATATCTGACAAGGCTATCACAAAGAAATCTACTTGCTGCCTAGTGTATATCATGAACTAATGCAACAGTTGTTTACAATTAAGTTATTAATTAATTAAATAAAAGTATATATATTTCCCGAAAAGCTTATTTTCGTCTCAAGTTTATTATAATTTCTTCATTGAAGTTCAAAGATATTAAGTTTTAAAGTCTAAAATTAATTATAACTGAGACAGGTTTACTTTTCATCAAAGTTGCGTCCCCTTGCTTAGGCACACAGATTGAATAGGAAGCGAGGGCGTAGGCTTTTTTTTTTTGGTTAGTTTATTATTTTGAAGTAACCCTGTCCATGGATAGTTAGTTCCCGCGCAGTCTTTTAATCTTTTATTAGTCTTTTTCCCCGTAATGACAAATAATCAAAAAAATAAAGCAAAAGTTTAAAATCAAAACCATTGAAATTAGGTAAAACATCTCCCACTTCGATTAAACGCTTTGTCATCATTTTTTCTTTGATGGTGTCGCCTGCCGAGTCCTTGGGTGAGGAGTGAGGAAAGCGCACCATGGGTTCAGGAGCCCATCACAGGTAGGAGGCTGTACTGTAAATACTACACTACTCAGTGGATCCCAGACAATGACATAATACACTTCCATTACTAGATTGTATTTCAACAGTTCCACAACACTTCACGTTCAATACGTGCATACATTTCAACACCACGAGATATAAAATTCCAATTCCTGGAATAAGAGAATTTTAAACAATACATTATTGTGATTGTCACATACATTGTTAATGTTATGTTAAAATTCAATATCAATAATGCATATTTTAACAACGTGTGTACTCCCCCGGCCTCATAAAATTGCTCCATTTCATTTTAATCATGCCATGCTGCATTGTCAATGGGGTCATAAGGAGGGTTCTTGTCTTTCTTGTTGCCGACGACGTCCGCCCCTTTAAGGTCATCAATGTTATTGTTATCGTCCTTCGCCTTCAGAGCTTTCTACAAGATGAGTTAAGGAGGAAAAAAAAGAAAGCCATTTCTATGAATTTCCAAAGTTATGTTATAATAGACATTAATCTGCTAATCAAATTATTAAGACTGATGTAGAATGGAGAAATGGAACACATCTAGACAAAAAACACGATGAAATTTCTGATTCAACAAGTGAGCAAAGTACTGTAGTGTTATCACAAGATTTCGGCTGAAAGGCTATGGTATGAGTATCACTATCAGTGATCTAGCGGCTTGACTGCCATGCCAGACATAGGACATTGGCAATGCTAAGAAGCCGACATCGTATTCCTTGGAAAAGACACTCTTTATGTCTAAATCATTTCTGAGCAAATTAATAACTTTACATAATATGTATTATATTTATGTAGGCCTACTTAGAATGCAGCAAGCAAGAACAATGCGTTGATGCTGTCTGCATCTAACACGGAGAGTGATGTCGTATTTCACCGTTCACTCTTAGGTTCTTCAAAGTTGCTATTACTGTAAATTATCCACTAACTCATGTATTACATTCATACCAATTACTATGTGTGGGTCGGCTTTCTTCATCTCAAAGGCCAAAGCCTCGTCATTGGTCAGTATTGCACATTCACCCAGATAAAAGCTTGCTAATCAAGCAGTTTTGAAATGGGAGGACCAATCAAATTACAGTTCATGTAAATGGGTGTCTTTGTAGAGGAAATGTGTTGAATAACCAATTCAATTTTTCAAAACTTTCAATCATCCCTGAAGAAGGCAAGTATTCATATATGTGCACACAATAAAATTACAATGTACAAAATCTTATATAAAATTACCATTGACAGACAAGAGAGAGAGAGAGAGAGAGAGAGAGAGAGAGAGAGAGAGAGAGAGAGACAGACAGAGAGAGAGACAGAGAGAGAGACAGACAGACAGACAGACAGACAGAGAACAGAGACAGACAGACAGAGAGACAGAGAAAGAGACAGACAGATGTGAAAGAAAATAAAATAATAATGAAGCACTGCTGGAGAAACATAATATGCTTTAAGTTAAAGGTTTATGTAGAGTTATCATTTTCTCATGAATCTTATAGCTATTAATCTGACACAGTGTGTGATCCTTGTCATGGACATCACAGATGCCTTCTTCATTGTTTGCTGGTCACAAAATGAACCTACACTCGTTGACACTCATAAATGATTAGTAAACACAAATTAACAACCTTTTGAAGTTTATTTTTGTTCTTTATACAAATGCATTCTGGTACCAGCAAATAATGTGGAGACCGACATTTTCAATGATCGACTTATAAAAAAAAGAAAATGTTTTTATTCAGAGACGGAACTGATTTTTCAGAAAGTACACACATGTTGTTGGGCTTTACATTGCAAACTGAAAACTGACTCACAATTTTGTGTTAATCTGATTTATCATCAAAGATATCACATTAAAATCATTTACATTTCCAATTTGCTTTCCGGTGTAAAAGTGTAGTGTCAGTGCAAGGGGCTTGTTTTCATCTTATTATTATTTGTTTTCTTTTTTACAAACTTAGTTCAAGGCAAGAGTTGTCCAATATTTGACGAATTCATGGAAACACGGGGCGATGTTTGTGTTTCTAATCCAACCATCAAGAATAGCGATGCGCTGTCATCAGCAAATTTAACAAAATCTATTTTCATTATAAAATTAATCCTACAGTCATTGGTAAATTAGATAAAAGCAAAGACGATAGAACACAACATCCATGTGGAGACCCGACTTTTGGTTTGTATCTTCAGGGGTAAACTTGATTAATAAAACCTGTTTTGTGATCAGTTGGTGAGAAATCTGATATAATCCATTATACCCGTTGGGAGTCCAATTTGAAATTGTGAATCAGTTTGTCAATTAAGATAAATGTAGTTTGTAGGGTATTGAAACAAGAGCGGTGCCGTGCATTATGAAACAAGTGGTTATGAACGATGGGAGATAATTGAATGCCCACAAATAATAATACATGTACTCTGTATATCGTCGGCACCATATCACAGCAGTGTTAAACGACACATAACTTTCCACTGAACAGCAAACTGCTTTTAAATTTCATGTTTGAGATTCACGTGAACCACTGTAGCTACCCGGACATACTCAAACCTTTTTTGCGAAGTTTATCTGTACACTCATTCCATCAATCTGTGTCCAGGTATCCATTGTAATATGGTGCATTGTGTTGACTGACATAACTGTTGAAGAAGTAGTGAAAGATGATTTAACTGGCTTGTTTTAGTTGTATTAAGTGCCTTAGTACGGTTGGCATCCGTGAAAAGGACTACTCTTTGTGAGATGTCGAATTTGTCTAACAGTAGTGTTGTGGCTTCCTCAATAGCAACTACTTCATAGCTTTACAGTTTTCATAGCTTGCCTTGATGCAATAGACTGTTTAGCTTGATTTCCATCTGACCAGACTATTAAATTCCACAGCCTCCAACTTTGATTGCATCTTTGGCAGATCCATCAGACTCTAATCCATTCTTGTGGAGGATAGAGCTCTGTAATGGCTTTGAATGCTTTGTGTCTGATGGTCTTTGGTGATTATTAAGTGCGTTTTGGTTGTTATTCCTTCTATGGTATCTCGAATTTCTGGGTGGAACCATACTCCCAAGCTGGACATGCAGTAAATATTTTTAGAGGTTCAATTATCTGTGGGATTGATAATTCTCCCCTCAGCTCTCTTGATTTCTCTATAAAATTACTTCTTTTCAGTCTTTTTCTTACTGGTTCTTGTGATTTAACGGATGCTCTTTTTAGTCTTTTTTACTTTAGCACATTGGATCTATAATTCCATTGCTGCGATAAGGTGTTGATCCTGTTATTATCCCGAGGCTTTGATTTTGGACCACTCTGACCTTTTGAAAGTTTGATGCTGTGTTGTTCCCCATATTCTAGAATTGGGACATCTCTTCCGTGTTTTCCACATGTGATTTCTAGGTCAATCTTTGGTCAAAGGTTACTTAAAAGATTTAGGAGTATCATCCTTCTCCAGAAGCCTTTACAAGTTCCTAATTTCAGTTTGGCTTGTTGATATTTAGTAGAGAGGCTGAAGACTGAATAGGTTGTCTTGCTGGCATTTACAGACATGCATACATGTACCATTTATTTGTCCATTCTTCCAAGTAGTTCAATGGTATCTGCATCTTTCCTTGAGCTGTGCAGACCTAGTCTTCTGTGCTGATGACGGCTAAATTATCTGCATAAATGGATCCCTTTACTCCGGGGGATAACACATTTTCGAAGTCTTTCATGATTATATATATATCAAGAATAATGTAGGTGAGAGAACTCCTCTGGGGAACTCTGTAATTGAGGATTGCTGTCTTGCTTCTGGTCTTTCCAATATTCACTGTAAAAGACTAGTACATGTAGTTCAATTCTTTTTAATTTTTCGTCTAGTGCAAACCAGTGATTCAACAGGGGACAAAGGCTGTGCAGTACAGTGGGTGGAGTTAAAAAGAGAAGACTGGTCATTATCATTATTTACAGTACGTTGGATAGGTATATGAAGGAAGGTAACAATGCATGGCAAATTGTTGATAGGCATAAGTTAGCCTAAAATATTAACGATGGGATTACATTCTTGTGTGATAGAGAAAGAAAAAAATTCAGAATCAATTATGGACATATTTTATTATAATTTGGGGGAAATTTTCATTTTGAAATGGACAAAAATTGGTTTCAATCAGATTACGGGCATTTAGGAGAAACAGGCATTGTGGCAGTAACTTTTGTACTGCATTAATAGCCTCTACAGAACTCACCAGGCCGCATGTTGATAAGTTTTCAGGTTAGGCCTGGTGAATGATAATGGAATAACCACTGCGTCTATCCATCAGTTCTGATGGCTAGCCATGGCCTTGAAAAAAAAAGTCCACTGGCTTGAGTTTCTCATCGTGTCAAAATGGCCAGAATAACAAGCCCATTGCATTCAATCACAAATTATTCAGCTGCATTTGACATCAACGTCTCACTCTCAGAAACACTTTTTATTTCTCATAAATTACCCTCCACAAACTGAATGTAGCCACCTAAGAAAATCCTTCCCTTTAGAGCTAGATCTGGCTCTAAATTTTAAAGTACACTTGAATTATGATGACACTCTATAGATTTTATGGAACATTTAGGGTCACAGGAAGGTTTTAAAAATACATCTCCAGTAGTGACCGCCTAAATGCATGGTGCTTGGGAAGCAGAGAAAACGGGCATTTAGGTGAAGAAGGTCAGAGGCAACAATTTGGGGGATGGGGTGATCAGCAAGATTCATAATCCTCATGAATGTTAAAATCAAGACATAGCACAGACAAGGATAAAGATTCATATTTATAATATATATCGTCTTAGAAAAGTCATCAGTTTTACAAAAAATGTAATGCGAGAAATAGGGACAGTGAGCGCGCAGACGGGTTGAACATCGCTCGCAGTGAAGACCCCAATGCACAATAATGGATACGATCAGTACGACGAGGCAGGGCAGCAACAAAACTGTTCACATGATCTTGTCCCTCGATCGTAAAATGAGTGCCCGGTCTATTAAAACGCCCGGTGACTGCATGCCACTTGTAACATCAAGAAAAAGCTGAGGGCGGAGTCCCGAAGACTGCTCAATTCTAATTGCGAAGTGACTATTCGTCATAAAATAATGATGAATACCTCGGAGAACAAAAAATTATGCTATTCGTCATTAGTATCTGATGCATTGCCGATTACGGATACCTTTTTGTTACTTGGGTACACTCTCGCAGTAAGTGCATCATTTCATTGTTCCCAGCTTCATTCATTAATTGATTGCCAAGCTGACTGCTTCACCAGGGACAATATCCGTCAGCCTTGTCGTAGGTCCATTTTTGAGTCTGACAACGATTTCTTACAGAAAATCTAGATATTAGGTCTAGATTTAAGATTAAATCTAAATCCGAGTATTTATTTCCACAAATAGAGTGGGAGGGAGAGAAACACAAGACCAAGAGAAAGAGAGAAAGAGAGAGAGAGAGAGAGAGAGAGAGAGAGAGAGAGAGAGAGAGAGAGAGAGAGAGAGAGAGAGAGAGAGAGAGAGAGAGAGAGAGAGAGAGAGAGAGAGAGGAGAGAGACAGACAGAGATGGACAGAGAGAGAATGAGAGAGAGACAGACACACACAGAAAGAAAGAGAGAGAGAGAGAGAGAGAGAGAGAGAGAGAGAGAGAGAGAGAGAGAGAGAGAGAGAAAGAGAGAGAGAGAGAGAGAGAGAGGTAGAGAGGCAAAGGCCAAGAAAGATAGAATTAGAGAGACACATAATACACATATGAGAGAGAGAGAGATCTGTATTATCATATCAAATCACACATGTCGCATCTAAATCTAATGGTGAATCGTTCCCATCCACCGTATTTATCTCTGTAATTTGTTACAGCCAGGTGAAAATAAAATCATTATTAGATCTACCGTACATCTAGATGTTTAAATTTATACACTAGTCATTACAAAACTACAAAGTCTATTCCTAATTTAACTGGGATCATGCTCAGGTCCATCATTCATCATTAATGATAGATAGCGGCAAAGTCTATCCGTCATTAATGGCGAACAAATCGGGACTAGCTTAGACTTTCACCATTAATATTAATGACGGATGGTGGCAAAGTCTATCCGCCATAATAACGAATAGCGCTGGCCTTCTAATTGCCCGGTGACAAACCAGTGATCAAATGGGACAAAGGCTGTGATGTACAGTGAGTGAAAATAAGAAGAGAAAACTGGTCATCATTTATTACATTACTATGGATCTATAATGAAGGGTAGTTACAATGCATGGCACAAAGCCCTATTAGTGATGGCATTACATATATAACTATAAATAAAAATAAGGAATAATTTTTAATCAATTATATGGACGTATTATGATAATTTAGAGGAAACGATACCTGCAGTTGCCGTCGACATTCCAGACGTAAGGGCGAAAATCTTGGTTTTGAAACAACATTTAGAGTGACAATTTATATAGAAAAAAATCAGTTTCACTGAGTTTCCAGGCATTTAGGCGAAACGGGCATTAGAGAGAGGGCATTATGGCGACGGGCATTTAGGTGGTCACTAATGTATAAAAAGGAAATTTTACTGTTAAGCAGTGTAAAAGAAAGTGGGTCAAATTTGTACGTTCGCTGTCAGTATCTGCTTAGATCTACATTTAGAGGTGAAAATAAAGAAATATATTCACAATCCATTTCCTTGAGCCCCCTACTCCCACATAATGGTGGGGCAGTTGGGGTGACGTTCAGGGTAAGGGATTGTAGATAGATTTCTTCATTCTCACCTCTAAGTGTAGATCTGAAGTCGATATTGACGAGTACAAATTTGACCCACTTTCTTTTACGTGGCTAAACCGTAAAATTACCCTGTAGGGCCTATATATACAAACTTGTAAAACTGGATCTAGATCTAATGGTTTTGCTCACCTTCATTCTCTAGGCATCTGGTCCGGGATAAAGTCGGGCAATGTCTCTCAGGAAATGAACAAGGAGCTGTCGAACCTCTGAATGCTTTCTGCGCCATATATACTCCCCAAGATGGAGAGCAAAATGTTGGGGCCTTGTGGGGCCCGAGGGGCAATGACCGTTTTATATCCAACCATGTTGACTCAACCTTATTAGTGCACAGTCCCAACTCAGAGTCAACAAAATGTTCTGAATGATTGACAGTTTCAAGTTCATAACCGAGAGCTCTAAGTTTATTATGAGAAATAAAACAGTCTGTCCGAATGGTTGATCCCATTCTAACCTTATCTAATATTACTCCAAGAATGGTTTCTTCTGTTCTGTCTGCAACTGGGATCAAGAAATGTTCATTAAACTTAGTACAAATACCAGCGAAAAGCCACTGACCAGGCATTACTGATCTATCCCTATTATGCTTTCTGTTCCCAAATTCTGCCTCTTCTATTTCCACCGTGCAATTTGGTCCCCGATTTTCTTGTATCCGTCTGAATAGTATGACGCTTCCAAGCACACATGCCTACAAAAATTGAAAAAATCTACAACTGTTTCCCTGCTAGTTTCCTGATTATCGTAGCTCCTCCCCGACGTTTCTAGTGATGCTCTCTCTATTGTTGATTTTTGCAAAAAGAAGTACACTAACACCAGTGCTTTCTGAATTGTTATTTTGAGTCCTCGAAAAAAGTGTTCTTAACTGCTTCTACGTGATAGGTCCCAAACTGTCGACACTTTTTTTGAACACATAAAACGCAATCGAAATGGTTTAACCAAGGATTTTGTTTTCTCTTTCCTCAGTGAAGTCAGTAAAGCGCAACAGCTTCGACAAAGTACGCTTTTAGGTAAAAGGCCATAACTTCGACAAAACTCTACTGTTGAGTCAAATGTAGCGGTTTCTAAAAGCAGGTCCGTCAAATTCATGAATTCGTCACATACCATACGTGGTTTTTTTCGACAGGAGCATCGACATCAGCTTTATTACAGGCCATTGCAGGTGAATGCAGGTACACATTGATGCAGAAGGGTTTGTGATATTCAGTAGGTCTGTCATTCAACAGTTTTGAGCCGTTGGGCATATCGATATATCGTTATAGTTATCGAGTTATACACTATCGTATCATATCGAAGTCGAAAACATAATCATGGATATTTCGATATTTTGTACGCGAAAAAGATAAAAACAAATTTTAAAAATCCGAACGTTTGAAGTTGCTCTCAGCGTTGGCTAAGAGGTACCTTTGCATTCCTGCCACCTCTGCCTTTTTAGAGCCTGTGTTCTCAAAAGTCAGTGAATTAGTCTCAATCTATAAAACATCGATTTGATTCTTGTCCTCACAATATTCCAGTTCATTCCTGATTTCAATAGGCCTAAGAGTTACTACTGTAACTGTATGTTTGATAATATTGATAAGAAGAATTTATCATGTTTCAGTACTTTTTTTTTTGTCATTTATCAATTGTAAAAAGTCTCAAACGTACATTTGAATTAGACTGCCTTGCGTTTAGTTCATATTTCATCTAAATAATATGTCTTTAAATAGTTCATTCCGGTGAACTGATACGTCGGTTCGCAGCCATAGATAATGGCTGTCGTTATTCCCAACCTTGTTGGGAATATGTTCCTAATTGTTTTCTTTATTCATAATATCATTGCCAACACTAGCTGTTTCTTATTCCCAACCGAGTGTTGGGACTAGATATACGCCCTATTTAATAATGCCTTTGCAAACTTTTGAACAGAGAGAGAGAGAGAGAGAGAGAGAGAGAGAGAGAGAGAGAGAGAGAGAGAGAGAGAGAGAGAGAGAGAGAGAGAGAGAGAGAGAGAGAGAGAGAGAGAGAGAGAGAGAGAGAAAGAGATACACACACACACACACTGACACACACACACACAACCTATCAGCGATAAAGCTTCACCTGTACAGAAGACCAAAGCTCATGACCATGACATTGTTTACTGAATGACTTGTCTTTTTATTGTTGCCTTTTCTTTTCTCTTCCTTCACTTACAATCTAGACACACATTAGGTTTACATTTCAGACGAATTTTTTCGTTATTTGTGTTTTATGTTGAATATATGCAATGAAGGAGGGAAAGAAATAAAGTTGTTTTCTATTCATCTCAATACATTATGATAGCATGAAGAAACGATATGCTTTGAGAAACTAAGGACGACTGTTCACTTAATGAAGAAGAACGTAGTGTGTGATTGATACGCCACCTTATCTAGGTTCCATACTCTCTCTCTCTCTCTCTCTCTCTCTCTCTCTCTCTCTCTCTCTCTCTCTCTCTCTCTCTCTCTCTCTCTCTCTCTTTCTCTCTCTCTCTCTTTCTCTTTCTCTCTCTCTCTCTCTCTCTCTCTCTCTCCTATATATATTTATTTTTCTATCTCCCTCCCCCTCTCTTTCTACCTCCCCTTCTCTCTCTATCCCATCTTTTTCTCCCCCCACTCTCTCTTTATCTTTCTCTTCTTCAGCCCTCATCTATTTAAATTTATGAAGAAATTATAATTGTCCACTAAAAGAAACAGTTGTGTTAAGTTTCAACGGAACAATAATAGTATTATCATTAGTATCAATCATCTGTAGCGCTAGAGGGGAAACAACGAAGTGCCGCGCAGGTGAAGCTTTATCGCTAATGGCACATCGCCTCCATGAAATCTCGTGTTCAGACTGACCGATCGTGTTGTTTGTAGAGTCAGTGTGTAGAAATGGGGGATGATGAACATGGATCACCTTGACTGTGTCGAGGCTTGTGAATTTTAAATAGATGCTTTGTTTAAGATGGTGCCAGTGGCTAAGAAACTGATAAATATAGTGAAATTGGAAAAGGACGAAAATGTTGGATCTGATGGTATCGCTAGCATTTGATTTTCGATATATCGTTATTATTCTGCTGTTCACGAAAAAATATCGATATTACCTAATTCCTAGTAAAATAACGAAGTGGCTATTGATCCAACTTCATGGCCATACTCCATACCATGTACATTTACTTCTATTACTATTAGTACAGGGTACATGTATTTGCGTCACTCTTCAACTTTGCGTTCGTTACCTGTAACACAGTGAAGTGAAGTCAAAAGTGATAAATGGCAATAATTGTTAATGATGTGTTCAATGAGAGTGGAATCAAAACAGACTCCTACTTTATATTAAACTTGCTGCAGACCTATATAAATACTTGTGTTGATTTTAATCGTAAATGTTTGTTAGTCTAATAGAGTTGATTTTATAAGGTTCTGCCACTTTGTAATATGAGTCTTGTATGCTTGTGTGTGTGTGTGTGTGTGTGTTGTTATTGTTGTGGCTTTAGATTAAATCACTTGAAACTACTAGTACTGCTACTACTACTACTACTACTACTACTACTACTACTACTACTACTACTACTACTACTACTACTACTACTACTGCTGCTGCTGCTGCTACTACTACTACGTCGACTACTACTACAACTACTGCTACATGTACCGGGTGACCACAAAAAACCCAACCCCAACAGAACCCAATAAAGTTGTATTTAAATGAAAACTTCTGCCATGACATATAAAAACTAAGACCATGTGCTGAAATACGGGGTATTGAAATGTTTTGTGTTAAAATTTGACATTTTATAAACACAATATTAACGTAATCAATTAACCTTTTAAAAAAAATGTGTCAAAACTGACAAGCGCCAGTGAAGAAGGCGCGGTTTCAATTTAACTTTTGTGAAGTCAATAGTGGTAAAACCGTTAAAAGTGGAGACATTGATTGACCCGATAGAATTTTATAAATAACACGATCTATGATCTTATATATACAAATACAAAACCAACGAACATGTTTTTTTTTACATTATTTTGAAGGACATACTCAAAGTGGCCACCATGTCTACACAAAGCAAGGGTGAGGCAGGTATTGATTTGAAGTGTTTAATTATCTCTGCCCCTGTCATCGGATATTATTATTAAATTCTAAATCCATTGTTCTCTGTACACACACTTTTAGATCGTCGATTGTTTTGGGGGATCTCTCTGTAGCAATTGTCCTTAAGTTACCCACAGAGAAAAAAAGTCAAAAGGGTTCAAATCCGGTGAATGAGGTGCCCTTGCACAACAGAATATGTCCTGGCATGCATAAATATCAACGCAAAAGGACCTCTGTTGTTCACGGCATATCAATGGCTATCCAGCAAAGGTAAACAATTGTGAGGGCTAAAGGCAAATTGATATTCCCGCCTTGGGAACCATGATTTCATAGCCTCCAAAATTCATCGCCATTGACATGAAGTTTGAGCATGACGCACCCATGGTACACACCAGTGCTTTGCTTAGTCGAGAAAAGATTTAAAATGCGCAAAATTGTATTTTGGGGGCCATGTTAAAAAAAAATATTCATAGTTTGAGCCACACAAATCAATTTTGAAATTTGGTGTGCAACATTTCATATGGTTCATCTCTATGTCAATGAAATTTCATCAAAATTCGACTCAATTTGCAAAATTTAGACCTTTCAAGGGTTCCGTTTTTTATGTGGTCACTTGTTATTACTACATGTCTACTACTGCATGAATCATTACCACTACAACTACATGTGCTTCTTCTACTACTACTACTACTAAGTACTACATAGCACTTCTATTACTAGATACAATTCTAGTACATGTACCTCTACTGCTACTACGGTACTACTACTACATGTACAATTACTACATGTACTCCTACTACTACATGTACTTCTACTACTACTATTACAAAGTTCACATGCACAATGTAGCCTATACTACTACCACTACTTACTACATGTACTACTAACTACTACAAATACTACTATTACTACTAACTACTACTACTGCTGCTGCTAGGCCTAGTGGCAGATTAAGGCCAGAATTATACTAAGACCGTTTCACGGCGTCAAACAGCCGGATCTCAAGGAAAACAAAATGCAGTGAGTTACGTATTACAGTTCATTGAAGTAGAGGATTTAACAAGCAGCCAACGCATCGTGTCACACTCACATTTTGAATTTCATCCGTCTGTAAGGAACAGGATGGGTTTGATGCGATAACTCATGACCGGAAACGTCAGCAAGGATGCTTTTAATCAAAGTTTAAAACCAAAATATTGCTTTAAATCACTTTTTTGATTTCAGAAATGAAATCAGCATATTGAATAACCTGAAATTGCGTGAAAATCCGCATCTTTAGAGTGACCATTTGTTGAGTTTGGTGTTTAAATGTTTTTTTTAGGCGAGAGTTTGGCAAGCCCCTCTTTCACCCCAACGATGATACTATTGACCTATTCAGCTCTCTATAGAGGCCTACTACATACGCAATCTTATTTCTCTTAGGTTTGTGCTTTAAAAACATATGTTTACCACTTCTTTAAATGACGATGATCTTATTGTGGCAGTCCAAACAAGGTCCGCTATTTATGACAAGGGGGACATAAACCACAGCAACAGAGATTACGTGATGGAACTATGGAATGAGATTGTTAATAGGATGTACATACATGTATATGCTGCGAGTGCGATGTCTATGTCTATGTGTTCGTCTTATTCTATTTTTCCAACATAGCCACAACGCTAATTTCTGCTTCCTAGTCAGCGTCATTTCCAAGAATGAAAGAAATTTACAATGGTCTCTGTATCAAATGTGTACATTCAGACGGCGAAAGCTGAGGTTAATATAATTAGATCTTAACGGCGTAAGCCGTGCAGCGAAACGGGCGGGCTTAGTGTATATAATTTATTATAATTCTGGCCTAAGTCGCTGCCGTAAGGCACAGTTTGATAGGTGGCCTGAAAATAGAGGTACTGTGTGGCCATCGATAAAAAGAAAGTTGAATTTAACGACAGAAAAAAATCAGAACCATTTTGTTTGTGGCTAGGTATATTTGGGTCGCATACAGCCTAAATAGCGCAAACCCTTGGCCCCAGGCTATTTGGGCCGAAGGTACCGCCAAAAATAGCAAGCTGGTTTACAATTTGTTCACTGTTTATATATGTTTTCATATTATGGGCCTACACTTTATTTCTACGCATTACATGTAATTACAATGCACCAGGCATCACCCTAAGTAGTCTTAGTATACTCGAGTCTTGATGAACATGTAGATTAGTCTGATTAGACAGCCTTGCTCGAGAACAATGAGGAGACGCTCTCCATTTTGGCGAGACTACTACACTACTAGTACTAATCCTATACATGTATATATATATACAAATACAGTATCTTCTCTGCGTATTGGTTTCCCGATCCCTCTCTTGCCCTCTATTTTTGCTTCTCTTAGTCTTATATTCGCTTATCCGTTGTTTCCAGTCTCTTTTTTGTGTGTCCACAATATTTGAGTTTCCTCTTTTATTGTTGAGAAGCCATTGGGGTTGGATCTTTATAACAACTTAATTATTCGTGCTGTAGACTTAAAAAATGTTAGCATTTCTGCTAGCTAGCCTTCTTTGATTTTGATGTTGACGTCAAAAACCCACCAGATGAACGAGGTACAGTAATGTTCCTTCAAGGTCGTAATGGCCCATAGATCCTAAGCGTATCCCGGTTTCAATAGCGTAAAGCGGAACAGGTAAGCATAATCAATCACCCCCTGGCCTGGATGCTGATTTGACGGATGTTGTTACTAACGTTACTCCCAAGCTAGTGGAGTGGGGGAAGTGCGTTTTAAGTGTCTTTCCCAAGGAACACAACGCCGGGCCTAGCTTTGCTAGGATTCGAACTCAAGGCCTCACGATCCTCTGTCCGAGAACCTTACCTCTCAGCAATCGACGCCAGATGAACGAGGTGACTGAACTGACAATGACATGTTATTATTAATAATATTAATATTAATTAATGTCCGCATTTGAACATTTTGACCAGAGCATAGACACCCCCCCCCCTTGACTAATTGATGCGAACTATAATTTACTAAAACAGTAAAACTAGGCGTAGAAGAAGCATGTTTTTAATTTTAAACTGATGATAACTGGACTGATGATAGTCTGGATCAAAACGAATCAGGCCTTACCGTTAGTTATTATATGCAATGCAATGGTTACCTAGTGTTGTTTATGTAATAAATAGGAGGAACAAGGAAGAGGAATGACATGTTCTAGAAAAATATACTGCTTGACGTGCTTCGTTCTTCCTTATCTTTCTTTTACTTTTTTTTACAAATGTATCTCCCTCTTGTTTTGAGTCTGAACTCTATAGTTTAAAGTTCAGACTGATAAATTTGACGTAATGAATGATTATCTAGGCTACAGTGCAACAACCGCCATGTATTCAGTAATCGCCTAAGAAGAGACCGAGTTAGATACCCGCCGACTAAGATAAGAGATATTTTTGTTGTCTTCCGAGGACTGGCCTCTTAGTCTTAGTCAGTGGCGGACACCACTGTACGACTACGAGGTCCATTTCATAAGTAAGTTTCTCTCTATATTATACTCTATTCAGATTCAACGTAACCACTGTTGTGATCAATGGACTTTTTGTAATTGCCGTAACAAACCGTCAAATTGACTCAAATGCAGTGACGTGTCGTAAGTGACGACATTGTCCAAGTACAATACCTGATGTGGCAAGTTTACAATTTACAGTCTATTTCTGATTCAAGTCTTTGTCCACAAAGGCGTTTCTTCATCTTGGGGAAAAGATGGAAGTTACGAGTCACAGGGAGTTGAGAGAGCCAGATCAGGCGAATAGCATGAATGTTCCAACGTTTTCCAGGTGTCACAGTCCAAACTTCAGTCACTATTTTGGCTTTGTGGACGGGAGCATTGCCAGTAATGTCAGGGTGGAGGAACACAACTCCAGCGACCAGCTGACCACGTGATGTTGTTTTTTTCCCCGACAGCTGGTCTAAACTTTTCTTGTAGAAGGATTATTTTATAGTATTGGGTGTTAATTGTTAATATTAATAGTATGTATGTAGTAGTACATGTTGGGACAGGCCATAGCAACATTACACCTTTGGTGTAAAAAAACACCCTGTGCGCGACCTTCAATGATCCTTGTTTGCAACTTGCTTTTTCTGGACATGGATCATCAAAATCTCTCTATTCTCCTGACTGTTTTTTTTGTCTTAGGATCCCAAGAGTAAACCCCACTTTCATCTGCAATGCTTTTTAAGTGCAAATCCTAGAAGGGTTGATGTGCATGTATGCCAAGTTTTCATAGCTATACTATAAGTAAGTATAACCATATATATAACGACACACATTTTATGGACATGGGGAAACTTAATACAGTAGTCACTGGATAAACGTATGCCTTTTAAGCGCAGGAAAAAGCGTGCTTTTAATACTTTTATGCATACCGTGTGCTTATGAGAACAATATTATTATACAATATATACAGTAAAAATTGGTCAGCAGATGTAGGCGTGTGTTTATGCAGAATATGCTTTTATGAAGTGTACTTTTATCCAGCAACTTCTGTAATGGAATGGACCCCGTACATGTATAATTTATACCTTCATTCCATCATTCAGTTATCCATCATCATATATTATTTGACACACAAAATTAAGATAGACAAAAGTTTTACAATATATTAATTGTCTTTACAAAAAATATACATGGTAGGCCTACATACATGTAGGATACTTGTTTTACAAATTTTATTAATATCAATAATTAATAACATATTTGGAACACATAGTAAAACAAACAAATTTAAACGTAAACGGAATATTATGTGAGTGCATAAACTTTCATCAAGAGAAAAAAATCAACAACAATTTTCAAATCATGATAATAATTCAAGGCATCTCTCTTCTTTTCTTTCAGTAGTTTCAACTTCAAGCGATCTTGTCACAGTCGAAACTATTTCATATATATGCATGTATATTATTATTAATTGTTATGCCATTTCCCCCCTTTTTTCTCTCAAAGTTCCATTACATTTCAACACTTCCTCCATGTATTTCCAACATCACAAAACAAAAATTCCAATTCCTAGGATTCAACGAATTAAAAAACCCAACATTCTTGTGATAGTCAAATTGTTGTTATGATTTGACATTGATATCAATAAGCACACTATGTACCGTAATTGAAATTGATCCCGTCCACCATTGCGGTGATCGCAGGGAGAATTAAGTTTTGATTTGATTTGATCTCATTTTGGTCGGACCCAGGACTGCCCTGTAAACAGCCAAGGGATCTTTAACGTGTACAGACTAACTGTGATTCTTTTAGGTGTCCATCTACCTACCTGGATCAGGATTTTTAATCAAGAAAGATTTCAACCGTTGGCGGGGCTCAAACCCAATGCCTTTTGGTTGACTGACACCTTGTCTGGAATCGAGCTCTTGGCGAGAGGAAACAGCAAGATGAAAGATGAGTGAAGAGGAAAGGGAAGAAATAAGACCTACCAGCAACACCCGCCAATCGTGTGAGAGAGGGATGACTGCAGTGTTGGCAAAGTGAATCTGCAGAGTTCATGGGACATTCTTTTCTGTTCATCATCTGTCTCCGAAGATGGGACTAGGAACTACCAGTAGTACCAGCAGCACCTGCCAACAGCCAAAGTCCATCTACCTAGAGGTGGATCTGATGGGGAAGTGTGTATTGTGTAAGCGTATAAAAAAACTCAAGAAAGATTTCAACCGTTGCACGGGGCTCAATGCCCAATGCCTTTTGGTTGAGAGGCTGACACCACATTTTCCTATCAAACCTCATTATGCCAGCTCTAGATTATCGGCTTTTCACTCTTGTAATTACACTATAAATATATATACATAAACCGAGAAATACCTCGTTTCAAACAGCAAGATGAAAGATAGAACTCTTTACATACCGCCACCATGCATCACCTCCCCCTTCCCCAAAGTGATTATGAAAGCTGGTGTAGAAAGAAATTTAACAGACCTAGTCAAACACACACTACACGTACGCTCTCAAGGATCACTGCCATGTGTGTACAGTGAGAGAGGGATGACTGCAGTGCTTGGCAAAATGCACATCACATGAATCAGAGTTCAGGAGTCTTGTTTGCCCATTGTATCATTGAAATTTACCTCTTCTTTATGAGAATGAGAGTGCTAAGGCTTGGAGGAACTAAAGGTTGCCCAATGAAGAGTGATACCACAATGATGTCTGATTTTCCAGTTGCCATGGTGACACTAAAACCTATCTTGCTTAGGCGTGTTTTGCCCAATGAAGAGTGGCTTTAGGTCCAGATCGTTTAAGACAAAAGGTTTATTACTTGTGCATTGTGATCAGCTTTTGCTTAAACTTTAACCAAGGTGAAGTTTTGCTGCAACAAAAAATCAAATTTTCTCTTCCTCTTTATGGCCAAGTTTCCATTGAACCGGTAGCAGCTTGTCTTTTTATCTCCTTGCGACATTTTGATAGTCTGCTGATTGTCGATGTAAAACAAAAGATCAAATTGTACCATGCATCCATGTGAAATTTGGCATTTGTCCGATTTTTCTTCTTTTCAATAGCAGAAATAATCTTGATTTCGTTGCAAGTGGGAGAAAATGGGGACCAGCCTATACCAGACGATGACCATTGTGTGTTTGGCTCCGAGGATCAAAGCAGTATCAGCAACAATCCAGTGCTAAACGGTCAGAGGAAATATATTTCCGGCTACAAGATTTTTTCACCTTATACTGGTTTTGTAATTGCTAAATTTGGTTGAAATTAGTTCAAAGGATACCACAATGATGTCTGAGGCAAAACTTTCCAATCTTTTTACTCTGTTGCCATGGTGACACTAAAACCTGCCATCTAGGATGTTTTTGCAAACTTTAGGTCCATATTTTAGTCACTATGGGTTAAATTTGTTTGGAACTTGTAGCAGGGACTTACACTGACCTCTCTCACTTTCGTCAGCCAGTTTTGCAACAAAAAAAAAATCAAATAGAACAAACTTTATGAATTTTTCTTTTATAATATAATGTCAACATATATGTTTGGAGTGACGATTTTCATACTAAAAAAATCATGTAAAAACAAACAAACTACAAACTATGAAAAAAAAAAATGCCATTGACAAACTGAAGACATGAATAACTGACATAAGATTACATTTGAATGAAATACGATGTATGATGACTTGTGTCAAATGGAAAATCATTTTTAAAAACTATTTTTAGAAAAAAAACAGCAGAAAAAGTGAAATTGGATGTGTAATTTCCATAAGATGGTTTTCTTCTATTTCAGTAAGTTCTTTGTCTTTTTTTAGTTGCTTCTTTCATGATCTTTCATATTTTCCTGCACGACAGTCACTATAGAGAGTAAGAGTCGCTTTTACTTCTAGTTGCTTGGCAAGGCGATATATAACAATTTTGTCTCGAGCGGGAGGGAACTGCAAATACATGCCCACAGATGGTTTTCATCAAAGTCCTGTTGACCGACAGTAGTGTCAACTGCCGTTATGCTACCAACCGATATGCATGAAGGGTCGAAAAGGAGATGAACGCGAGGTTGCAGGGATGTTGACATGAGAGGCCAGTGGTCCAGCAGTGTAGACTGTTCTTCTAAGGTTGAGGGGCGGATGGTGGTGGTTGTGTGTTGCGGAAGCACTAAACAGCAGTACTACTACTACTAGATCAAAGAAAGGACGTGACAAGCATATTGTCATTAGGTCATATTATTTTCCCCATTTATTTCAACAGCAGGCTCAATTATCACCTCAGCAAGTTGTTTACGTGACCGGTTCATGTTTAAGATCATTAGAAAACACTCAAAAATTTGTTTTGACTTGTACTGAAGTGAAGCTCATTTGCAGATATGTGAAAAAAGTAATATTAGTATCAACCACTGTAGAAACTGGTTGGTGATTGGGCACCAGTGAATGTGGAAGCCTCGATTTGAGACATCCGGGCATCTCTGTGAGTCTCACCCAAAACGTAGCTATGACCATATAAGGGAGGAATTTCTTGAGCACACCGATTAACATCCAAAATCACCAATTATAAGGTGATTGGATGTGTAATGGGTCACTTTTCCAAGCTTTCAAAAGGGTATGGGTGGACTCACATTTCAACGGGAAAAATGAAAGACTATTTGTTTGTTCTTGAGATTAAAAAAAAAGTGGTTGCTGGTACTGGTAAATGCTGCATACGATCGGACAGGTGAATTTATCATAAATGACTTGTACCGAAGTGAAGCTTGTTGCTACCAAAAGCTAGTACTGTAACACAAGTTTCATTAGGTAGATAGACATTTAAAAAATGTTTAAATTGTGGTTGGAAAACATTGCTAGACTGCCATGCTGCATTGTCAAAAATGATCATGATGGAGGTTTCTTATCTCTCTTGGTGCTGAGGTTGTCCTCTTCAAGATCACCAATGGTATTGTCTGTCGCTTTTAGAGCTCTATACAAGATGAGTTTGTAAGGAAGAAAAAGAAAGATAAATCTATGAATTTCCAAAGACATGTTATGTTAGTTATAGTATACATACGTATATGTGTATATTGATCTGCTCACTGTTAATCAAACAAATTGGGATGAAATTTTTTTAATGGCTATAACAAGAACATCAATGTGAACATCTGTCACTTTCAGAGCTGTTGCGATGATTAAGGAAAAAAACAACAACACAAATCTATGAATTTCCGAAATTATGTTAAAGTATACACTCAAAAATGGTTCAAACAAACATCTTTACAAAGAGAATGAAGGAGAAAAAAGGGCATTTCTACTGGCCTAATTGTAGGTTTACATTTCATCGAGTGTAACCGCAGTGGATGTGGCTCAAGCATAGATTTAGCATTTTTAGCATATATTATAAAGTGTAAAGCTAGATTTATACACACACCAATGCAAACAGTCAACTTCACTCTGCACATATTCTGACTGATAATGATAGTATATTTGAAAGAATAACATTAAAAATAGGTGGTGTGCTGAAGGTTAAAGATGCGGGTTTCTTGCGACAGTACCTTGTACAGAATTCACAAAGACAGCCCACTCCATCATCAGTTTCTCACTCTAACTCAGCTGAGGTGAGGGTCTTCAACTTCAATTTTTTGTTACTGGTAATAGTGGTAGGTCTCCTGTGGCAGATGAAATACCTGGGAAAATATTGAAAATATGTGCACGTGAAATAACAGACATCTATATGTTGTTATTCCAGACTTCTCTAAACCAAGGTAAAGTTCCAAATGACTGGAGAAATGCACATAGAGTCCCATTATTTAAAAAAAGGAGATCGACAAAGAGCACAAAATTACAAACATGTCTGTCTAACTTTAGTAACTTGTAAACTATAGAACACATAATACATAGTAACACAATGGATCACCTAGATAAGCATAGCATCCTAACAGATATCCAACATGGATTTAAAGAAAAACCAGGCAACTTGTTACAACGATATTTATATAAAATGATTTCAGTAATTCTCTAAATCAAAGACACTACTAATAATATTGGATGGGTATGGTATTCAAAATTCACTTTTTGAATGGATCAATCATTTCTTGTGGAACGCACTCAAGAGGTAATTGTTGAAGGTATTGAATCTAATCGCAAACCAGTGCCTTCAGGTGTTCTCCAGGGAACTGTCTTAGGTCCTCTATTCTTTTTAAATATGTCAATGACAACCAGGCACCAAACAAAGATTTTTTGCTGATGATAGTCTATTGTACACAAAAATTAATAATATGGAGAATTGAAAAATATTACAAGATGACCTAAACATCGAGTATGGTGCAGAAATTCAACATTTACGAAAAATATACTGCGAGAAATAAGGACACCTGGAAATTATTTAGCACTGAGGTGGTGAGCGCACAGACAGGTTGACCATCTCTCGCCACCAAGACGCAATGGATACAGCCAATGCGAGACAGGGGAGCAATAAAACTGTTCACACCTGGTCTTGTCCCCCCATCGCAATGCGTGCACAGTCTACTAAAAACACCAAGTGATTGCATTCAACTTACGCCATCAAGAAAGAGCTGTGGGTGGAGTCTGAAAGACTTCAATTCTAATTGCCTACTAACAAACCAGTAATCCAATGGAATTTAAGGCTGTGGTGTACACTGGGTGGAGTTAAAAAGAGAAGGCTGGTAATTTTTCACTACATTATATTTATAATGGATAGGCAATGAAGGGTGATTGCAATGCATGGCACGTTGTTGGCGGGCATAAGCCAAATTAGCAATGTATGATAAACAAAAATATTTTTACAGACATATTTTATGATAATTTGGAGAAAATGCTACCTGCAGTTGCAATGAGACCGGGCATTTCGGTGAAAATTTTGGTTTTGAAACGGGCATTAAGAGGGGCAATTTTAATAGAAAATATTGGTTTCACCGAGATTGCGGGCATTTAGGCGGTCACTACTGTACTAAAAATATGCAAAACAGTAAAAACAGTCAACTCAGACTATTACAAACATAAACTAAAAATAACCAACAGTGCAAAATACCTAAGAGTTACACTAAATCGCAACTGGAAAGAACGATATTGAGCATTATGCAGAAAAGTAAGTGGCCTTTTGGCCTTCCTTAGAAGAAACAAAACCTTTGCAACTGTCTTCAAAATGTAAAGGAGAAGTGCTATTTAATAAGGCTTTAGTAAAACCAGTCCTAGATTATGGTAGCTGTGTCTGGGAGGGACCCACACCAACAGATCTACAACATACAAGAAATTGAGAAAGTACAAAAGAATGCACACATAACAAAAATTATTGTAATTATATAATTATAATACATACACACACACTAAAGGAAATACCAAAACCAACATGAACCAATTGCAATGGATACCTTTAGAAGAACATAGAGCCGTGTCTACGTGACAACAGATGCCAGTAGTTGACTGACATGGTACTCAGAAGCAAGTGTGTCATTTATTCTTTTGTTTTTGTTGTGTTTAAGTATCAATACAACGTGTTCTGTAACGCTTCCTGTGCATAGTGCAATCGTCATTATCACTGATTTGTCTCTCCAGTATATTAGGGGTAACAAAACTGTGATAACACCCCCCCCCCCTGTATGCAAAATATAATACAAATCGTTCGGTAAATGGTGGAGGAGATAGAATTTTAGTGTGGAAAAACTACATTTTGAGAAAAATGCAAGTAAAAAAATCAAAAGAAAATTATGACACAAAACAAACGCTTCAGACGGGTTTCCCTTGTAGCAGCCCCTTACTCTTTCGACAGTCTCTGGCATTGTGACTTATAAATGTAAAGAGGATTATAAATCTAGGTTTAGATGTGCACTGTTGTGAAAACAGATGTCAAAATGACTGGTTTTTAAATTTTTTTCCCTCTATATCCTATGCTTGTGCGCGTGTTTACTATACACACTGACGCGCCACACCTCTTACATCAGACAGCGATGGGCCGGAAGCGACGAGAGAAATCGACAGAAACTAAGTCCCCTCAGTGATGCCCCCTCCCCCTTAACACTAATAAATTAGCTCCAACGATAGCTTGAATATTAAAAAAATATATCAAACAGAATGAGAGCAAGATCTACTTGATCTAGTATGAAGGAAGGATCTAACTAAACCTGTGCTCAGCTTCCTCACTTTTTACTGTGTGAAATAACTTTTCTCATCTACATGATATCATTATCAAACCAGCCCTGAACCTAAACCTAAACATTGACATGGATTCTGCAGTGCACTGTATCTCTAGTCCACATGATGTGCTTCTTTCTTCATTGTTTAAATTCTTGTGTTCTTCCTCTTTGTTCTTTTTCTTTGAATTTCGCGTTGTTGCATGAGCATGTGTGTACAGCAATGGTCTCCTCAAATCTCATCATGATTCATCTCCTCCTCTGATCTTTCATCTTGTTGAGTCCTATGTAGCTGTCCATGTCATCTTTTTCAACTTTGTTGCCGTTGCTTATTTTGTTGTTCTTGTCATTCAACATTGTCGTTTTCTTCATCTTATAATTTGTCTTGTCTTTTTTGTTTCCTTTGATGTAACGAAGTTTGAGTGTGTATATATAAAAGTTTCTTAGATTAAGGAGTCTATTTCATACTAATTCCCCTGACATGATGGTGGCCGGGTAAATTGCAATGAATCATATTTATAAACAAACTCCCTCTCTCTTTTTTTGTCTGTGTGTGGTTTTATCAGATATTAGTATTATAAGCTTTTATAGTGCTTGTCAGGCCATCTGTTGATTAGTTTTCAGGTAAGGCAAATAACCCCTGCCTCTATCCGTCAGACCTGAAAGCCTTTCAAATTCACAGTTCGCAGCCTTGAGTCTGCCATTACAATACTGTGTCAATTGACCAAAATGACCTAAAACCATTGCATGCAACCACCAAATTCTGCTGCAACTGACTGAAAGCAATCTCTCAGAGAATTTTTCCCCTCTTCAAAACCCGAGCCACAGCTTTTTATCTCAGTTATAATGTCCCTTGGATGTGCCCAACTTAGAAAATTCTTCCTTTCTAGATCTAGTTAATTACACTTGGATTATGTTATAGTTATAGTTATAGCAATAACCCCCCTGCTTTGTTTTATATTTTATAAGGAAAAAGTTGCACAGAACATTTATTAAGGTCGCATTAAATATTATGCAGCGAAAAAATGAAGGACAGCGCACAGATACACTGAAATATTACTAATTGGATGGGTAGGGACTTAAAGGCCACCCCGTACATTGTAATTTTTATAAAAGGAAGATGTAGGGTCAAAGAAAGTTCAAGATTGTTTCCTTTTAAAATTTTATTCTAATTTGTTTACACCAGAATTTTTCAATCTTATATCTTTTGCTCACCTTTATGCATGTGTGGTCCGGGATAAAGTCGAGCAATGTCTCTCAGGAAATGGACAAAGCGCGGACGAACATCTGGATGCTTTCTGCGCCACATATACTCCCCGAGATGGAGAGCAAAGTGTTGGGGGTTTGTGGGGCTTGCGGGCATTGACCGTTTTATAGCCAACCAATCTAACTCAATCTTATTAGTGCACAGTCTCAATTTAGAGTCTTCAAACTCTTCAGAATGATTGATGGTTTTAAGATCATAGCCGAGAGCTCTAAGTTTATTTTGAGAAACAAAACAGTCTGTCCGGATAGTTGATCCTCTTGCTACCTTATCTACTATTATCCCAGTAATAGTTTCTTCTGTCCTGTCTGCAACTGGGATCAAGAAATATTCGTTAAACTCACTACAAGTAACAGCTAAAATCCATTGTCCTGGTAGCACTGATCTATCACTTTTGTGCTTTCTATTCCCAAATTCTGCCTCCTCTATTTCCACCGTGCAATTTGGTCCTCCAATTTTCGTGCAACCTTCTGAACCACTCGATGCTTCCAAGCACAACTGCCTACAATAATTGAAAAAATCTGCGACGGTTTCTGTGCTTGTTTCCTGATTATCATAGCTACTTCCCGATGTTTCCAGTACCGCCCTGTCTAGTGTCGTTTTTTGTAAAAAAGTATATTAACGCCAATGCTTTCTCAATTGTTATTTTGAGTCCCTCGAAAAAGTATTCTTGACTGCTTCTCGCGATAGATCCCAAGCCGTCTACACCTACTGTTGGAACACAAAAATCGCAATCGAACTGGTTTAACCAAGGATTTTGTCTTCTCTTTGATCAGATCAGTCAGTATTGTGCAACAGTTTGGACAGAGCACACTTATGGGTAGAAGGCCAAAACTTTGACAAAACTCTATAGTTGAGTCAAACGTGGCGGTTTCTAAAAGCAGGTCCGTGAAATTCATGAATTCATCACTTGTCACACGTGTTTTTTTTTTACAGGAGCATCAATATCAACATCAGTGCTGCAACAGGCCATTGCAGGTACACATTGACGCAGAAGGATGATTGTTTACTTTCGTTCTCAGTCTCGCATCACATCACCAGTAGAACCTAGAAGGCTAGAGCCAGCTTTGTAACATTGGTAGAGATAGTCAAGTATTCTATTCTGGAATCGATTCTCACAATTCCATTTGGAAAAGTAAAATCGATTCTCATGATACATTTTACAATGCTTTATTACATTCTTAACTATCTAAATCAGTTGGGGTTTATTATGAAACAAAAAATCATACACTTAAGGCAAATGGCATCAACAGATAAGCTAACAAAATAATAACAAAATAAAAACAACACCAAAAGAAAAGAATACGCCAAAGCGATACACGCGTTTTTCGTCACAAATTAATGTATTGTTTCCAAATTTTCTATATCGAAATGTCAATATATCGATAAATCCCGATATAACGTGATCATTTTTGTCGAAAGACACATTTCGATACATGTATTTCAATAGGCTATAATTATTTTCTTTTTTTGTTGTTTCTTTTTGAAGACGCCAAAAGGAACCGACGACAAATGGCAAAATAAGC
>JAXRKP010000170.1:196757-211757 GCA_037039925.1 Doris montereyensis | reverse complement strand
CACTATTGACACTTTCTACCGAGGACAGGGTAACGTTTTCTACTGGTGACTCACTATTGACACTTTCTACCGAGGACAGGGTAACGTTTTCTACTGGTGACACACTATTGACACTTTCTACCGATGGGAGGGTGACGTTTTCTACTGGTGACTCACTATTGACACTTACTACCGAGGGAGGGTGACATTTCCTACTGGTGACTCACTATTGACACTTACTACCGAGGACAGGGTGACGTTTTCTACTGGTGACACACTATTGACACTTACTACCGATGGGAGGGTGACGTTTTCTACTGGTGACTCACTATTGACACTTACTACCGATGGGAGGGTGACGTTTTCTACTGGTGACTCACTGTTGACACTTACTACCGAGGACAGGGTGACGTTTTCTACTGGTGACTCACTATTGACACTTACTACCGAGGACAGGGTGACGCATCCTACTGGTGACTCACTATTGACACTTCCCACCGATTGACAGGGTGACGCTTCCTACCGATGATAGGGAGATGCTTACTACTGCTGACACACTGTTGACTACTAACTACCGACGACAGGGTGACGCATCATACTGGTAAAAAAATATCGAGCATTTACTACCGATGTTTGATGACACTTCCTACTAGTGACATACTATTGACTACTTCTTACCGATGAAAGGTGACGCTTCCTACTGGTGACATACTATTGACTACTTCTTACCGATGAATGGTGACGCTTCCTACTAGTGACATACTATTGACTACTTCCTACCGATGACAGGGGGACGCTTCCTACTGGTGACATACTATTGACTACTTCCTACCGATGACAGGTGACGCTTCCTACTGGTGACATACTATTGACTACTTTTTACCGATGACAGGTGGGCGCTTCCTACCAGTGACATACTATTGACTTCTTCTTACCGATGACGGTGACGCTTCCTACTAGTGACATACTATTGACTTCTTCTTACCGATGAAAGGGTGACGCTTCCTACTAGTGACATGACTACTTCTTACCGATGAAGGGTGACGCTTCCTACTAGTGACATACTATTGACTACTTCTTACCGATGAATGGGTGACGCTTCCTACTAGTGACATACTATTGACTACTTCTTACCGATGAATGGGTGACGCTTCCTACTAGTGACATACTATTGACTTCTTCTTACCGATGAAAGGTGGGACGCTTCCTACTAGTGACATACTATTGACTACTTCTTACCGATGAAAGGGTGACGCTTCCTACTAGTGACATACTATTGACTTCTTCTTACCGATGAAAGGGTGACGCTTCCTACTAGTGACATACTATTGACTACTTCTTACTGATGAATGGGTGACGCTTCCTACTAGTGACATACTATTGACTACTTCTTACCGATGAAAGGGTGACGCTTCCTACTAATGACATACTATTGACTACTTCTTACCGATGAATGGGTGACGCTTCCTACTAGTGACATACTATTGACTACTTCTTACCGATGAAAGGGTGACGCTTCCTACTAGTGACATACTATTGACTACTTCTTACCGATGAAAGGGTGACGCTTCCTACTAGTGACATACTATTGACTTCTTCTTAGCGATGAAAGCGATGGGTGACGCTTCCTACTAGTGACATACTATTGACTACTTATTACCGATGAAAGGGTGACGCTTCCTACTAATGACATACTATTGACTACTTATTACCGATGAAAGGGTGACGCTTCCTACTAGTGACATACTATTGACTACTTCTTACCGATGAAAGGGTGACGCTTCCTACTAGTGACATACTATTGACTACTTCTTACCGATGAATGGGTGACGCTTCCTACTAGTGACATACTATTGACTACTTCTTACTGATGAATGGGTGACGCTTCCTACTAGTGACATACTATTGACTACTTCTTACCGATGAATGGGTGACGCTTCCTATACGCTTCCTACTAGTGACATACTATTGACTTCTTCTTACTGATGAAAGGGTGACGCTTCCTACTAGTGACATACTATTGACTTCTTCCTACGAATGAAAGGGTGACGCTTCCTACTAGTGACATACTATTGACTTCTTCTTACTGATGAAAGGGTGACGCTTCCTACTAGTGACATACTATTGACTACTTCTTACCGATGAAAGGGTGACGCTTCCTACTAGTGACATACTATTGACTTCTTCTTACTGATGAAAGGGTGACGCTTCCTACTAGTGACATACTATTGACTACTTCTTACCGATGAAAGGGTGACGCTTCCTACTAGTGACATACTATTGACTACTTCTTACCGATGAAAGGGTGACGCTTCCTACTAATGACATACAATTGACTTCTTCTTACGATGAAAGGGTGACGCTTCCTACTAGACATACTATTGACTGCTTCCTACTAATGACATATTGAATGGGAATGACGCTTCCTACTAATGACATACTATTGACTTTGAACCATTTTTTACCGATGAATGGGTAAGACGCCTTAATATTTTTTCTGACATACTATTGACTTCTTAGTGATGAAAATTTTAAATATAGAATGTGACGCTTCCTACTAATGACATACTATTGACTACTTCTTACCGATGAATGGGTGACGCTTCCTACTAATGACATACTATTGACTTCTTCTTACCGATGAAAGGGTGACGCTTCCTACTAGTGACATACTATTGAATCTTACAACTCTAGGAGTCAGTGGGAAATTAGAACAAATTCCAAAAAACAACAAATTTAACCGTGACGCTTCCTACTAAGTGACATACTATTGACTACTTTCAACCATTACCGATGAATGGTGACGCTTCCTACTAAACATACTATTGACTACTTCTTACCGATGAAAGGGTGACGCTTCCCTACTAATGTGACATACTATTGACTAAGCGATGAAAAGAGACGCTTTACTAATGACATACTATTGACTTCTTCTTAGCCGATGAAAAAAAGCAACGCTTTCAACTACTAGTGACATACTATTGACTACTTCTTACCGATGAAAGGGACTAACTGTCCTGACGCTTCCTACTAGTGACATACTATTGACTTCTTCTTACTGATGAATGGGAACGCTTCCTACTAGTGACATACTATTGACTACTTCTTACTGATGAAAGACGCTTCCTAGACGCTTCCTACTGGTTAACATACAAATTCAACCATTTTATTAATGGTCATTACTGATGAATTTTCCCCATCTTCTTAGAAAATTAAGAGACGCTTCCTACTAGTGACATACTATTGACTTCTCTGTAAGATGATAAACAATGATGAAATCTGGGCTGACGCTGTCCTCCTACTAGAACATTTTAAAACTATTGACTTTCTTTTTTACCATTAGATGAAAGGGTAAAATGACAAATTTTGGAAATCTTTTTACTATTTGAGATGAGAACTAACTGTACAGAAAAAGTCTACTTTTATTGACTTCTTCAACCATTTACTGATGAATTACTAACTGTCTGGACATTTTAAATATAGGAGAAATATGATGGAAAAATCATAACTCTAGACCTTCTTAGTAAGTGGGAAAATTTTAAATATAGGAGAAATGATGTAGCCAAAAAAACAACAATTTCAACCATTTTAATTAATGGTCATGATATGAGCTTGAGATTAACTGTAAGATGAAAAACAATATTCTAAATCTTTTTCTTTTACCGTCCATCTGTGAGCTGAGGATTAACTGTCCTAGAAAAATCATAACTCTAGACCGTTTTAGTAAGTGGGAAATTTTAAATATAGGAGAAATGATGTAGCCAAAAAACAACAAATTCAACCATTTTAATTAATGGTCATGATATGAGCTTGAGATTAACTGTAAGATGAAAAACAATATTCTAAATCTTTTTCTTTTATAGTCATCTGTAAGCTGAGGACAAATTCAACCATAACTGTCCTACAAAAAACTCATAGACCGTTTTAGTAAGTGGGAAATTTTAAATATAGGAGAAATGATGTAGCCAAAAAAAAACAATTTCAACCATTTTTTATTAATGGTCATGATATGAGCTTGAGATTAACTCTAAGATGAAAAACAATATTCTAAATCTTTTTCTTTTACCTCCATCTGTAACCTGAGGATTAACTGTCCTAGAAAAATCATAACTCTAGACCGTTTTAGTAAGTGGGAAATTTTAAATATAGGAGAAATGATGTAGCCAAAAAACAACAATTTTAACCACTTTAATTAATGGTCATGATATGAGCTTGAGATTAACTGTAAGATGAAAAACAATATTCTAAATCTTTTTCTTTTATAGTCGTCTGTAAGCTGAGGACTAACTGTCCTAGAAAAATCATAACTCTAGACCTTTTTAGTAAGTGGGAAATTTTAAATATAGGAGAAATGATGTAGCCAAAAAACAAAATTTTAACCAATTTAATTAATGGTCATGATATGAGCTTGAGTAACTCTAAGATGAAAAACAATATTCTAAATCTTTTTCTTTTATAGTCCATCTGTAACCTGAGGATTAACTGTCCTAGAAAAATCATAACTCTAGACCTTTTAGTAAGTGGGAAATTTTAAATATAGGAGAAATGATGTAGCCAAAAAACTGTAACAATTTTAACTTTCTCTTTTTTAATTAATGGTCATGATATGAGCTTGAAATGATTAACTCTAAGATGAAAAACAATATTCTAAATCTTTTTCTTTTATCGTCATCTGTCATGTCTGAGCTGAGGACTAACTGTCCTAGAAAAATCATAACTCTAGACCGTTTTAGTAAGTGGAAAATTTTAAATATAGGAGAAATGATGTAGCCAAAAAACAACAATTTTAACCATTTTTTTTATTAATGGTCATGATATGAGCTTGAGATTAACTGTAAGATGAATTACAATATTCTAAATCTTTTTCCCTTTACCTCCATCTGTGACCAGAGGACTAACTGTCCTAGAAAAATCATAACTCTAGACCGTTTTAGTAAGTGGAAAATTTTAAATATAGGAGAAATGATGTAGCCAAAAAACAACAATTTTAACCATTTTAATTAATGGTCATGATATGAGCTTGAGATTAACTGTAAGATGAAAAACAATATTCTAAATCTTTTCTTTTATAGTCATCTGTGAGCTGAGGACTAACTGTCCTAGAAAAATCAGAACTCTAGACCTTTTTAGTAAGTGGAAAATTTTAAACATAGGAGAAATGATGTAGCCAAAAAACAACAATTTTAACAATTTTAATTAATGGTCATGATATGAGCTTGAGATTAACTGTAAGATGAAAAACAATATTCTAAATCTTTTTTCTTTTATCCATCTGTAAGCTGAGGACTAACTGTCCTAGAAAAATCATAACTCTAGACCTTTTAGTAAGTGGGAAATTTTAAATATAGGAGAAATGATGTAGCCAAAAAAACAACAATTTTAACCATTTTAATTAATGGTCATGATATGAGCTTGAGATTAACTCTAAGATGAAAAACAATATTCTAAATCTTTTCTCTTTTACATCCATCTGTGACCTGAGGATTAACTGTCCTAGAGAAATCATAACTCTAGACCGTTTTAGTAAGTGGGAAATTTTAAACATAGGAGAAATGATGTAGCCAAAAAAAGCAACAATTTTAACAATTTTAATTAATGGTCATGATATGAGCTTGAGATTAACTCTAAGATGAAAAACAATATTCTAAATCTTTTTTTTACTTTTATCGTCATCTGTGAGACTTTTAGGACTAACTGTCCTAGAAAAATCATAAATCTAGACCTTTTTAGTAAGTGGAAAATTTTAAATATAGGAGAAATGATGTAGCCAAAAAACAACAATTTTAACCATTTTAATTAATGGTCATGATATGAGCTTGAGATTAACTGTAAGATGAAAAACAATATTCTAAATCTTTTTCTTTTATAGTCCATCTGTAAGCTGAGGACTAACTGTCCTAGAAAAATCATAACTCTAGACCGTTTTAGTAAGTGGGAAATTTTAAATATATAGGAGAAATGATGTAGGTCAAAAAGTTAACAATTTCAACCATTTTAATTAATGGTCATGATATGAGCTTGAGATTAACTCTAAGATGAAAAAAGATGAATATTCTAAATCTTTTTCTTTTACATCCATCTGTGAAGCTGAGGACTAACTGTCCTAGAAAAATCATAACTCTAGACCGTTTTAGTAAGTGGGAAATTTTAAATATAGGAGAAATGATGTAGCCAAAAAACAACAATTTTAACCATTTTAATTAATGGTCATGATATGAGCTTGAGATTAACTCTAAGATGAAAAACAATATTCTAAATCTTTTTCTTTTATAGTCCATCTGTAAGCTGAGGACTAACTGTCCTAGAAAAATCATAACTCTAGACCTTTTTAGTAAGTGGGAAATTTTAAATATAGGAGAAATGATGTAGCCAAAAAACAACAATTTTAACCATTTTAATTAATGGTCATGATATGAGCTTGAGATTAACTGTAAGATGAAAAACAATATTCTAAATCTTTTTCTTTTACATCCATCTGTAACCTGAGGACTAACTGTCCTAGAAAAATCATAACTCTAGACCGTTTTAGTAAGTGGGAAATTTTAAATATAGGAGAAATGATGTAGCCAAAAAACAACAATTTTAACCATTTTAATTAATGGTCATGATATGAGCTTGAGATTAACTGTAAGATGAAAAACAATATTCTAAATCTTTTTCTTTTATAGTCGTCTGTAAGCTGAGGACTAACTGTCCTAGAAAAATCATAACTCTAGACCTTTTTAGTAAGTGGGAAATTTTAAATATAGGAGAAATGATGTAGCCAAAAAGTAACAAATTCAACCAATTTAATTAATGGTCATGATATGAGCTTGAGATTAACTCTAAGATGAAAAACAATATTCTAAATCTTTCTCTTTTACATCCATCTGCCACCTGAGGATTAACTGTCCTAGAGAAATCATAACTCTAGACCGTTTTAGTAAGTGGGAAATTTTAAACATAGGAGAAATGATGTAGCCAAAAAACAACAATTTTAACAATTTTAATTAATGGTCATGATATGAGCTTGCGATTAACTCTAAGATGAAAAACAATATTCTAAATCTTTTTCTTTTATCGTCATCTGTGAGCTGAGGACTAACTGTCCTAGAAAAATCAGAAATCTGGACCGTTTTAGTAAGTGGAAAATTTTAAATATAGGAGAAATGATGTAGCCAAAAAACAACAATTTTAACCATTTTTTTTATTAATGGTCATGATATGAGCTTGAGATTAACTGTAAGATGAATTACAATATTCTAAATCTTTTCCCTTTACCTCCATCTGTAACCAGAGGACTAACGGTCCAAGAAAAATCATAACTTTAGGTCGTTTAAGTAAGTGGAAAATTTTAAATATAGGAGAAATGATGTAGCCAAAAGAACAAAATTTTAACAATTTTAATTAATGGTCATGATATGAGCTTGAGATTAACTGTAAGATGAAAAACAATATTCTAAATCTTTTTCTTTTTTTTCTTAGTCGTCTGTGAGCTGAGGACTAACTGTCCTAGAAAAATCATAACTCTAGACCTTTTAGTAAGTGGGAAATTTTAAATATAGGAGAAATGATGTAGCCAAAAAACAACAATTTTAACCATTTTTTAATTAATGGTCATGATATGAGCTTGAGATTAACTGTAAGATGAATTACAATATTCTAAATCTTTTCCCTTTACCTCCATCTGTAACCAGAGGACTAACTGTCCAAGAAAAATCATAACTTTAGACCGTTTTAGTAAGTGGAAAATTTTAAATATAGGAGAAATGATGTAGCCAAAGAGAAACAAATTCAACCATTTTAATTAATGGTCATGATATGAGCTTGAGATTAACTGTAAGATGAAAAACAATATTCTAAATCTTTTTCTTTTACCATCCATCTGTGAGCTGAGGACTAACTGTCCTAGAATTAATCATAACTCTAGACCTTTTAGTAAGTGGAAATTTTAAACATAGGAGAAATGATGTAGCCAAAAAAAACAACAATTTTAACAATTTTAATTAATGGTCATGATATGAGCTTGAGATTAACTCTAAGATGAAAAACAATATTCTAAATCTTTTTTTTATGGTCAGTCCATCTGTAAGATGAGGACTAACTGTCCTAGAAAAATCATAACTCTAGACCTCTAGACCGTTTAGTAAGTGGGAAATTTTAAATATAGGAGAAATGATGTAGCCAAAAAACAACAATTTTAACCATTTTAATTAATGGTCATGATATGAGCTTGAGATTAACTCTAAGATGAAAAACAATATTCTAAATCTTTTTCTTTTATAGTCCATCTGTAAGCTGAGGACTAACTGTCCTAGAAAAATCATAACTCTAGACCGTTTTAGTAAGTGGAAATTTTAAATATAGGAGAAATGATGTAGCCAAAAAACAACAATTTTAACCATTTTAATTAATGGTCATGATATGAGCTTGAGATTAACTGTAAGATGAAAAACAATATTCTAAATCTTTTCTTTTTTGACATCCATCTGTACCTGAGGACTAACTGTCCTAGAAAATCATAACTCTAGACCGTTTTAGTAAGTGGAAAATTTTAAATATAGGAGAAATGATGTAGCCAAAAAACAACAATTTTAACCATTTAATTAATGGTCATGATATGAGCTTGAGATTAACTGTAAGATGAAAAACAATATTCTAAATCTTTTTCTTTTATAGTCGTCTGTAAGCTGAGGACTAACTGTCCTAGAAAAATCATAACTCTAGACCTTTTTAGTAAGTGGGAAATTTTAAATATAGGAGAAATGATGTAGCCAAAAAGTAACAAATTCAACCAATTTAATTAATGGTCATGAAATGAGCTTGAGATTTACTCTAAGATGAAAAACAATATTCTAAATCTTTCTCTTTTACATCCATCTGCGACCTGAGGATTAACTGTCCTAGAGAAATCATAACTCTAGACCGTTTTAGTAAGTGGGAAATTTGAAACATAGGAGAAATGATGTAGCCAAAAAAAGCCAATAATTTTAACAATTTTAATTAATGGTCATGATATGAGCTTGCGATTAACTCTAACATGAAAAACAATATTCTAAACCTTTTTCTTTTATCGTCATCTGTGAGAGGAGGACTAACTGTCCTAGAAAAAAAGAAATCTGGACCGTTTTAGTAAGTGGAAAATTTTAAATATAGGAGAAATGATGTAGCCAAAAAACAACAATTTTAACCATTTTTTTTTATTAATGGTCATGATATGAGCTTGAGATTAACTGTAAGATGAATTACAATATTCTAAATCTTTTCCCTTTACCTCCATCTGTGACCAGAGGACTAACGGTCCAAGAAAAATCATAACTTTAGGTCGTTTAAGTAAGTGGAAAATTTTAAATATAGGAGAAATGATGTAGCCAGAGAGAACAAATTCAACCATTTTAATTAATGGTCATGATATGAGCTTGCGATTAACTGTAAGATGAAGAACAATATTCTAAATCTTTTTCTTTTACCATTATCTGTGAGCTGAGGACTAACTGTCTTAGAATAAGGAGAGCTCTAGACCTTTTTGGTAAGTGGGAAATTTTTAACATAGGAGAAATGATGTAGCCAAAAAACAATAATTTTAACAATTTTAATTAATTGTCACGATATGAGCTTGTGATTAACTGTAAGATGAATTACAATATTCTAAATCTTTTTTTTATAGTCCTCTGTAAGCTAATGACTAACTGTCCTAGAAAAATCATAACTCTAGACCTTTTAGTAAGTGGGAAATGTTAAATATAGGAGAAATGATGTAGCCAAAAAGTAACAAATTCAACCGTTTTAATTAATGATCATGATATGAGCTTGAGATTAACTCTAAGATGAAAAACGATATTCTAAATCTTTCTCTTTTACATCCATCTGCCACCTGAGGATTAACTGTCCTAGAGAAATCATAACTCTCTTTGATCGTCATCTGTGAAGGAGGACTAACTGTCCTAGAAAAAAAGAAATCTTGATCGTTTTAGTAAGTGGAAAATTTTAAATATAGGAGAACTGATGTAGCCAAAAAACAACAATTTTAACCATTTTAATTAATGGTCATGATATGAGCTTGAGATTAACTGTAAGATGAAAAACAATATTCTAAATCTTTTCTTTTATAGTCGTTTGTAAGCTGATGACTAACTGTCCTAGAAAAATCATAACTCTAGACCTTTTTAGTAAGTGGGAAATTTTAAATATAGGAGAAATGATGTAGCCAAAAAGTAAAAGAAATTCAACCAATTTAATTAATGGTCATGAAATGAGCTTGAGATTTACTCTAAGATGAAAAACAATATTCTAAACGTTTTCTTCTTCCTTTATCGTCAAAATGATGTAGCCAAAATACAACAATTTTAACCAATTTTAAATTAATGGTCATGATATAAGCTTGAGATTAACTGTAAGATGAATTACAATATTCTAAATCTTTTCCTTTATCCATCTGTAGGAGGACTAACGGTCAAGAAAAATCATAACTTTAGGTCATTTAAGTAAGTAAATATAAATTGTAAAAAGACAACAATTTTAATTAATTAATGAAAATGATGTGATTAACTGTAAGATGAAAAATAATATTCGAAATCTTTTTCCTTTATAGTCGTCTGTAAGCCGAGGACTAATCCGGCTTAAATCGAAAGCTCTAGACCTTTTGCAAGTGGAAATTTTAAATATAGGAGAAATGACAGCCAAAAATAATTTTTCACCCAATTTAATTAATGGTCATGAAATGAGCAAGATTTACTCTAAGATGAAAAACAATATTCTAAATCTTTTCTTTTACATCCATCTAAGCACCTTGTCCTCTATAACTCTAGATCGTTTTAGTAAGTGGGACATTTGAAACATAGGAGAAATGATGTAGCCAAAAAGTAACAATTTTAATTAATGGTCAATGATGAGCTTGCGATTGATCTAACATGAAAAACAATATTCTAAACCTATTTCTTTTATCGTCATGTGTAAATGTCCTAGAAAAAAACAAATCTGGACCGTTTTAGTTGGAAAATTTTAAATATAGGAGAAATCATGTAGCCAAAAAACAACAATTTTAACCATTTTTATTAATGGTCATGATATGAGCTTGAGATTAACTGTAGATGAAATATTCTAAATCTTTTCCCTTTATCATCTGTGACCAGAGGACTAACGGTCAGAAAAATCATAACTTGAAAGTAAGTGGAAAATGTTAAATATAGGAGGAAATGATTTTCAACCATTTTAATTAATGGTCATGATATGAGCTTGCGATTAACTGTAAGATGAAAAATCAGGACTAACTGTCTTAGAATAAGGAGAGCTCTAGACCTTTTTGTAAGTTGGAAATGTTTAACATAGGAGAAATTGTAGCCAAAAACAGTAATTTTTATTTTAAAATTGTCACGAATTACTGATTAAGGTGTAGAGTTACAATATTTTCTTTTTTTACGTAAGCTAATGACGTGTCTGAGAAAAATCATAACTCTAGACCTTTTAGATAAATGTTAAATAGAGGAGAATATTGTTTTTCATCTTACATTTAATCTTGAGATTAACAAGATGAAAAACGATATTCTAAATCTTTCTCATGACCATCCATCTGAAATTAATTGTCCTAGGAAATCATAACTCTAGACCGTTTTAGTAAATGGGGAAATTTTTTAAACATAGGAGAAATAATGTAACCAAAAAGCAATTTTAACTATTTTAATTAACGGACATGATATGATGTCAATTAACTCTAAGATGAAAAACACTTTTCCTTTATAGTCGTCTGTAGCTGAGGACTAACAGTCAGATGAAAAGATAGGAAAGATGTTTTCAATATTAATTTTTTCATCTAACCGAGATTTATCAAAGAAAAACAATATTCAAATCTTTCTCTTTTACCCATCTGCAACCTGAAGTCCTAAAATAACTCTAGTTTTAGTAAAAATTGTTAGAAATCTAGACAACAATTTTAACAATTTTATCCTAATGGTCATAAAATTGCGATTAACTCTAACATGAAAAACAATATTCTAAAAAAGTCATCCGAGTTATGATTTTTCTAAAAAAGAAATCTGGACCGTTTTAGTAACGGAAAATTTCCCACTATAACAGAAAAAGATTTGAGAATTATTGTTTTTAAAAGAAAGATTTCTAAAGAGTTAATCTAAATCTTTTTTAATTAGTTAAATTTCATCTTGTTTTGAACTAACTCTCCTATGTTTAAAATTTCCCATTTACTAAAAAGGTCTGAGTTTTATTAAGTAGGACAGTTAATCCTCAGATGGCAATGATGTATAAAAGAAAAAGATTTAGAATATTCAACATCTTAGAGTTAATCTCAAGCTCATATCACGATCATTAATTAAAATAGTTAAAATTGTTACTTTTTTGGCTACATCATTTCTCCTATATTTAACATTTCCCATTACTAAAAGGTCTAGAGCATTATGATTTCTCTAGGACAGTTAATCCTCAGCTTACATATGACCATAAAAAAAAGATTTAGAATATTGTAATTCATCTTATAGTTAATCACAAGCTCATATTGTGACAATTAATTAAAATTGTTAAAAATTATTGTTTTTTGGCTACATCATTTCTCCTATTTAAAATTTCCCCACTTACTAAAAGGTCTAGAGCTTGATTTTCTTGGACAGATTAGTCATTCACAGATAATGGTAAAAGAAAAGATTTAGAATATTGTAATTCATCTTACAGTTAATCGCAAGCTCATATCGTGACAATTAATTAAAATTGTTAAATTTATTGTTTTTGGCTACATCATTTCTCTTATATTTAAAAATTTCCACGTACTTAAACGACCTAAAGTTATGATTTTTCTTGACCGTTAGTCCTCTGGTTACAGATGGAGTATAGAAAAAAAGATTTAAATATTGTTCTTCATCTTGTTAGTTAATCTCAAGCTCATATCATGAGCATTAATTAAAAAAATGGTTAAAATTGTTGTTTTTTACGACCTCAAAGAAATTCATCTTGGATTTCTCTATATTTAAAATTTTCCACTTTACTAAACGATCTTTTAAAATTGTTTTCTAGGACAGTTAGTCCTCCTCTGTCAGTTGATGACGATAAAAGAAAAAGGTTTAGAATATTGTTTTTCATGTTAGAGTTAATCGCAAGCTCATATCATGACCCTTAATTAAAATTGTTAAAATTGTTGGCTTTTGTGGCTACATCATTTCTCCTATGTTTCAAATTTCCCCACCTTCTTAAAACGGTTCTAGAGTTATGATTTTTCTTTAGTTGATTAGTCGGTTGGAATAGACTAAAAAGGAAAAGATTTAAATGCAATTATAAACTTATATCATGACCATTAATAAAAGTGAGGGTTCAAATTGTTATTTTTGTATCATTTCTCCCTATTTATTTATACTAAAACGGTCAGAATTCTTTTTCTAGGACAGTTAATCCTCCTCTCACAGACTGATAAGAAAAACGTTTAAATATTGCTTTCATGTTAGAAGTTTTCATCATGACCATTAGAATTGTTAAATTGGCTTTTTTTGTATCATTTCTCGTAATATTTAAAATTTCCGTATTACTAAGCTAAGTGAATTATCGGCGGTTAGTTCTGCGACCGCAGATGAAGACAAAGATAGAATATTCTTTTTCATCTAATAAGTAATCTGAAAGCTCATATCATGACCATTAATTGAAATGGTTTTAATTTGTTACTTTTGACCCATAATTTCTCTATATTTAAAATTTCCCCTTACTAAAGTATCTGGAAGTTATGATCCTCTTATAGACGACTATCCAAGAAAGGTTTAAGAATACTTTTAAATCAGGATTAATCGCAGAAATATATCATGACCATTGAGTAAAACAGTTAAAATTGATGTTTTTGAGATTTACATCATTTTCATTTCCCACTGACTAAAAAGGTCTACAATTCTTTTTCTAAGACAACTACTCTCAGATGCAGGCTGGAAGTAAGGAAAAGATTTACTTTTTATCTTACGTGTACAGCTCATATCATGACCATAAAATTAAAATTTAAAATTATAGTTTTTTGGCTGCATGATATATGTTTAAAATTTTAAAATGTTTAGGATTCTCCCGATTTTCTAGGACGGTGAGAATCACCTCAGCAGATATGACGATAAAGAGAAAGATTTAAAAAATATTATTTTTCCTTGTAAATCTCAAGCTCATATCATGACCGTGAGTAAAGTTTGAATTTGATTCTTTTACATCATTTCTTCCATGTTTAAAATCCGCTACTCAAACGATCTGCAATTCTGATTTTTGAGTTAATCACTCGGGGTCACGGAAGGGTAAAAAGGAAAGAGTAGATGCTATTTTAAAATCTTACAGTTAATCATAAACTCATATCATATTATATTAATTAAAAGGAGTTAAAATCGTTGTTTTGCCACATCTTGCTCCTCATTTCCCACTATAAAACGATTAACAGTGCTGGGACAGTTGAATCCCTTAAAGATATAGAATATTATTTATCATCTAACAGGCAATCTCAAGCTTATATCATGACCATTAATTAAAATTAATTTATTATTTGTTGGCTCATCATTCTCTATATTTAAAATTTCCCCTTCTAAAACGTATGAAATTTAACTTTTTAGGACAGTTAGTCTCGAAGTGACGATAAAAAGAAAAGATTTAGCATGACAGAAATCTTACTATCACAAACCATAATCATGACCATTAATTAAATTGTTCAAGTGTTGTTTTTTGACTACATCATTGCTCTATGACACTTACTAAAATGGTCTAGAATTTCAGTTCGATTAGTCTCAGCTCACGAATTGTGGGAAAAACAATTTAGAAGGGCATTGTTTTTCATCTTGCGAGATTAATTTCAAGCTGAATATTGTTTTTCATCTAACAGATATAATCTCAAGGTCATATCATGACCATTAATTATCATTTCTCTATATTTAAATTTCCCTTACTAAAGGTCTGGACTTATGATTTTTCTAGTGCGAGTACGGGGCGCAAAGAGAGATTTAGAATGTGTTTTCATCTTGCAGTTTATTTCAAGCTCATATCATGACCATTAATTAAAAGAGTTGAATTTGTTGTTTTTTTGAGTACATC
>JAXRKP010000170.1:170000-173825 GCA_037039925.1 Doris montereyensis | reverse complement strand
TCATAGCCTGAATCTGTGATGCTGTATTGGCCTTCATAGCCTGAATCTGTGATGCTGTATTGGCCTTCATAGCCTGAATCTGTGATGCTGTATTGGCCATCATAGCCTGGAATCTGTGATGCTGTATTGGCCTTCATAGCCTGAATCTGTGATGCTGTATTGGCCTTCATAGCCTGAATCTGTGATGCTGTATTGGCCATCATAGCCTGAATCTCTGATGCTGTATTGGCCTTCATAGCCTGAATCTGGGATGTTGCTGTATTGGCCTTCTAGCCTGAATCTGTGATGCTGTATTGGCCTTCATAGCCTGAATCTGTGATGCTATATTGGCCTTCATAGCCTGAATCTGGGATGTTGCTGTATTGGCCTTCATAGCCTGAATCTGGGATGCTGTATTGGCCTTCATAGCCTGAATCTGTGATGCTGTATTGGCCTTCATAGCCTGAATCTGGGATGTTGTTGTATTGGCCTTCATAGCCTGAATCTGGGATGTTGTTGTATTGGCCTTCATAGCCTGAATCTGGGATGTTGCTGTATTGGCCTTCATAGCCTGAATCTGGGATGTTGTTGTATTGGCCTTTATAGCCTGAATCTGTGATGTTGTTGTATTGGCCTTTATAGCATGGAATCTTTGATCTGTGATTTGCTGTATTGGCCTTCATAACCTGAATCTGTGATGTTGTTGTCTGGGATGTTGTGTATTGGCCTTCAAGCCTGAATCTGTGATGTTGTTGTTTTGGCCTTCATAGCCTGAATCTGTGATGTTGTTGTATTGGCCTTCATAGCCAGAATCTGTGATGTTGTTGTATTGCTTTCATAGCCTGAATCTGTGATGTTGTTGTATTGGCCTTCATAGCCTGAATCTGTGATTTGTTGTATTGGCCTTCATAGCCTGAATCTGTGATGTTGTTGTTTTGTGATTTTGTTGTATTGCCTTCATAGCCTGAATCTGTGATGTTGTTGTATTGGCCTTCATAGCCTGAATCTGTGATGTTGTTGTATTGGCCTTCATAGCCTGAATCTGTGATGTTGTTGTATTGGCCTTCATAGCCTGAATCTGTGATGTTGTTGTATTGGCCTTCATAGCAATCTGTGATGTTGCTGTATCTGTGATGTTGTTGTATTGGCTTTCAGTAGGCCTGAATCTGTGATGTTGTTGTATTGAAGCTGTGGTGTTGTTGTATTGGCCTTTATAGTTGAATCTGTGATGTTGTTGTATTGATCTTCATAGCCTGAATCTGTGATGTTGTTGTATTGGCCTTCATATCCTTAATTTGAGATGTTGCCATTGGCCTTCATAGCCTGAATCTGTGATGTTGTTGTATTGGCCTTCATAGCCTGAATCTGTGATGTTGTTGTAGTGACCTTCATAGCCTGAATTTGTGATGTTGTTGTATTGGCCTCAACAGCGTGGATATGGGCCAGCGTGCTAATTGTAGGTCGATACCATCGGCCTAAATAGCCGAGGGCCATGGGTTTGCGCTATTTAGGCAATATGCGACCGAAACATACTGTAGCCTTTCCTAAAATAGCACTGAGCATTCTTCGACAGTTTGTGGTTAAAGACAGCTAAATAAAGACACTCACCGGTTACACAAAACTATGTCTGTAGCAAGAGGCTTCCATAACCGGCACCAAAACGAGGCTCATCAATCCCAGAATGCAAATCAGTGTAGTCAAACGGGAGGACATCTGTTTGTTAAGATGGAGAGGCGAATTCTCTTGAAATTCTGTCAACTTTAGCTGTGATATTATGTAATTTGAAATTGAAAGCATGAAATGTTTAAAATCAGTATTACTGGGACTTCCTATATTTAGTTCCCTTATCTTTTGGTGTTGAATCCCCTTATAGTATTTCATATCTACATGAAGCAATTCTGTGAGCCATATTCTTATTAACTTGCTTGCGTCCAAATCCATCACTAGTTGTAACTTTATTTTTGCTTTGAATACAAATTATGCAAATTTGTTTAGTACAGTTAGTTGTCTTCAATGAAAAATTATTCATATATTTATCTTCTTGTTTATTCAATTTAGTTTCTATGTATTTGTTTAATACATTTTTTTTCTATTTTTGTTTTTATTTCTTAAGTGCGATAATAAATGTGTTTATTGCCTCATTTATTGGTAACTACTTTTTTACGATTTACCTGGTGTTGCTTGATAATCTTTGAATCTTATTAATTAATTACTTCATCAATTAACTAATTATTCAATCAAGTAATTATTTAATTATTAAATTAAGTAATGAGAATAAATAGCAATAATAATAAGTCGTATATTACGGCATGTTCAGGTAAGACCCTGAGTTACTACTTTTCTTTGGTGTTTGTTTGTAAAGGTTGAAACCAAATTCTTATGAAAGAGCATTCCCTATTATACAAATACCCCTATTGAATTACCGTTATCTTTTCCCCGTAAATGTATTCCTATTCTCACGATACATTTACTCCTTCCCCATTAACTTTAAAATCTAGGTTGTATCCCAAAAATATCAGTAGTATCTTAAATATTCTTTTGATCGCAATGGATGTATTTATTGACTTTGTTAGTCCTTTCTATTATATGTTCTTTCACCGATTCATTCTTTGATTGACGTAGTAATTGATTCATTAATTGATTTATTTAAGTAAATCAATATCCATAATAATTATGATTACATGTATATACATATGTCGTTTCCTGTTATTAAAGTCATATGTATGTTATTAGTTCAGGTACTGACTGCATGGTTCTTGCATTGGTCAGAGAGCTCGTGGAAGGAATTTCTTTTACTCGCCTTTTATTTAGATATGTCATTACAGAGTGAGGAGGTCTGACAAGTGTCGTTGTGTGTGTGTGTGAGAGAGTGTGTGAGAGAGAGAGAGAGAGAGAGAGAGAGAGAGAGAGAGAGAGAGAGAGAGAGAGAGAGAGAGAGAGAGAGAGAGAGAGAGAGAGAGAGAGAGAGAGAGAGAGAGGGAGAGAATATCTTTAAGAAAAATAGGATTTACAACTCGAATGGCTTATTATGTTCAAGTTACGTTCACGAGAGAGAGATATACGTACGCGTGTGGCAAAAAACAAAAAAATCACTTCATTTGATAGACATGGGCAAATAAGATATTAGTCATTCGTTCCAAAGAGTTAACATCTTTGTGATACGATTCTATCAAAGATAAAAGTTGTCAACCAATATTAAGAAAAAAATAATGTTTACAACTCGAATGGCTTATTATGTTCTAGTTACGTTCACGAAAAGTATATACGACGCGTGTGGCAAAAAAACAAAATCACTTCATTTGATAGACATGGGCAACAAGACATTCGTTCCAAATCGTTAACATCTTTTGGAATGATACGATTCCTATCAAAGATAAAGTTGTCAATGTTAGAACTCCCAATGTAGTACCTGCATCTCTTTGTAAAACACCCCACCACATGTCTAGATCTATAACATGCACCAAGACCTTCGAAACCTCACAATATGTCTAGATCTATAACATGCACCAAGACCTTCGGAAACCCTCGCAACATGCCTAGATCTATAACATGCACCAAGACCTTGGAAATCCCAACCATGTCGAGATTTATAACATGCACCAAGACCTTGGAAATCCCAAATGTCGAGATTTATAACATGCACCAAGACCTGGAAATCCCAACATGTCGAGATTTATAACATGCACCAAGACCTTGGAAATCCCAACATGTCGAGATTTATAACATGCACCAAGACCTTGGAAACCCCACAACATGTCTTACATCTATAACATGCACCAAGACCTTCGAAACCCCCACAACATGCTTACATCTATAACATGCACCAAGACCTTCGAAACCCTCACA
>JAXRKP010000170.1:157500-162500 GCA_037039925.1 Doris montereyensis | reverse complement strand
GATTACGTAAATAAACGAACTATCGCCAAAGAGAAAGTTAGGAAAGCAAAACAGGAACAATGGGAAGAGTTTGAACAAAGACTTCAAGAAAGCTATCAAGGAAATTAAAAGCTGTTCTGGGGGTGGGGGGAGGGAGGCAATCAAAAACATGAGAAAGAGCAAACATGCCCAATACAACAAAGAAGACAGCGAAATCATGGAAAAATTAAGAAAGCATTTCCACCAATTACATAATCCCTCCAGAACATACGAAACAAGGAGTAAAGATCAATTAGTAAGAGCAAAAAGTAATCCAAAGGAGACAGCCGAAGATGTAGATATACAAATGGAAGAAATCCAAACAGCTATAAGAAAAGTGAAATTAGGAAAAGCCCCAGGAGCAGATCAAGTTTATCCAGAAATGATTAAAAACCAAGGGAGAGAGGCAGACAAACTACTACATGCAATATGTCAACAAGCATGGGTCCAAACAGATGTTAGACGACTGGAAAAAGGGAACGGTAGTACCAATACATAAGAAAGGATCAACTATGGAACTCTCAAACTATAGAGGGATATCACTACTTAGCGCACCAGGAAAATTGTATGCCCGGATGCTGGAAATGAGACTAAGGAAAGAGTAGAGGATCAGATTAAAGAGCATCAGAGTGGATGTAGTCCAGGAAGAAGTGTACAAGATCACATATTTACAATTAGACAAATAATAGAAAAATTCCTTTGAGAGACACATTGACTTGCACCTATGTTTTATTGACTTAGAAAAGGCATTTGACACTTAAAAGAACTATGGCATTCCTTAAAAGAACACAATGTAGAGCAAAATTTAATAGAAGCCATTAAAAACGTTTTTACAATAAACCAACATGTGCAGTGAGAGTAGCTGGAAACATATCTGCAGAATTTGATGTATATATAGGAGTAAAACAGGGTTGTATCCTAAGTCCTCTTTTGTTTATCACATTTATGGATTCAGTCACATAACCATCCTCAAAAGGGAAGAAAATGAATGTAGGTATGTGGAAGCTCAAACCAGTAAATGTATCAATGCTTTCATTTGCCGATGATTTAGTTCTGTTTAGAAAATCAGAAAGTGACCTTCAGTCGAATATCAACATTATGAACAATGAAGGAAATAAAAAGAGGAATGAGAGTAAATGCAAAAAAACCCAAAACAATGCTAGTAACTAGGAAGCTAAAACACAAAGTCTTAAATTGGGCAGGGAGAATTTAGAACAAGTTCAAAGCTACAATTACCTAGGAGTAATGATTAACTCTGAGGGAAAACTAAGAAAAGAAATCAGCCAGAGAATCAAAAAGCAAGTGCAATATATAACCATCTAGGAAAGGCATTTGTAGGTAAGCAAGAATTGTCAACGAAAACCAAAATGGCAGTATACAATACAGTTTATTGTCCTATTCTCCTCTATGGTAGCGAAACTTGGACTTTAGACAGTAGAGAATACAGTAGAGTACAGGCAGCTGAAATGAAATATCTAAGAAGAGTAGGAACTGGAAAACTAAAAGAGAAAAATCAGAAACACAACAATAAGAGATCAAACAGAGCAGATGGCATACAAACTAAGATAGAAATAAATCAATTGAGATGGTTTAGGCATGCAAACAGAATGAATGACAATAGAATAGCTAAATCAGTATACAGTGCTAAAGCCCAAGTTAAAAGAGCAAAAGGCAGACCTCGGAGAATAGTGGGAAAAGATATAGTAGAGGCATTGAAACAGTAGAAATTTAACATTTTTAGAAGGAAACAGAAAATGTAGTAGTAGTATAGAAAGATCATTTCGGTAGTAGTAGTAGTGTGAACCCATACATATTAAAGGTAGAATTATTAATACAACTTATATTATTATTATTGAAAAGAGAACTCATTACCGAAAGGTAGAAATTATTATTATTATCATTATTATTATTGCAAATAAATATTAAAGACAAAGAAGAAGAAGAATCCAGCGACAACTGTACATCATAATTGGGGAATAGAATCCCAAAATGGATGGCGGTCTTAATAGATTTCATTAGGGCGAAAAGCTCGATATTTCAAACCTTGATGGGGCTCTAATCCACTAGCGATTGGTTGAGAGGCACGTGCCTCTGGACTACCGGGTCAAGTCTTGTAGGTAGATAGACTTTGGTATTAATTGAGATATGACCCCCTGTCCAGGAACTTCCCAACACTATCCAGCTTCAGCCACCTGAGAATCACAATGGGATGGCTCTTGAAGAACTCAACACGACACAATGACAAGATGGGAAAACATAAAGCTAGATAGAACTTGAACTACCTGAAACATGTCCAACATACACATGCTAGATAGAACTTCAACTACCTGTGGACATGCCCAACATAAAGCTAGATAGAACTTCAACTACCTGTGTGACATGCCCAACATAAAGCTAGATAGAACTTCAACTACCTGTTGACATGCCCAACATAAAGCTAGATAGAACTTCAACTACCTGTGGACATGCCCAACATAAAGCTAGATAGAATCAACTACCTCAACATGCCCAAATGCTAGATAGAACTTCAACTACCTGTGGACATGAACAACATAAAGCTAGATAGAACTTCAACTACCTGTGGACATGTCCAACATAAAGCTAGATAGAACTTCAACTACCTGTGGACATGTCCAACATAAAGCTAGATAGAACTTCAACTACCTGTGGACATGTCCAACATGCACAGATAGAACTTCAACTTGGCTGTGGACATGACCAACATAAAGCTAGATAGAACTTCAACTGCCTGTGGACATGCCCAACATAAAGCTAGATAGAACTTCAACTACATGTGGACATGTCCAATATAAAGCTAGATAGAACTTCAACTACCTGTGGACATGCCCAACATAAAGCTAGATAGAACTTCAACTACCTGTGGACATGCCTGACATAAAGCTAGATAATTGGATGTCATAAGTGACATTCGACGCCGTTACTGATGGCTGTGAGTGGCTTCGGTGGCCGAGTGGTTAAACTGCCAGACTGGGGATCATGAGGTCCCGAAAACGAATTCTTATCAAAGCTTTTTTGCTCGAAAAAACTGGGGAAAAAATTGTATAACCATAGGCGTAGCTCAAACCCACCCACTACCTTTTGGTTGAGAGGCCGACGCCTTGCCTTTGGACTACTGAGTCCCCCGACTGTAGCAGAGCTGAAGCTCGTATCGTGTCCAAGCTCGTATCAACTGATGTGAGGACTGTTTTGCTCTGTTGTCCTTTCTGACACGGCGTCATTGTACCATGCCCAATGCATTAGCGTGTATTAGCATTTAATTTCTCGGGGTCCATTTGCCCATATTATTATTTTTAGCTCGGTTGATAGCACGTTTTCTTTTCATGGCGAGGCGATGGGTGCCGACGCACATCGCCTTCGATTCCCATGGTGGCCAGGATTTGTTTTCTGTCTATTCTTTGTATTTGTCTCGTCTTTGTTCATATGGGGCTTTAATAATTATCCTGAGTCATTGCCTTCATAATATCGGCTGGTGATTTTCTTCTTTGACTTTTTCTCCAAAGACGTGTATGAATATTCCTCTTTGCAACTGCTGGTGTTACAATACCAGACTTAAATGTATCATGTATAACGTTCATACTTTCTTCAAAAAGTGTCACGTACCCTACATTTCATTTACATGAAGCTCAACGTCTCTGACTCTCAACACTTATAACTCAGGAACGAACCACTGCACCCACAAACTCCAAATTTCGCCTGTAGAGTTCAAATAGCCTACTTTAGGTTTTTAGCAAAAAACTACTCTTGGATCAAATTAATATTTTTATTGACTGGAAAAATTATACTGTTTTGCCTGCAATCCACTGAACTCTTTTATTGTTACCTACCAGATCTAATTTCTCAATTTCCGGTGATTTCGATAAAACAAAAAGCCCGTGTAACTTCAGTAACGAGTATTAATTTGATCTAACAATCGTTTTTGATATCACCCGTAACCGATACAGTGGTTTCTGAGTTAACCACAGTCAAGGTTAATGAGACCCAGCTTTATAATAACAACATTTTAAACTCATAACCCAACATTATTTAGGGCATAGTTGTATTTTTGCTATAGTTTTCTACAAATGTCTACCATGCCTTGTCTTTGTTTCAGGAAATCTTAGCTTAGGACTGTTTGCATTAATAAGAACAAGAAGGTCAAGGCGGCTAAAAATGTAATAATGATAATAATGTTATTTCAAGGCCTTTAAAGCCCATAGAGCCGAAGCTAATCTCGGTCTCTATAGCGTGAAGTGGAACAGGTGACAATAATCACCTCCTGGCAAGGAGGCTAGTTTAATGCATGTTTTTACTCCCAACTAGTGATTGTATCCATTTGCACCTCCCTCTCTCTCTAAACAGCAGGACTTTCCACTTCATTACTCAACTCTGAATATCAGATTTACATTACTGTGCTTAACAAAAGAGATAAGGATAGTACATCGTATATTAGTAATGTATATGTATGTCGTCGTGTGTGTGCGCGCTTGTGTATGTGTGTGTGTGTGTGTGTGTGAGAGAGAGAGAGAGAGAGAGAGAGAGAGAGAGAGAGAGAGAGAGAGAGAGAGAGAGAGAGAGAGAGAGAGAGAGAGAGAGAGAGAGAGAGAGAGAGACAGAGACAGAGAGAGAGAGACAGAGACAGAGAGTGTGTGACAGTGTGTGTGTGTGTGTGCGTGTGTATGAAAGCATTTGAAAAGGATGAGAGAGAGAGAGAGAGAGAGAGAGAGAGAGAGAGAGAGAGAGAGAGAGAGAGAGAGAGAGAGAGAGAGAGAGAGAGGGAGAGGGAGAGAGAGAGAGAGAGGGAGAGAGAGGAGAGGGAGGGAGGAGGAGGGAGGAGAGGGAGGGAGGAGGAGAGGAGGGAGGGAGAGAGAGAGAGAGAGAGAGAGAGAGAGAGAGAGAGAGAGAGAGAGAGAGAGAGAGAGAGAGAGAGAGAGAGAGAGAGAGAGAGAGAGAGAGAGAGAGAGAGAGAGAGAGAGAGAGGAGAG
>JAXRKP010000170.1:77500-152500 GCA_037039925.1 Doris montereyensis | reverse complement strand
GAATTCTTTGGATAATTTAAACTTTATAGTTCCAGAATTTCTTTAAGGCCACTTTATTTTGCTATCATCATCACAATTGTGTGGTTGACAGCAAATACTGATCGGTAAGACTTGCACTTGCAGCAAATACGATTGGTAAGACTAGTTTGACAGCAAACTTGCACTGATTGATTGGTAAGACTAGCAATTGTGTGTGTTTGACATGTATAGACATTGGTAATACTTGCAATTGTGTGTATTTGACATGTATAGACTGATTGGTAAGACTCATGTGTGTTTGACAGCAAATACTGATTGGTAAGACTAGCAATTGTGTGTGTTTGGACACTGATTGGTAGACTAGCAATCCTGATTGATTGTAAGACTTGCAATTGTGTGTATTTGACATGTATAGACTGATTGGTAAGCTTGACTAGCAATCCTGTGATTGGTAAGACTGACAGCAAATACTGATTGGTAAGACTTGCAATCCTGTGTATTTGACAGTATAGACTGATTGGTAAGACTTGCAATTGAGTGTTTGACAGCAAATACTGATTGGTAAGACTTGCAATTGTGTGTGTTTGACATGTATAGACTTTGGTAAGACTAGCAATTGTGTGTGTTTGACATGTATAGACTGATTGGTAAGACTTGCAATCATGTGTTTGACAGCAAATACTGATTGAAGACTTGCAATCATGTGTGTTTGAAGATAGACTGATTGCAATTGTGTGTAGACATGTATATACTGATTGGTAAGACTAGCAACTTGTGTGTGTTTGACAGCAAAGACTGATTGGTAAGACTTGCAATTGTGTGTTTGACATTGTGTATAGACTGATTGGTAAGACTAGCAATTGTGATTGTGTTTTTGACAGCATAGACTGATTGGTAAGACTTGCAATTGAGTGTTTTTGACAGCAAATACTGATTGGTAAGACTTGCAATCATGTGTGTTTGACAGCATAGATTGATAAGATTGGTAAGACTTGCAATTGTGTGTATTTAGACTTGGTAATACTTGCACTTATGTAGGACAGCAAATACCGATTAGCAAGACTGATTGGTAAGACTTCTGCAATCCTGTTTGGACAGTATAGACTGATTGGTAAGACTTGCAATTGTGTGTTTGACAGTTTGACAGTACAGTATAGACGGATTGGTAAGACTTGCAATTGTGTGCGTTTGACAGTAAGACTTGCAATTGTGTGGACAGTGACATTGGTAAGAGTAGTACTGATTGTGTGTGTTGATATTATAGAATGAAGACTAGTAACACTTGCAATTGTGCTTGATGTGAATGGTTTGACAGCATTATAGAATGATTGCAGAGTATAAGACTTGTTCGTGTGTGTGTTTGACATTATGGAATGATTGGTAAGACTTGCAATTGTTTGACATTATAGAATTTGGTAAGTTGACGGATTGGTAAGACTTGCAATTGTGTGTTTGACATTATAGAATGATTGGTAAGACTAGCAATTGTGTGTGTTGGACAATTGTATAGACTGATTGGTAAGACTTGTGTGTTTGACAATTGTGTGTGTTTTTGACAGCATAGACTGATTGGTAAGACTGACATTAAGACTTGACAATTGTGTGTTTTGACATTAAATACTGATTAAGACTAATTGACTTAGCAATTGAATTGTGTGTGTTTGACAGCAGAATACTGATTGGTAAGACTTGCAATCATGTGTGTTGTTTGACATTATGATACTGATTGTGTAAGACTTTGAGCAATTGTGTGTGAATATAGACATTGGTATTGCAATCCTGTATTGACAGCTATGATTGGTAAGACTTGCAATTGTGTGTTTAGACAGCAAATACTGATTAGTAAGACTTGCACTTGAGTGTTTTTGACAGCAGAAACTGATTGGTAAGACTTGCAATCGTGTGACATGTTTGACAGTATAGACTGATTGGTAAGACTTGCAATTGTGTGTTTCATGTGTATTGGACAGTATAGACTGGTTGATAAGACTTGCAATTGTGTAACAGCTTGACGATTAGGACGAGTATTGTGTGACGACAGATACTGATTGGTAAGACTTGCAATTGTGTGCGTTTGACAGTTAGATTGATTGGTAAGACTTACAATTGTGTGTGTTGGACATTATAGACTGATTGGTAAGACTAGTAAGACTTGTAATTGTGTGTGTTTGACATTATAGAATGATTGGTAAGACTGAATTGTGTAAGACTTTGCAATTGTGTGTGTTTGACATTATAGATTAGTAAGATTGGACTAAGAATGGTTGAATGATTGGTAAGAGTAGTAAGACTTGCAATTGTGTGTTTTGACATTATGGAATGATTGGTAAGACTTGCAATTGTGTGTGTTTGACATTATAGAATGATTGGTAAGACTTGCAATTGTGTGTGTTTGACATTATACAATGATTGGTAAGACTTGCAATTGTGTGTTTTGACATTATAGAATGATTGGTAAGAGTAGTATGACTTGCAATTGTGTGTATTTGACATTATAAACTAATTGGTAAGATTTGCAATTGTGTGTATTTGACAGCACAGACTGATTGGTAAGACTTACAATTGTGTGTGTTTGACATTATAAACTAATTGGTAAGATTTGCAATTGTGTGTATTTGACAGCACAGACTGATTGGTAAGACTTACAATTGTGTGTTTTGACATTATAGACTGATTGGTAAGACTTATAATTGTGTGTGTTTGACAGTACAGACTGATTGGTAAGACTTGCACCTGTGTGTATTTGACAGTATAGACTGATTAGTAAGACTTGCAATTGTGTGTATTTGACAGTAAGACTTGCAAGAGTAGTAAGACTTGCAATTGTGTGTATTTGACAGTTATAGACTTGATTGACAGTATAGACTGATTGGTAAGAGAAGTAAGACTTGCAATTGTGTGTATTTGACAGTACAGACTGATTGGTAGACTTGCACTTGATTTGACATTAAGACTGATTGGTAAGACTTGCAATTGCGTATGTATTGGACAGTACTGATTGGTAAGAGTAGTAAGACTTGCAATTTGTTGACAGTATAGACTGATTGGTAAGACTTGCAATTGCAGTGCTTGACAATAGACTGATTGATAATACTTGAGACAGTACTAGACTGATTTGACAGTATAGACTGATTGGTAAGACTTGCAATTGTGTGTATTTGACAGTATAGACTGATTGGTAAGACTTGCAATTGCGTGTATTTGACATTATAGACTGATTGGTAAGACTTGCATTTGATGTTGCAATATTTGACAGTATGATTGAATACTTGCAATTGCATGTGTTTGAAGATAGACTGATTGGTATGAGAAGTCGTTGCGTGTATTTGACAGTATAGACTGATTGGTAAGACTTGCACTTGTGTGTATTTGACAGTATAGACTGATTGGTAAGACTTGCACCTGTGTATTTGACAGTATAGACTGATTGGTAAGAGTTGCAATTGTGTACAGTATAGACTGATTGGTAAGACTTGCAATTGTGTGTTTGACAGTTTGATTGGTAAGACTTGCAATTGTGTGTATTTGACAGTATAGACTCATTGGTAAGACTTGCAATTGTATGTATTTGACAGTATAGACTGATTGGTAAGACTTGCAATTGTGTGTATTTGACAGTATAGACTCATTGGTAAGACTTGCAATTGTATGCGTTTGACAGTATAGACTGATTGGTAAGACTTATAATTGTGCGCATTTGACAGTATAGACTGATTTGTAAGACTTGCAATTGTATGCATTTGACAGTATAGACTGATTGGTAAGACTTACAATTGTGTGCTTTCACATGTATAGACTGATTGGTAAGACTTACAATTGTGTGAGTTTGACAGTATAGACTGATTGGTAAGACTTGCAATTGTGTGTGTGTTTGACAGTATAGACTGATTGGTAAGACTTGCAATTGTGTGTGTTTGATAGCAAATACTGATTAGTAAGACTTGTGTGTTTGACATGTATAGACTCATTGGTAAGATTTGCAATCGTGTGTGTGTGTTTAGTAGAAAACACTGATTGGTAAGATTTGCAATCGTGTGTATTTGAAAGAAAATATTGATTGGTAAGATTTGCAATTGTGTGTGTTTGACAACATAGACTGATTGGTAAGGTTTGGAATTGTGTGTGTTTGATAGCACCTACTGATTGGTAAGACATGCAATTGTGTGTGTTTGACAGAACATGTATAGACTTGCAATCGTGTGTGTTTGACATAATATACTGATTGGTAAGGCTTGCAATCATGTGTATTGACAAAACATATAGACTGATTGGTAAGGTTGCAATCGTGTGTGTTTGACATAATACATGATTGGTATTGACAAAACATATATAGACTGATTAGTAATCGTGTGTGTTTGACAGAATATACTGATTGGTAAGGCTTGCAATTGTGTGTGTTTGACAGAATATACTAATTGGTAAGGCTTGCAATTGTGTGTGTTTGACAGAATATACTAAATGGTAAGGCTTGCAATCGTGGGTGTTGATAGAATATACTAATTGGTAAGGCTTGCAATTGTGTGTGTTGACAGAATATACTAATTGGTAAGGCTTGCAATCGTGTGTGTTTGACAGAATATACTGATTGGTAATACTAGAACGAACATGGGGGTAAAAATCCCACAAAACGATGGAGAAAATTTTCTTTTGATGCACTCTCCACCCAGTCCGTCATATGCAGTGATATCAGGGTGAACGAAGATGACGAGCAAGATAGAAGTAGACATGTGAAGGATTGAAAAGAAAGACCAAGGCCCTGCCAGTAATTCTGACCAATCAATGGAAAAAACAAAATTTAAAGAAAAGCAGCAGTTAAATAAAATCTTAAGATCTGAGACAGTAAAAGCGAAATAAACGTTTATAATGAACACTCTGTCAACAATGTCATGATGTTAAAAACTTATTTCATAAAATCAAAATAGCTCTAAAACAGTGCAAGATTATATAAAAAAATACATGATTTGTACTTCAGTTGATATAGCAAAAAGTTCTTTAAGCGTTAAGTAACGTAATTGTTATGTTAAAACACAGACTAGTTCTTTTTTTACTTTTGCTTTTACTCATGTCAACCAATAGCACTTCATGTTTAAACAGCATTACAAATTTTATTAAGACAGCAAAGTGATCTTGGAGACATTGTAGTGAAACCATAGTGTTGTGAGTTTGTAATCATCATACTGGTTCAAGCACCATGGCTGTCCCAGGTGTTTTTTTCACAACATTGTACTTACTCTTAGGAAAGGTGCTTCGCTTTCCTTTTTCATTTAACTCAGGTGTGAATGAATACCCAGCTAAAGGTAGAAAAAGATCTTGTCTGCGTGTTAGTACAAAGCACCTAAAAAGGTTGGTGTATTGTATGCTCACTAGGGAGTTGAAAACGTCTTTGGATGAAATGGCCTGCTAGGGGATAAAATGATGTACAGCCGGTGAGTCTGCACTTGTGCGGGGACACAGACTATAAATCAATCTTATCTTTTATTTGTATCTTATAGGCAGGATGAGCCTCAAGGGTACGCAAGACATTTATTGTTTTCTCCATTTCCAGTATGGCTTGATTTCCTATCAGGAATTAGCTATGGATTCGGCTAGTTAAAAACAACGCAAAAACAATAATTTGTAGGGTTTGCCCCTGAACCAATGGTTTCAACAATTGGCTCCATACCTTTCAACTAAAGCTGTTCTCTTGGTGGAATCAGGTAGGAAGGAAGACAGAAATGGATTGTGTTTGCACTTAAAAAATAATATAAACCAAATTGAGTATTCAACGCCTCTGTAAAAATAAGATTTTTTTATCATTATCCCATAAGTATTAAGTAATGTAATGACAACAATTCAATTTTCTTCAAACATTCATGTGTTCTTTTTGTGAAATATCACACATATATATAATATGCCTTCAGCTGCTCAGGGTAGAAACACAAAGCAAAGCAGTAAAAAAAAAGAAGAAAAGAATATTGTAATTGAGAGCATTAAAATGTAAAACAAATCTCATTTTCTGTCCATTGAGATTAAATATTTTGGACTTACTTTGCAGGACAGGATTGCAGCTGAGATTTTCTTATGTTTAAATATGGAGAAAAAAACATAAAAGTCCTTATGAAATGAAACAGAGATAAAGGCAGAAAACTTACACCCATTTGCATACCAGTATAAAATCAAAAGAATGTAAAATGCTTTATTGAATTAACATGTAGGAATTACCTATAATTATAACAATATATATTTGACTTCGTAAAGTTACGTAGTATGTCACTTTATTTAAAACATAATGTACTCTATTGTCAAAGACAAAAAATGCTCTGGAAATTTAATTGTATACATGTGTATACAGTCCAACCCACATATATTGATATCCTGCATACATCGATGTCATATCAAAGTCCCGTTTTTCCCCATATATATTATTAGTAAAAATCACTGATATTTCGACACAAATTTGACTTATATCAACTTCCCGATTTTGTCGGTGCAGGCAATAATCAGTCTACAGACAACATAAATGTCCGTCGATGGCCGGTTAATCGATTAGTGAAAGCCAAGAATTGACAAATGAAAAAACATACCTGTAGACCAAGAAAATACTGCACCCTGGAACAATCTAAGCCAATCAAAATGCAAGCTCTTCAACCAATGAAATCCTGCGCACTGGATCAATCAAAGCCAATGAAAATGCATGCTTTTCGACAAATGAAATCCTGTGCCCTGCACCAATCAAAGCGCAACTTGGTCACCTTCATTGTTTTATGTTTTTTTTTGGTGGTGTTCCTTCATCTTATTGGTTGCTCTAATACATCAACAACCTCTTATATCGACAAAATTTGGTGGTCCCAATGATCTCAATATAAGAGGGTTGGACTGTATATATATATTTAAATTTAAAACAAAAGTGGAAATTCCCATCCACAATCTCAACTCTACTCATCAACTCTCATCTGAGGCAAACTGAACAATTTTGAAAAAATTCAAACCAGCCTCCAAATCACAGCCAACATGGTTGCTCATGTACGGTCCCCATTTTCCTGCCACAGCCTTTCCCCCTAGCAGAACTTGACCTCCTGAACTTCCCTCACACGTGCAAGTGTCGTACCACATCTTGTAGAGAGGAAGTGGTTTCTGCTGGAGACACTTCATGTATTTCGTATAGTCCTCTTCAGTTCCTGAAGAAAACCATTTTCTTGGAGAAATCCTGCCAGTTTGGCATTTTCCATCGTTTCTGGTGACACATTTTCATCTTGCACCCGAACCACTCGACCGCAACTGATGCGCTTGGGGCCGCCATGAGGATGGGAAATGACGATGGCGTGAGGAACCCAGTTTTCTAGAATGTGTCTCGAATCTTCCTGAACTTCTCTGCCCTTTTCAGATCCAGCTGGTGCAACCTGTCAAACAGTTCCTTATTGTGGACACTGACCTTGAAGAAAGATTTGTCTGACGTTGGTTTAGTGTAAAACAATTTAGTGGCATATTCACAAACTCTCTTTGACGTGTCTTCGTCATCAAAGAAAAAATGGACAACTGTGCTCTTTATCTCATCTTCATTGAACAAAACGTGTTTGTTGGTAAAAATCTTTAGATCTCCTTCAAAGATATCGTGATTGACACCCAGGTCTTTAATTCTCTGACACTTTTCAATCGTGCACGGCTTGGTCTGGAAAGAGCTGGGATTGTCCAATACAAAGAGGGCCTGACGCGAACCGCGATGACCTCTTCCCTCTGTAAGCGGCCTGCTTGTCTGTGTCTGGTCTGTCTATACTTGTATACTTGACCAAAACTCTTACCTGTGATTTCAATGATAAACAATAAGTTGTAAGTTGATAGTTTGAAGATGAATGATGATAATAATAATAATGCATTTATTGAGTGCCTCTCATCCACCGAAATGCTCGATGGCGCTTTACAGTAAAATAGCATTGACACAATTAGAGATTATATAAAATGCACAGTAACCAACAACAACGACAACAAATTATGTTAGTTACAGTTTTAAAAACACTAAAAGTTTAATAAAACAGCTTTTAAACTAAGAGGAACAAAAAGCTCTCATAAAAAGTTCAGTCTTAAGATTCTTTTAAAAAAATTGAAATGAAGGGCTGCTTCTAGTTTTGTGTGTAACCAAACAACAAGTTGCCATTTATGGACAATAAAGAACTATTATTATTATTATCATTATTATTATTATTATTATCATTATCTTATTATTATATTATTATTATTATTATCATCATTCATTCATTATCATCATTCATTATTATTATTATTATTATTATTATTATTATTAATTATTATATTATTCCATTATTAAATTAAGAGATATTATTCCATAAAAGGCAGCATGACTGAACGACTTTTCAACAAAAGATGATCTTTTAGTTGGCATGGTGATTAAGAGGGAATTTGATGATCTTAATATTCTTTTGGGTTGGTAAAAACTGACCAGCTCTTGTAAATAGGATGAGGCAAGACCGTTTAAACATTTGTAACAATAACAATGGGTCTTAAAATTTATGCTGTAACTTACTGGGAGCCAGTGTAGTTCTTTTTAATACTGGCATAATTGGCTCACTTTGTTTAGTTAAGCTAATTAGCCTAGCCGCCTTATTCTGAAGCTTTTTCAATCTCTGAATCAAATATTTTGGTGCAGATGTTAAGAGAGCATTGCAATAATCCATACGACTAAGAATAAGTGATGTAACAAGCATTTTTTGTTGTTGTTAAAATAAATCGTATCTTGCTAATATTCTTCAAATGAAAATTGCAGCTCTGAATTGTTTTAGTAACATGTTTATCATCAAAAGTTCATGATCTAAATAACATCCAAGGTTTCGAACATATTTACATGTAACATCAATACTTGATTCTGATATTTTAACTTTTTTAACAAAAACGATTTTACTCAAAGTTTTCTTGCTCAATTGCATAATTTCAGTCTTGTCTCATTCAATTTTAGCTTATTGGATATCATCCATGACTTAATTGCCATAACACATTTTTCAGCCTTTCTGGTGACAAACATTTCATCATCGATACAAAATGGGAAATAGAGCTGGATATCATCAGCATACATATGATAATCAACATTGAAGCTGTTTATAATAGCACTAATGGGCTCTGTGTAGAGGGTGTACAAAAGCGGTTCAAGAACTGAACCTTGAGGTACACCATACTTTAGGGGAACAGAATTAAATTCAAATTTATGGTCAATCATTATAGATTGTGTTCTGTCAGACAAGTAAGATTTAAACCAGTCAAGGACTTGTCCACTAAATTTGAAAACTTCATTGAGGCTTTTTAATAGTATTTTCTGGTCGATTGTGTCAAAGGCAGCACTTAAGTCAAGTAAGATCAAGAGAACAGATTTTCCATTATCAAGATATTTGACAATGTCATTGTGTACTCGCATCAATGCACTTTCTGTACAATGGTTGGGTCGGTAAGCAGATTGAAATTTGGAAAAAAAGGGAATTTTCAATAAGATATTCGTTCATTCCTTGTGACACAATCTTTTCGATTATTTTAGAGATTAAACTTAGGTTAGACACAGGTCTAAATTCTTATTGCTCACTATCTAAAGATGGTTTCTTAAGGATTGGTTTCACAACAGCATGTTTCAGACTACATGGCATATCAGGTAAAGACAAGGAACAATTTACAATGTAAATAATAATCAGTACAAAGGTTTTAGGACATTTCTTAATTAGCCAAGTTGGGAGAGGGTCTAGTGAACATGTTTTATTTGGAATTTGCTTGAGGATCATTTCAGCTTCCATTTCTGTTACTGGCCTGAAGGTGTTAAAACTTCCCGAGGTTTCCAAAAAACTGGTGTTACGTCAATTGGTAGTGCGCAGGGTATGGTGTCCAGATACGTCCTGATGTCACCGATCTTTGAGTAAAAAAAGTCTGCAAATCGCTGTGCCAGTTCACTCGGGCATTCACAGGTTGGGATGTTGTTCTGCTGATGATTCCCTGGCTTTGTGTGAAGTCATTTAGGGTTTTGACCAGGTTTGCAGTAGTTTGACTGCACGATGTTAGCTGATCCTTCAGAAATTCTGTACGAGTATCGTTGATCAGACGGTTCCGTCTGTTTTTGACTTCGATGTAAATTTGCTTGTGCACTTCAAGTTTTGTCTTTTCCTCCATGTTTTTTCTGCACAGCAAAGTTCATGTTTTGCCTTCGAATTTCAGGCGTGTACCATTGTGTCTTCGGTCGAATGACGATTTTCCTTAAAACTTCTGGGCACATTTTGTCCAAAATAAATGTGAGGGTCTTGTTGTAGACCTCAATCATATCAGACATATTGTCTTGTTCTTGTAGCTTGGTTATAAGTTGGCTCTCCGATACATAATTTTCAAAGATTTCTATGTTAATTTCTTTTTGTTTTCCTGTAGCGGATGGTTTTACACGTGGGGCTAGGTTTGATGATGTTGAAAAATGATGATATGTAATTGTGGTCTGATATAGCACATTCTTTCACACTCACAGATTGAAAAAAATGGATCATCCTTCCCAACAAGGAACAAGTCCAATATATGTCCACATAGATGAGTTTGCTCATTAATATGCTGTGTAAGTCCTGCTGACTCAAAAAGAGATTTAAGTTTTACTGTGTTTGAATGTTTGGTGTCGTCAAAATGAATGTTAAATCACAGACAATGACAAGATTTCCTGCTTATGAGAACTTTTCGAAAAGAAAATTTTCAAATTCATCAAAACAATCGGTAAGTTTCAGTCTGTTTTTGTGGAACTTGGTGGTCGGTAGATTCAAATGACACAATAATTATGTCCCTCAAGTTTTAATAAAGTTTCATTGTGTTCAAAATTTCGATACGTTTTGTTTGGAAAGATGTCTTTGATGTTCAAGTTGTCTTTAAAAATAGCCATAATTCCCTCACCTCTTCTTTGTTGTCTATTTTTGTGGCGAAGTAGGAGCATCCTTCAAGTAAAATATTTGTCGGGATGTTTTCATTGTTAAGCCATGTTTCTGTGATGGCAATGATGTCTGCTTGTTTTTCTGTTATAAGATCATATATTAAAATGCCTTTGTTGTTGATAGAACGTGCGTTGAGCAGTCCGATGTTGAGGTTCTTGTTTTTGTTTTCTTTTCTGTCGTCATCATTACATTGGAGATGTGAGAGGTTAAATGCATCACAGCCTCATGTAGGGCGCCGGGATCAGCAAACATGCACGTTGTCTTGCCCTGTCTTTCTTTACTCACTCAATCTTTATCGTCCAAACAAGGCAAATTTTCTTGAAGGGCTATATACACACTTAGCAACAGATCCGAGAGATATCCATAGCATATGGATCACTGAATGTGGAGATTTCTCTGCAAAATCGTAGGGCTTTTGTGCGATCTTTCTTTCATCCACCCCATTACACATGTTGGGGAAATGTCCTCTATGGACACTCTCTGGTCGGTCACTAATTGAAGTCCCTGAAGTCTAGGCTTCCATCTTGTGGCCTCTGCCTAGAGATGTTTACTGCTTTCTAAAAAAAAATATTCATATATCAGGAAGTGATGAAACTAACTTTTCAGGCAGTATACAACACAGTTTATTGTCCTACTCTCCTCTATGGCAGTGAAGCCTGGACCTTAGACAGTAAGGAATACAGCGGAGTACAAGCAGCTGAAATGAAATATCTAAGAAGAGTAGTAGGGAAAACTGAAAGAGACAAAATCACAGGGCAGAGCAGCCTGGCATCTAAACCCACACACCGGAAGGTAGAATATGAACCGATAAAGAAAAAGAGAACTTTTATTGTTGTTTCATTTCAATCAAATAATTTCCCCATGGTGAAGCGAAATCAGTTTTGTATAATATCAAAGTTTAGGCTGAAGCGTGAAGGAAGTCTATAATAATCATGCCTTTGCCAGTTGATAAGTTTTAAGACAAACAGCCGGGCAAAGGGCATATATCAAAAGTGAAGGATAATGACATTGAATAATATGGGGCTTTCATATTATTGAATGGCATTAGAGGGGCTTTCATATTTTTCAAAGTCATTATGCTTCACTTTTGACAGCTTCCTTAACTTATTAAAATAAACACTCAAACAGCCAAACCTTTTAATAGAGGCATTGCAGTGCTATCAACAGTGTTCTTAGTTTATAACCATAAAGACACTAGGGTTAATTTTTTTTCACAACGTCATACTCTCAGGAAAAATGTTTTCATCTTTCTTCCTTACTTGACTCAGGTGTGAGTGAGAACCCAGTTAAAGACAGTACCAGATCTTTGTCAAAATGTTAGAATGAAGCGCTTAAACAGAAAGCTGTACTGTATGCTACCAAAGGAGTTGAGAATGATTTTGAATGAAATGGCATGATGAGGGTTAAGTTTCGTCACATTGGTGAGCCTCTTCTTCATAATAACTGACCAACTCAATTCTTGAGTATTACTGTTAGCGCCCATATTTTAATGTAACCCAAAAATATTAATCCAAGTTTGGCTTTAACGTAATGTATTTAATTCTGTTTTAAAGTCTTCAGTACTTTGTGAGGGGGTACATTTGATACAAAGTATAAATCCATCTTTATTTCTATTTCTAATGTTTAGTCATGAACCCAATTTTTTTTCTCCAAAACAATGTTATTGCAATCTTAAAAAAGTACCTTCAAGGCCACTACAGCCCATAGAGTCGGAGTTTATCCCGGTTTTTATAGTTTGAAGCGGAACAGGTGATAATAACCATCTCGTGGACAGACCTCTAGTCTAACGCTAGTGCTTGTACTCACTCACACCTGGGTAGGGTGGGAAAAACGTGCATCAATTAAATGGCTCTCCCAAGGAACACAGCGTTGGACCTAGTTTGGTAAGATTCAAACCTGGGACCTCATGATCTCAAATCTGACAGCTTACCCCTCAGCCATCGATGAAATATCTTTAAAAACATGTATAATGAACACTATTATTACCGTCATGTCTGCCTCCGCTTTGACATAATCAATGACTTCCTGTGTTTGTAGCGGTCTTGGTAAGTTATCCAAGTTGAAATCCTTCACCGAAAAAAAAACTTTTCGTGTTGATTATGTCCATTTTCGGGCAATCGCTGTGGTCCATCAATAATGTGCCCCTTCTTCAAAATCATCTGGAAAGCTTCCGGTTTCCACAATCCGTCCCCCTGATGATTGGATCATGATAACCATTGTAATTTTAATCATATTATATATATTAAATATATATATATATATAATATACCTATATATATATATTATATCATGATATGAGCAGGAAATCTAACAAATGTTTGATTGAAATGAGACAGAGAGAGAGAGAGAGAGAGAGAGAGAGAGAGAGAGAGAGAGAGAGAGAGAGAGGAGAGAGAGAGAGAGAGAGAGAGAGAGAGAGGGAGGGAGGGAGGGAGGGAGAGGGAGGGAGAGAGAGAGAGAGAGAGAGAGAGAGAGAGAGAGAGAGAGAGAGAGAGAGAGAGAGAGAGAGAGAGAGAGAGAGAGAGAGAGAGAGAGAGAGAGAGAAGAGAGTTTTTTTTAGAAATTTACCTTATCCACCATCGCGGTCATCTCAGGTAAATTCAGAGAAACAGAAAGATGAAAGACAATAACTGAAACCATGAAAGGAAAGAAGAGGACATAATAACCTCTAAAGAGAGAGAATTTTTTTCTTTGAAATTTACCCCGTCCATCATTGGAGTGACAATTAAGAGAAACAGTCATAAAAAATAAGCGAAAGAGAAAGGAGAAGAAGTAGGGCCTACCAACAGGCCCGCCAACTGCCCACAAGAGTGAGAGAGAACAGAGAGAGAGAGATGACAGGAGAGACAGATAAGAGAGAGAGAGAGAGAAGAGAGACAGAGACAGAGACAGAGACAGAGAGACAGAGAGAGAAAGAGAGAGAAAGAGAGAGAGAGTGAGACACACACACAGTCAGATAAATACCTCAGGAGAGAGACAGAGGTCTTAAAACCATGACCTTTTAGCCGCTCTGGATTGACACTCCCTTATGCTCTTTCCAATGCTCTCTGACAGTTTTCACCACAATGGCGAGCCACTAGACACTTCCCACAGCACTTGAGGTGAGAAGAACTTTTACCACAGTGGTGGCAAGTATTCAACTAAAATTTGTTTCCGTTTGACTGATGATTGCGCAACAGGGTTGATCGGAGGTGACGCCGTATCATTGCAACAGGTCTCTCCATTTTTTTATACATCTACTACAATGTATTTACCACAACCATGCCAAGCAAGGTGCTTCATTGAAATCGCTCTCTCAAGTCATAAACTGTTTGGTGATTTATGTAAAATGAGACCTGTAGACAAAGCAATAAATATAATGTATATTTCATAATTTAAATGCCACTTTCTGCGGATGTCCATTAATGCTTGGTGGGTAACCTGTCTTGGTCACATTCATGATGTATGGAATGTCTCAAAAAATAATAATTTTAAATACAAAAGATGGCTAAACTTTCATTGGTATTTCATTTACAATGGGGGGCTCATTTGTTGTTTTTTCAATCAGGACCAATTTAGCTTCGTAATTTCCTTTTGGATAGAACTATGTCGTCAATGAAACTGTCTAAATGCGTACATCCGTCTGGCGTAATTTTTCAGAAACAAAAACTTCATAAACCATCGAACACTATGCTAAGAAGAAAAACGAAAATTTTAGATCATGTCTGTAAAATGAGCTTAAATCTAAGAGTCAAGTCGCCCTTTAGCTCTCTCAATGCTAACAGTGTTTTCACCACAATAGCAAGCCACCTAGACACTTCCCACAGCACTTGAGGTGAGAAGAACTTTATTTTTCACAGTGGGCCCTGTAACTTTACTTAGTATATGGAACTAAAATTTGTTTCCGTTGAGAATGATGATTCCCTTCTATATTTAACTATGCCTTGGAATTGATCGGATTATGCTGTTTATGGGACTGTGCGGGGGATCAGTTTCTAAGTGTTTTCCACAGTCCCAACTCTCCTCATATTTGAGTAATTGATAGTAAAGCATAATACTACAATGTATTTACCTTTTAAACTACGTTTTTGCTGGAAGAAGGTTCTTTTTAATTTTTGAGTAACAAAACTGATTAACAAATCTTTCACTATCATGACAAAATTTCGTAAAAATATAAAATGAGAGTTGGTGAGACAAAGTGAATAAATGGATAATGTGGGATGGTTTCCATAATTTAAATGCAACTTTGCAAGGGATGTCCATGAATGAGATTGGGTAACATCTTTGTGAAAGTTGTTAAGTATTATCATAAATAAAATCATGACTTTTATATTCAACATTTGTTTCTCAGCTCTTCTGTTTTACAAAACTGCTGTCTGTGCGAATCATGTGTTTTAATTAAGGTGTCAGAAGATGGGTAAACTTTCATTAAATTAATTGTGAGTAAATTAATTGTGAGTAAATTAATTGTGAGAGGCTTATGGAACTGTTTTGGGAGTTGTTAGCCATTGTTAGCAATCAAACAACTCTCAATTTGATGAGCTAAATTGTATTAAAACTTTGGATCTGATCATAAATGGGGTCATTTACAGTGCACTTTGAGACTGTCTAAAGTGCCGGAGCATCCTGTGCGACTGGCGTAATTTGGTGTGCGAGATGGGGGGAACCATAAAAAAAGGGTCGTGTGCATAAACACAATGGGCTCGAACACCTCTCGCTCAGGAAAAGATAACTCTTAAACATGGTAGCATCAAATTCAGGATCAAGCACAAAGAGCTTAAGTTAAATGACATGCTTCCGACTGTTAGTGTGCGAGACTTCTCTAGCTAAATGTCTACCAACTGAAAAACATGACTTTTAAAAGCTAATTTACTTGCCTCACAGTCATTTATTATCTCTTAAAGTTATACATATATAATGTATATATATATATATCCTCAGGTTCTAAGCTTTAACATATTATATAACACTTGTAAGAAATATCACATGTACAGTTTGACAAAAGATGGAAATGGGGATGGACCATTTTGTGAAACCTATATATGGCAGGTTTCACAAAAATGGGACAATGATAACTTGAACTCTTCAATTAATGTTTCTCAAAGTCTAATTGATGAATCTTCTTAACATTTGGTCCATGTATAGCTTTGACATCGCAGATATAAAAAACATAATATTGTGAAATTTGCTTTCAATTTGTGTGTTTTGTGAATATTTTTTGGGTGTGAACGTCAGCAATCCAGACAGACCACATTTCCCTCTTTTTAATAAGTCCCTTTTCACCTTAAGGTAGGTGAGGTCCAACGACCTTTTTATTCTGTTTTCGTTAATTCCATGTGGAAGAGAATTGTTCAAAGAAAATTTGGCGGGTCCTAAATATTTTTATCTTTTGCAGTGATCACGTGAGGCAGGTTTCAGATTTTCGTTATTATGTTTTCGTTACTGATGTCTACAAATGAACACACAGTAAGAGCTGAAAAAAAGTTGAAAAATACGTAGAAGCGCCGTTTTTGATCTGGAGTGAAAACGTATTCCTACCACCATATATTCTGTAAAAGACACGAAAAAATCATAGGGAACTCTAAATGAGAGTGAGAATACCATGAGACTACTGGCAGTCTTCCAAACCTCATGGTCGGACAAAAAATATTTTTTCGATCTGAGATCTAATAACGGTAATATTGCGTCGAGCTATTGTCTCGTAGTTCATCTCGTGTAAGCCTATTGGGAAATCATGAAATTTTTGTTTTTAAATTGTCTGGTTGGCTTTGCGGAATATTTTGTTTTTGGAAGACTCTTCTGGCCATGTGCTTACGGCCATGCAAAAATGTAGACGATGATCGGACATCAGAAAGGAGACTGTGATCAGGTTAGATTCGGAGACCGTTCAGGTTAGATTCGGTTGCATTAGCAAAACCTGCTTTGGCTTATCGTGAGTGAAACTTATGTAAAGAAGTCCGGCAATCAATAGGCTTTCATGATTTATTATGTTCTAATAAATAAAGATAAGATAATTGGCAATACGGGAGGTTTAGAAGTCCATTACAATGATAGTGACTTTACGTCTCCACTATGCAGTCTCCTTGGCATAACAATACAATATTACTAAAAACGCATTTCAACGAGAGAGAAAATAATACTAATAGCACAGGTTCAAGTAGAGTTCAAGATTTGCCAGCCACCGCTCCCATCCCGTCCCGTATTCCGTGAAGCAATTATCGATCGATAAAGACAAGTTTGTGCTAGTCTAGTGGGGGCGCTCTATGTGACTGTAGATAGTTAGAGTGGGGGGGGGTGATGACGGGAGTAGCGGAGAAGTGATGATGGGAGGGGGGCTCGTGAGGGGAGAAAGGAACAATTGTCGTCAAAAGTGCTTTCTTTTCGGCGAGGGTTTTGTTGCTGGTGCATATCTCTCTCTCTCTCTCTCTCTATTGGCAAATATCGGCCTATATTATCGCATCCTCACTCGTTAAAATTATAAGTCGTGAAGTTTACCGTACCAGTTTGAGCAGAATGGTACACACGATAAACATGTATATAAGGATAGTATAAGGCGTACAATCACAGAATTTTACAAAAAACGGGACAAAAGGCATTGGTTTTCATCATCCACACGATCTGGATCGCGCGAGTCATCTGATCAATGGTAAGGCACCGGCCGTCGACTCCAAGCCCGAGGTGTCGGGAAACACAAACACAGACTTCACATCTTATTGAGAACTAGGGAAAAGTCAGGGAACTCTCCAAACCAGATGCCCAAGCTTTACGTCACTAAATAAACGCCAGGGAAACCTCGGTCGACGGACACAAGCAGTTCACGTAACATTACATACTGGCGTTGGACCTAGAATTTTCACAGTTATGCCCCTTGACTGAAAAACATGACTTTTAAAAGCTAATTTACTTGCTCCACAGTCCTTTGCTATCTCTTAAAGTCATATATCTGGAATCCTCATGTTCTAAGCTTTAACATGGTATATAACACTTGTAAAAAATATAACATGTACATTTTGACAAAAGAGGGAAATGGGGATGGACCATTTTGTGAAGCCTGCCATATCTATATAATTTTATATAGGTAACTAGCTCTAGATCAAGATGTACTCAACAATAACTTCTATAGATTTAGCATGAATCGTATATACTCATGGGTTTGAGATTTGTGTTTCTCGGCTGGAAATAGAATCTGCATAAACATCACCTGCAATGAGTCAAGGCAACAACCAGCAACGGATGTGAAATTGGTAAATGCCTTGGTGAGTATGGTTCGTGGGCGATAAGGAAAGCCCCTATGTAAAAAAATCTGGAAATCTTTTGACAAGAAATTAACACAAATAACCTACTAGACAATACTATATATTGGGATACCGATTTTCTAAAGTGTTGATTCTACGATTCCAAAAATGGTAGGTATAAATTTATCTCATTTCTTTCAATGCTACCTATCATACTTTATCATTCATAATAATTTACTTGAGAGTTGTATTTGATTAAATACACATTCCAAATTATGGGGAATGAAGATCTACTTGATCTAAGATCTAACTCCGTGTCTTCGTAGTCGGAAAGGCGATTCCTCATGTAAAAATCTTCTATTCATGAAAACTACATTCAGTTTGCTCGTCATATCCGACAATAATAAAGTGGACCACATCCAGACGGCTGTGCCAGCCAGTAAATAAAGACTTCAGACACGAAGCTGAACATTCGTTAGATTGCCATGTAGCAGACTATTTGTGCTTTTATACCAATCGTACTAAATGTAACAAAGTTTCTGAATTTTGACAAGAACAAATTTATTTGTTTAGAGCTAGATCTAGAAATTTAATCTGAGAGTCTATCAATTACAAATTACTTCGACAAGAAAATAGAAATTTAGGCCTGATCTCCATCAAAAATGGCTTCGAAGATGAATAACGACAGCCTTGAGAAAACTTCACCACGACGTCTCTTTGTTATGAGACATGGGGAACGTTGTGACTTTGCATTTGGAAGATCATGGACCACGAGATGTTTCGATCAGACAGGTTTGCTGCTTTGTTTTAATTAAAAAGCAATGGATCTAGATGTCTATTTCTAATCTATTGACACTATTGTCTACTAGATCTAGAGTAAGAGTACTATAGTGGACAGTGGTGTTTCGTTAGCACAGCTATAACATGAGTACAGCTGGTCAGTCAGTTCGCTGTGTCTGTTTAAATTTCTCTTTAATAAAAGTTCCCTTTATTTGAATAAGTGCTCTTATTTCAATAAAACTAAATATTGTTTGCATTGTTCCATACAATGAGGTGTTTAGCTCCAACTGCCAATTTTTCCCATGAAAATGATGCTTTGCCTGATCTCCCAGATCGGTGGTAACTCTCTTGCGTGGCTGTTTTTTACCAGTACTATTCATTGTATAGTGACAGCAGAAGAAGTATGCGCTGACTTTCTTAGATGTTATCTATATCTAAACATGGCAGGTTTCACAAAATGGTCCATCCCCATTTCCCTCTTTTGTCAAAATGTACATGTTATATTTTTTACAAGTGTTATATACCATGTTAAAGCTTAGAACATGAGGATTCCAGATATATGACTTTAAGAGATAGCAAAGGACTGTGGAGCAAGTAAATTAGCTTTTAAAAGTCATGCTTTTCAGTCAAGGGGCATAACTGTGAAAATTCTAGGTCCAGCGCCAGTACGTAATGTTACGTGAACTGCTCGCGTCCGTCGACCGAGGTTTCCCTGGCGTTTATTTAGTGACGTAACGCTTGGGCATCTGGTTTGGAGAGTTCCCTGACTTTTCCTAGTTCTCAATAAGATGTGAAGTTTGTGTTTCCCGACACCTCGGGCTTGGAGTCGACGGCCGGTGCCTTACCGTTGATCAGATGACTTGCGTGATCCGGATCGTGTGGATGATGAAAATGAAAACCAATGCCTTTTGTCCCGTTTTTGTAAAATTCTGTGATTGTACGCCTTTATACTATCCTTATTACGTGTTACGGGTTTATCGTGTGTACCATTCTGCTCAAACTGGTACGGTAAACTTCCACGACTTATAATTTTAACGAGTGAGGATGCGATAGTATAGGCCGATATTTGCCAATAGAGAGAGAGAGAGAGAGAGATGCACCAGCAACAAAACCCTCGCCGAAAGAAAGCGCTTTTGACGACAATTGTTCCTTTCTCCCGTCCGAGCCCCCCCCTCCCTCCCATCATCACTTCTCCGTTACTCCTGTCATCACTCACCCCCCCCCCCACCTCTCTAACTATCTACAGTCACAAAGAGCGCCCCACTAGACTAGCACAAACTTGTCTTTATCGATCGATAATTGCTTCAAGGGAATACGGGATGGGATGGGAGCGGTGGCTGGCAAATCTTGAACTCTACTTGAACCTGTGCTATTAGTATTATTTTCTCTCTCTCGTTGAAATGCGTTTTTAGTAATATTGTATTGTTATGCCAAGGAGACTGCATAGTGGAGACGTAAAGTCACTATCATTGTAATGGACTTCTAAACCTCCCGTATTGCCAATTATCTTGTCTTTATTTATTAGAACATAATAAATCATGAAAGCCTATTGATTGCCGGATTTCTCTACATAAGTTTCACTCACGATAAGCCAAAGCAGGTTTTGCTAATGCAACCGAATCTAACCTGAACGGTCTCGAATCTAACCTGATCACAGTCTCCTTTCTGATGTCCGATCATCGTCTACATTTTTGCATGGCCGTAAGCACATGGCCGTAAGAGTCTCCTGAAAACAAAATATTCCGCAAAGCCAACCAGACAATTTAAAAACAAAAATTTCATGATTTCCCAATAGGCTTACACGCGATGAACTACGAGACAATAGCTCGACGCAATATTACCGTTATTAGATCTCAGATCGAAAAAAATATTTTGTGTCCGACCATGAGGTTTGGAAGACTGCCGGTAGTCTCATGGTATTCTCACTCTCATTTAGAGTTACCTATGATTTTTTTTTCATGTCTTTTACAGAATATATGGTAGTAGGAATATGTTTTCTTTCACTTAAGATCAAAACGGCGCTTCTACGTATTTTTCAACTGTTTTTTTCAGCTCTTACTGGGTGTTCATTTGTAGACATCAGTTGTTACATAATAACGAAAATCTGAAACCTGCCTCACGTGATCACTGCAAAAGATAAAAAATATTTAGGACTCGCCAAATTTTCTTTGAACAATTCTCTTCCACATGGAATTAAAGAAAACAGAATAAAAGGTCGTTGATCTCACCTACCTTAAGGTGAAAAGGGACTTATTAAAGAGGGAAATGTGGTCTGTCTGGATTGCTTACGTTCACACCCAAAAAATATTCACAAAACACACAAATTGAAAGCAAATTTCACAATATTATGTTTTTTATATCTGCGATGTCAAAGCTATACATGGACCAAATGTTAAGAAGATTCATCAATTAGACTTTGAGAAAGATTAATTGAAGAGTTCAAGTTATCATTGGGTCCCATTTTTGTGAAACCTGCCACATGTAAATCAACATTATATATATATGACTAGGTCTAGATTTATTTAGATATACACATCATAAAATTGTGGGAAAACAGTTGCTATGGCATCTTTGACATCCTATGCATGTCATTTCACGACTTATTCTTGCCAGTGCCACCGGGGAGAGCAGAGCGCCAGATCTACTTATTCGTACTTGTATTTTTACCCTTTTAAACATTAGAAATCTAGATTGCTCAAGTGCGACTATCTTGTGTTGCCATAGAATCTAATTAATAATTGAGATTTTTATATCACTCTTGTAATAAATTTGTTGTATCTCCATGTGTCTAGATCTTTTTACATTAGGTTCTAGTTTGGGATGTAGATGTTCTTATGTCGAACAAACGAGTTGAAAAACATACGATATGGAAAAAAAGAAAAATCAATTTGAACTTTTAGTAAGGTTGAGACATATAATAATTTGTTGGAGAATTTGAGAATTGAAACAGACTTCACAAATATAATACTAAATTACATTTTATGAATATGGATCAAAATGTAAAACTACAGGGGCGTTAAGTTCGTTTCAGATATTCCCAATTAGACCTCACGTAATTTGTAGTCGTAACATTTTGCGTCATAACGCATTTCCTCAATGCGAAATCCTATAATACTTTCACATGGAATGTGAGACTGTGCATCAATGTAACTCAGTGCAAACAAAGAAAAAGATAATTTGTTAATCTTGTTAAGCGCCAATCAATAAGTTATAAAAATATGAAGACCTAGAATGTTATGTACTACTACTCTATCATTTCTAATTTTAGATCTAGTTTTTGTTATTATCATTACCGATGGTCATCCTATTCCTTCTCCTTCTTCTTATCTTATTACTAATAATAATCATCACCACAAATGTTAGCATTACTATTTACAGTATAAATATGATTATTAACAAGAGTAGAAATGGTAGCAGTAGTTATACTGCTTTTGTAATAACATTATATATGAATAATAACGTGGGCTACTCACTGCCCTCATATTTTACTATAATTAAAGAAGGGTTTCAGGCTCCACAAAAAGAGTTACCACCGATCTGTTTCTGAAACAAGGGCAGATAACTAAACGCCCCATTAACGAATACAATTTTTTATTACAATAACTAAAATTACTAACAAGAATCTTTTTGCGATCGTATTTTGTCTCTTATTATGGGTGGTTGTTTTGCTGTTCAAAGTAGCTAAGTTGATGTTGCAGTAGCCACGTTGATGTTACAAAGGGGAATATGGGGCGTTCTTTGGTATCAACCAATCAAAATGCAGTTTATACAAGCGGGTCATATTTATTACAAGATGTACTACTTTTAGATCTCTTTCAACGCTATAGGATGATTTATTGACACAAGTAGGTTCCTTTCTTCACATAACTTCTATTTTTGGTCCATAGGTAGCTGTACTGCCATTATACCACTAGATAAGATGGCTCGAGGAATGAATCAATACAAATATTGAAATAGGAGGGATGTGAATAGGAGTCGTTTATATTTCAAAATTAGCCATGAAGTTGAACTGACGTAAATATTAAAAAATAAGTCTTGAAGCGGTCAACATTTGTTGTGACGCCAAAAGCTAAGATTGATTTGATTTCAGGCCAGTCAAAGTCAAATGAAGAATCTTTACTTTGTACATGGCATGTGTTATTCATCTTCATCGTTTGGGAAACACTCTAACTTTAAAACAGATCGTAATAAAAGAGACAGAAATAAATATGTTGTTTTTAGGATGGGTCTTAACGTCTATCCTTTTAGTGTTTTTGTCTTGAACCTGAAATTGGAATGATTCATAAATTTAAACATTGTTTTCATGTGAGTGGTGTTGGTGGTCTAGTACTTGTGGTACAAGTTGCCAGACTTGTGCGGTCTTGGGTTTACATCATATCACCGCTAGGTCTTAGTGTGTGTTGTTCCTAGGGAAAGACACTTAACTCAAGAAGAGCGCCGGCCCTTTATTTAGGGCGTGTTGCAGTTGGCTCTGGAAGCGCGCAGGCTCTATATTTAGGGCCAGACACCTAGTTTCCTGAATGAAAATTTCCACTTGCCTTAAATGGTTTATGACGTAGTTTGACCTTTGAGTTCATAGTTAAACAACAGCCAATGCGATTACATTTTATTTTTAAGCTTGTAGCTTTCCGCTAGCCTCGCTATTATTCGTCAAAGTGCTGCTTTCCCATTCAACACACTTTGCACAAACCTAAGTTGATTACACAGCTATGGCTGCCTTAGTTTAGTCCTTAGTTTAATTTTTTGATGTTGCAATAACATCTCAAAATGAATTCCTTTAAATTCTTTCAACTTTCAGAAAATACATGTTTTATAGGTCTTTTAACATCTGTAAACGTGAAATCATTGTTCAATTTAAGTCTAAATCCTAGTTTCACCCCTTGCACACACTCGCTTTTTCATGCAAATGGCTGGGCAACACCTCACTGTAGGAAGTTCACTTCGGGTAACACTGCAAGCGCTTCTTGGATTAATATGCATTTTCCCCACTAGACCTGCAAATGGATACCAACAGCAGCTTGGGAGTAAAAACCTGTGTCAGACTAGTGTCCTGTTCAGGAGGTGATTATTATCACCTGTTCCGCTTCGTGCTACAGAAACCAGGATAAGCTCTGGCTCTATGTGCCATAATAAAGGCCTTGAAAGAACTTCATTTCTTAACTGTGTGAAACATAAATTAAATGAAATGGACAAAAAGAAAAATAATTAGGCATGCTAGGAAACAATTATTCTGTATGGCTCTAGCTGCTGTTTCACTACTATATATATAATATGCATATAAGGCCACTGGATTTCTCGAAAAATTTGCTTTAAACCTTTGTTCATCCCCACTATCAGAATTTTCCAAAACTCAGCGACATCATGCCAGACCGCTACTTCTATTTTACTTTGAATTTCGGTAGCTTGCTTTGTGTCAATGTGGCTTTGTTGTCTGCTGGAATATACAACTTTTTAAAAACGTTTTTCCTTGTAATGGTGAAAATGCTTTTATCACAATCCCTTTTATCCAACTGCCTTCAGTCCCATTAACATGTCACCTTTTTGTATTTAATCATCCTTTTGATTGTGTTGAAAACGTATTTTAGCATTGACAGGTCATCGTATAAAATGATCTGGCCGCTCTTGCAGACCTTATTCCTAAGTGCTCAGCAAACGCCCCCCGACCCAAAATCTTCTATTCATTTGCCTCTTTCAGCTCATAAAGACGATTTAGTTAGTCTACGATTATAATATGATATGTGTACAGATTGAAATGAAATTTCGTTAGAAGGAGGCTGTGGGTCGACTTCGCTTTATCGTATTCCGACCTACTGGATTTTAATGTTCTCCCCATTATTGTTTAACTCACTACTGGTCATCGAAAGTTTCACTGGTGAATGGAGATTGACAGAGGTCGGATCCAAATGTAACATTTGAATGGAAAAAACAATCTGCTTTGAGTGATTTTATTCATAACTAAGTAAGGAGATAGATTTTGAAATTTGGGTCAAAATCCAAGATAGCGGCCATTTCCGTGACAATTAAGGACGCTACAAATTTTTCAATGATATAGGATGACTATATTTTGACAGTTACGCATATATACTAAAAAGGAAAAATCCAAACTCAAAAGCAAAGACAAATCACTTCAGTAGCCCCCCCCCCCCCTGCCCCTTTATTAATGATAATAATAATAGTACTAATATTAAGTAATAATAATGATAACTAAAAAAACCTCAGATCTTTGAATATTAATGTCAACACGCATTGTTTTGAATTCAATCACAAGCTTTTTAGGCACCAAGTCCCATCGGAGTCGGACTGTAAAACAGAAAGTCCCATTTGGGAGTGAGATCATCTTAAGTGGGAATGTGGATCAAATCAAACCAAATCAGAAAAGCTTGATAGAGATGAGAGTAGCTCTACTAATCTATACCTAGCCATTAATGTTAGGTGGTCGGAAAATGTTTCCTTATCGATACCTCCCATTAGCTGCTCTGTTATCACGGCACTTGGGTGCATTAGCCACCTTAATCGTTGGACCTTTTACCGTTATCTCTTGTGGTACATTATTACACTGGTTCTTTTCTTTATCTTGACCTCACTTAGACTAAGTGAAGTAAATTACTCTGATATGGTCATGAAGATATCATTATGTAACATAGGAGAGATAAGGGATATGGGTGGCAGGGGCGAGGAGGAATATGCTGCAATGTAGCCTAATGTAGTTTTTTGAGGGTGTATTGATTAAAACATTAATATAATGCATTCATTAAATGTATCTGTTATATCGATTTCTGTGATTGTGATAGATATCACTCATATTATACTTAGTTTCAAGAATGTTACAATAGTCCTTGTCAGTATGTATTATGTATATATATATATATATTTTTATAAAGCTGAACGTCTCTAACTTTGACCTCAACCTCCATATTTCACATGTTGATTAGGTTCTTAGCGAATATTGGATGAAATCAGTATTTTAATAGATTGGGAAAGGGTTGTTTTTGCCCTTTTGGGATCCACAAATTTGTTTATTGTTTCTAGATCTGATTTCTCGATATCCAGTCATTACAATAAGAATTCCGCATAACTTCAGTATTGAGTATTACGTAAAAAGCCAGGGCAACTAGGTATTAGTGTTAATTTGATCTAATAATCGGACTTGATGTCACCCGTAGCTGATACAGTGGTTTCTGAGTTAACCACAATCAAAGTGCAATAGACCCAGCTTTATAATAAATAGAAATCATAGTCCAACATTAGTTACGGGCAGCTTGTTTACTATACATATTTAGCTTATTTATTAACCATATACATGTATATATTGTATATATATATATATATATATATATGACTGAAGTATCTTACTTTGACCTCTTATAACTCAGGAACCATTGCACCTGCAACCTCCATATTTCGCATATAGATTTCAAATAGCAGGAATTGATTCTTTAAATGCAACAAATTGAAGACTGACTTACAAAAACCTGTTGCCTTTTGGTGAAGTCAAGCCAGCCGTTGTATTTTGAAGGGGTGATTAGCGTTGTAAGATTTGGTTACATGAAGACATTGCGCATTTTGGTGGCTTGCAATTTGGCGGAAACTACTGTATATATTAAATGTGTATGAGTGTGTGTGTGTATATATATTATATATATATATATATATATATATATATATATATATATATATATATATATAATTGTATACATGTATTACATATGTAATATATAGTAATTACTTATGTATACATAATATGTAAGTGAAAGAATGTGTGTGTGTGTGTGTGTGTGTGTGCCATTTCTATTCACCACAATGTAATTTCTCTATAGAGATAATACGGTCATCTGGTGTCTCATGCGTACCACTACATAGACACTCATATGCTCAATCAACTTTTATCTTTGTTATGTAGCCAGTAGTTATCCCACAATGCCCATTCCCAAAAGAAAAATGTTAACTAAGTTAGCTCGGTTGGTAACATGCTTTTCTTTCATGGCGAGTGATGGGTGCAGACAGAGGAACGCGGGTTCGATCTTCATATTGGCCAAGTTTTTTCCTGTCTATTCCTTGTATTTGTCTCATCATTGTTCCTATGGGGCTTTCATATTATTCAATGTCATTTCCTTCACTTACAATTTATATGAAACCTTTTTTTTCTTTTCGTTTAAGGTTGTTTGGGGGTTAGTTTTGTGTTTGAATTTTTAAAAATATTATTGTATTTCAGAAACACTCAAAACTCTCAACTCTCACACATTGTACCACCCACTCAAAGGAATAAAACAGTTGTCATACACTCGGGTTACTACGGAGGAGTTATAGACTAATCGCACCAAAATTTGAATTGACCTACTTGACTCGACTTAAACCCCTGTACCCCGAGTGGGGCAAAGGTGCCAATGAAGCCTTTCCACTCCACTCTGTCCTGCGCCACCGTCTCTGTCTGGTTCCAGAAAAGACCCAGCTGCCGAGCTTCCTGCAGGGTTGACCTCCTCCATGTTGTTTTTGGCCTCCTCAGCCTCTCTTCCCTTGTGGATTCCACTTTACGGCCAGGCCAGGCTTGTTATGTTTGTATTTACACACTGTAATTTTTTTGCTGTCATCGCTGTGATGACTTTCCTTGATCGACGATTAAGGATTAGTGTCAATACATTGCATGAGTATGCTTGTATAGGTACTAATGATGAGCCATAGATAGAGAACTTTCGTTGGATGTGTGTGACTTCCATGTGACCCCCCCTCATGACACGGCCGGTAGCAGCCCTTATATTCACGCGGCTTTATTCTTATCATGCAATTATGCTGCACAGGGACTGACACCTTGAAATATTTGATTTGTTTCAGGGGGCTACAGCCAGACTGATCTCAACCTTCCAGTCACCATGGTGCCCAGAAAGTCACACAAGGATTTTGAAAGAGACAGTCCTCTCACTGAAATTGGCCATTTCAGGCCAAAGCAACGGGTTGGTTAACTTTTTTTCTTTCATTATACTACCCTGAGTCAAAACAAAGCAAATTTTGCCTAAATTGTATATTTATATATATATATATAGAGAGAGAGAGAGAGGGATATAGATTTTAAGAATTTTAAATTGAGATCTCAAGGGTTTTGGTCGGATTTTAAATTTTGCCTGTAAACAGCCAAGGGATCTTTAGCATGTACAGAGTGTTGTGATCTGGACCTGGGACCTCCAAGCTGACAAAATGCTCTCAATTTTTTTTTTTGTATAAAAAAACCCAACCTCATCCAGGTAGGTGGATTGACTTCTAGTCCCTTGGGGGGACGGATGAGAAAGAAGGAAGTTCTGTCTACAAATCACAACACTCCAAGTACATTAAAAGTTCCCTTGGTTGTGTACAAGACGGTCAAGGCAAAATTTTAAAATCCTACCAAAACTCCCGAGATCAGCTAAGTTGTGTGGATGTAGGTCATATCGAATCAAATGAAAATTGAGCGTGGAGGGGCAGGACGTGGATAGAACAAGAAGAGAAGACCTGCAGAGTCTATTGTCTGTCTCTGAAATGTGTTTTTATCTTCTTCATTTATAGTCTATCAGACTTATTCATCAGTACGGTAGTCGCTGAATAAACGCACGCCCTTCGGGTGCTGAGTAAAGCGTGCATTTATGCAAAATCACTGGGAGATAACTCTTTAAAGGTAAAAGATCTCAGAAAGATCAGAAATCATACACATATTCGGAAGATAATACTTTGGTTCTTCTCAGCTTTGTAAAAGAAGTGACGAGCGCAAAGGTAGATTTAGATCTGTCAATGATTAACATGCTCAAAACAAACCCTCTAACTATGTACACTCGACCTCGAGAGTTAATCACTCATGGTCTGTGAACGTTAAGTCCCGCCCTCACACCCTTACTCTCTTTCGATGAGAGTGTGCATCACCTGTCAGCGATCGTAGTCTATACAATTCCATTGCATGCTCACTGCCGCAGCCAATCATGTCGCTTGATAAATTTACGATTGACAGAATAATGTCCGGACAGCCAGCCTTTGACTTTCATCATCGAGAAATCAAAGACTAGGAGGAGAGGATCGACAGTGTAGACGTGACATAAGGGTAAGACTGTCTGACACCTTCGTCAAAAGCTCAACAACATACTGGTTTTAAATACCTCTAATGGATGGGTATGTAGTTGCATTACAGAGAAAAAAAACGTGTCGACCGTGTGTCTTTACACACTGTTATTATATAGTAAAAAATCGGTCAACAGAAGAAGGCTTGTGTTTATGCAGAGTGTGCTTTTATGAAGTGTGCGTTTATCCAGCGACTACTGTATCTCTTTGTCTTTCAGGTGAAGCATTTAAAAGAGCTGGCATTGACATCCAACACATCTATTCCTCACCATCACTTCGCTGTGTTTATGCAGAGTGTGCTTTTATGAAGTGTGCGTTTATCCAGCGACTACTGTATCTCTTTGTCTTTCAGGTGAAGCATTTAAAAGAGCTGGCATTGACATCCAACACATCTATTCCTCACCATCACTTCGCTGTGTTCAGACGGCTCAAGGTGTTATTGATGGTGAGCTTTTTCATATCCGTCTTTTTAAACAACTTAGTAAGGTGGCTGTCTACCTGCTACCGGTACTCACTATTTTACCTCTACACCTCAACAAAAGTGAAGGAAAGGACATTGAATAATATTGAAGCCCTGTAGGAAAAAAAAGAAGAAGACAAATACAACGAATAGACAGAAAAGTAAGGAGGGAACGTAGCTAGCTCGATTGGTCGCACGCTTTCTTTTAAATCTCAAGGCGATGGGTGCCGGCGTAGAGGTCATGTGTTCAATCCCGTGGTTGCCAAGATTTTTTTTTCTATCTATTCCTTGTATTTGTTCTTATGAGGCTTTGATATTATTCAATATCATTTCCTTCACTTTCAATAATGCCCTTTGCCTCAATGTTTGTTTTTACAGATCCCTTAACAAACCACCACATTGTGCCTTCTCCAGGTCCCTATTTTTAATTATATTTATTTCATGCCTCAGTTGTAACTATTTATGGTTACCGCCTATACTACACAAGCATATTACACCACGGGTGGTACCAAGTTTCGATGATCAGATTGGGTTAGTTTTCAATTCTGATGATACGCAAGGTACTATTCCAATTTTTTAATTACCCGATATAACCTGTTCAAAATGGCAGTGGCAGGCTAGCTGAATGAAAATGATGCTTACAAAAACAGGTGAACAATGAAGTTTACATTAATTCAATGTCACATTTGGCAGAGCATATTATCTAACTAAAATGATCTGGGGATGATTTTAAAGCCTACATGCAAAATATGGTTACTTTTAGTCGCACATCAACAGAGCCTTTGGTGAACAAAGATAGATTAACTAAAAGTCTACATTCATTTTCATGTTTGTCCATTAAGGATCATCACCTACGTGATTGACTCGACTTAAGGCAGTCTGCTCGCTCAGTCGTTAGACCTAGCACTGCACTGCACTCTTCTTGACTTCTGTGTGGAAGATTTTCCAGCCGTGTCGATTTTGTAGCAATGTCTCAGTTATTGTTCTGGAGGTCCCCGTAGGATGTCAGCAGGAGGTCGTTGTTAGGCATTCTTTTGAGGTCGTTGTTCAGTGTTATTGCTTAGTGTGATGACTGATTGTCCTGTGTATTTTTGGTCCAAGATCATGGAAATAAAATGTCATGGCTTTGTTTGCTGGGATTTCTGAATTTCTTCTCAAAATATGACCAAGTAATCACCGTCTTGTTTCAAGTATTTGGAGTATTTAGCCTCACCTAGATTCTGTGATCTATGTACAAACAAACAAGCTCATTGTTGTATGGGAACAGATCCAATCTCTCATTCTCAGTTTATATCTCAGGTCTGGTATTTGTTTTCTGTCTTTCTTCCTTCCTTCCTCACAGGGATGGGCAATGGAGCTAAAATATGCCTGGAACCTTCAGCCTTTGAGTGGCTAGGATGGTACAAGGGTTGCATGCCGGTATGGGTGTCTCCCAGAGAGCTGGTGGGTTGCGGGTTTAACATCAACACAGATCACCAGTAAGTCATCATAAGCCTTTGCATTATGATAATTATAAACAGAAAGAAATTGCTTTACATGAATCATAGGGTGTACTGGAGGTGCTGTAGCTGAACCATTGAACCATAGTGTTGTGAGTTTGTAACCACGACGGCACTGGTTCAAACCCCGTCTCACACCGGTGGATTTTTTTCAATGTTGTACTTTAAGGAAAGGTACTTCACTCTACTTTCCTCACTTGGCTCAGGTGTAAATTAGTACCCAGCTATAGGTAGAGAAAGATCTTATCAGAGTGTTGGTGTGAAACTGACTGTTCTCTATGCTCCTCGGGGGAGTTAAGAAGGACTTTGAATGAGATGACCTGCAGGGGGGATACAGGATGTACAGAAGGTGAGTCTGCATGTGTGCGGGGATACAGACAACCGTTTAAATACATGTTTACTGTCAGTGCACTTGACTCACTGTGCACCCCATTGCCATGGTTATTACATTATCAGAGTGTGGGATGTCCACTTCACTCTGGAAAAATCTATTGAATGAAATGAAACAACGATACACAGAATGAAGGTAGAGAGCTCTTCCTTTATAGAACTTAACTGAAATCAGTGGTGCCACTTCCTGGGGTGTGAACGGTAAGAGTCCATACGCAGAGGCAACAAGTTGGAACGCCTGAACCAAACATTCTGTGAGTTAAAGATGGAAATGTAGTTTTAGCAGTTTACATTCTCATGACCAGGGGAGATGGAAAAGGTGTGTGTCCCCAGGGAGGTGGAAAAGGTGTGTGTGACCAGGGGAGGTGGAAAAGGTGTGTGTGACTACTGTGACCAGGGGAGGTGGAACAGGTGGAAGGGGGAGGTGGAAAAGGCGTGTGTGACTACTGTGACTGGAACTGTGACCAGGGAAGGTGGAACAGGGAAAAGGTGTGTGTGACCAGGGAAGGTTGGAAAGGGTGTGTGTGTGACTAAGGGAAGGTTGGAAAGGGTGTGTGTGACTAAGGGAAGGTTGGAAAGGTGTGTGTGACCAGGGAAGGTGGAAAAGGTGTGTGTGACTAAGGGAAGGTTGGAAAGGTGTGTGTGACCAGGGAAGGTGGAAAAGGTGTGTGTGACTAAGGGAAGGTTGGAAAAGGTGTGTGTGACCAGGGAAAAGATGTGTGTGTGTGACTAAGGGAAGGTTGGAAAGGTGTGTGTGACCAGGGAAGGTGGAAAAGGTGTGTGTGACTAAGGGAAGGTTGGAAAGGTGTGTGTGTGTGACTAAGGGAAGGTTGGAAAGGTGTGTGTGTGTGACCAGGGAAGGTGGAAAAGGTGTGTGTGTGTGACTAAGGGAAGGTTGAAAGGTGTGTGTGTGTGACTAAGGAAGGTGGAAAAGGTGTGTGTGTGACCAAAGGTGGAAAAGGTGTGTGTGTGTGACTAAGGGAAGGGGAAAGGTTGGACTAAGGGAAGGTGGAAAGGTGTGTGTGACCAGGGAAGGGGAAAAGGTGTGGAAAAGGTGGAAAAGGTGTGTGACTAAGGGAAGGTTGGAAAGGTGTGTGTGACTAAGGGAAGGTGGGAAAGGTGTGTGTGTAACCAGGGAAGGTGGAAAAGGTGTGTGTGTGACCAGGGAAGGTGGGAAAGGTGTGTGACCAGGGAAGGTGGAAAAGGTGTGTGTTGGAAAGGTGTGACTAAGGGAAGGTTGGAAAGGTGTGTGTGTGACCAGGGGAGGTGAAAAAGGTGTGTGTACCCAGGGAAGGTGGAAAAGGTGTGTGTGACCAGGGAAGGTGGAAAAGGTGTGTGTGAAAAAGGTGTGTGTGACCAGGGGAGATGGAAAAGTTGTGTGACCAGGGAAGGTAACCAGGGGAGGGAAAAGGTTGGAAAGGTGAAAAAGGTGTGTGTGACCAGGGAAGGTGGAAAAGGTGTGTGTGACCAGGGAAGGTGGAAAAGGTGTGTGTGACCAGGGAAGGTTGGGGTGTGTGTGAGGGAAGGTTGGAAAGGTGTGTGACCAGGAAGGTGGAAAGGTGTGTGTGACCAAGGTTGGAAAGGTGTGTGACCAGGGAAGGTTGGAAAGGTGTGTGTGACTAAGGGAAGGTTGGAAAGGTGTGTGTGACTAAGGGAAGGTTGGAAAGGTGTGTGTGTGACTAAGGGAAGGTTGGAAAAGGTGTGTGTGACTAAGGGAAGGTTGGAAAGGTGTGTGTAACTAAGGGAAGGTGGAAAGGTGTGTGTGACTAAGGGAAGGTTGGAAAGGTGTGTGTGTGTGACTAGGGAAGGTTGGAAAGGTGTGTGTGTGACCAGGGAAGGTGGGGGAAAGGTGTGTGTGTGACCAGGGAAGGTGGAACAGGCGTGTGTAACCAGGGAAGGTTGGAAAGGTGTGTGTGACCAGGGAAGGTGGAAAGGTGTGTGTGTGACCAGGGGAGGTGGAAAAGGTGTGTGTGTGACCAGGGAAGGTGGAACAGGTGTGTGTAACCAGGGAAGGTGGAACAGGTGTGTGTGACCAGGGAAGGTGGAACAGGTGTGTGTGTGACCAGGGAAGGGATGTTCATGCTATGTACTTTGTTGTTTTGTTTTCCAGCGTCAAAGGCCTTTCTTCTCGAGAGAAAAAAGCAGTTTGCTGTTCAGTACAGCTGTGTGCCATTTAATCGCTGCCCTGGTACGGTGCGGATGACAGTATATGCCATTCATTCATCTCCCCATTGTCTATAGCCTGTTTCATAGTGCATGGCACTGCATGAGTTTGGTTTGAACACACCGCTCCACGCGGCGGTTGGCGGGCGCTGCTGGTCGGTCCTATTTCTTTCCTTCTTTCACTTATCTTTCATCCTGCTGTTTCCTCTTCATACGCCCTGAGATCACCGCAATGGTGGATAGGGTAAATTTCAATGAAACAAATAAACACACTGCTTTACTTCGATAAGCGTCAGGTGAATATATTAAATCAGATGCTTTACAGTAGAGCTGCTCATCGGATGCTTTACAATAGAACTGTTCATCGGATGCTTTACAGTAGAGCTGTTCATCAGATGCTTTACATCATCAGGACAGTAGCCTTTTCTATCCGTAGTAATATACACATTGACATCTGAGAAAGCTGTAGAACTTTCAAAGGGGACACAAATGTTAGCCATGGATTTGACCCTGGTGTGCCCCATCTAATAGAAGAAGGTTGTGGCGTCGGTGGCCAAGCGGTAAGGCTGTCTGAGTGGGGATCATGATGTCCCGAGTTTGATCCCGCGAAGCCAAGTCAAATGGGTACACGCACAAGTTTGGGAGTAAAAAACCTGCGTCAGGTTAGAATCTTGGCCAGGAAGCGATTATTGTCACCTGTTTGGCTTCACGCTATAGAAAGCGAGATAAGCTCCGGCTCTATGGGCCTTTGAAGGAACTTTACTATACATCCGAATGGGTCTTTAGATCCTTGAAGGAACTTTACTATACATCCGAATGGGTCTTTAGATCCTTGAAGGAACTTACTATACATTCGAATGGGTCTTTAGATCCTTGAAGGAACTTACTATACACCCGAATGGGTCTTTAGATCCTTGAAGGAACTTACTATACACCCGAATGGGTCTTTAGATCCTTGAAGGAACTTACTATACATCCGAATAGAAAGCAGAGGTTTCAAAAGAGTCACAAATATGACTCATCGAATAAGAGTTCTCAGAGTTCACTGTCCATCAAAATGTTTCTTATTTTTAAAATGAATCAAATTTTATATAAAATAATGGTTGAATACTGAAACGTTCTTCCTCATAAGTTGACAAGAAACTGGTTATAATTGTGAAAAATATTTTTCAGGCCGTTTGTCGCTGAGAAATCTTTGAAGACGAGTGAGACAGTGTCTGATTACTACGACCGATGTCACAAACTGTGCGAAAAATTGTGGAAAACCACAAGGATGACGGTAAAACGAATTTTTTTTTTTCCTTTATTCATTTTAATGTTTTAAATTCTTTTCCTCTTCCTGTGAAGCATTCATTCCAAAATGCATATTGTTTAGTAGTGCAAAATTTGAGAGAACTGTTTACGCTTAGCTGAATTGTAATTGTTGGGGGGGGGGGGGGGGGGGATTGCCTAGGTTTTCTTTTTGTTTTCATGTAATGCAATGGGGGAAAAAAGAAAAGAAAGAGAGGCGGTTAAAGGAAGGAGAGACAGACAGATGAGGGTGACAGAGACAGACAGACAGAGGTTGACAGATGTGCAGTTGTTGTAGTTTGTGAGTTGTTTTTTATGAGTCATTAAGTTGATTTGTTTCCCTCGCTTGACCTCTCTCGCCAGATGGTCACATTCTGGTGGTGGCGCATGCCGGCAGTCTGGACACGTTCACGCGACAGTTGCTGGGAAAATCTCCGAGAACCACACAGGAAATGCATCAGGTTCTGGCAAATTTCACCTACTGTTGCATTTGCTGTATCGGCAAGGAAGAGTTGTCGAGAAAGTGGAGACTGGAGCAGCCGCCGATCCCTCCCCTTCAAGAGTTTGACTGGAAAGTTCTGTTATGATGAATGCAAAGCAGTAGGAAGCTCAATTTATAGTTTAATTTGCTTCTCAATAGTCTTTTCTATAGTGGCTGCATTTGCCTACGTTTTTTTTTTCTCATCATTTTTACTTTTGTTAAATGAAATAAATGTGTCAATGGAAATGTAAATGCTCAGAAAAATTCAATTAGCTTCAGGATATGGAAACGCTCCTCCTGTCCATTCGAACAAATATTTAAATTTTGATTCATGATAAAATATACACATTTTTTCACTCATATGATAAACATATATGTGTTTTTAATGCAAATAATCGAATCATTCCCCTTTTTCCATCCCTATATATATTTATTCCAAAAGCGGCTACGCTTTGCCTTTCATGTTCAATGTGGCATAAGTACTAAGCTATGCCTGTATTGTAAAGTTTTTCATAGAAAATATATTAATCATAGAAAATCTTACAGTGTTCTGTAGCATACGGTTTTGCTCCCCCCACCCACCCCCATCTCTCTCTCCCTCTCTCAAGTGTTTATCCATAAGAAAGACTTGAATTGGTCAAATGAAGTGTTTATCTATAAGAAAGACTTGAATTGGTCAAATGAAGTGTTTATCTATAAGAAAGACTTGAATTGGTCAAATGAAGTGTTTATCTATCAGAAAAATTTGAATTTGTCAAATGAAGTGTTTCTATCAGAAAAACTTGAAGACCACACTTTCTATAGGATACATATTAAGGAAGTAAATTGTAATATTGGTATTTTCATTTATTTTTTTAAAAAAAATCTTTTTTTAAATATGTAAAGATTCTATGAATGTTTTTTTGCTCAACGTACATCTCAAAGGAAGATATATATATACAATTTTTACTTGGAAAACTATTTCTGTGTAATTTTGATCTCATATATTTTTCTTGCTTCATATAGATCTCACATGAAAAGCATTTTCTTTTCATGTGAAGTAGTAGCAAGTAAATCCATTTGCAAGACGTTAAATATTTATATGAACATTTTTTTTTGCCTCATGTAAATATGTGTATAAAAATGTATGCACGTTTCAAGAAATCTGTTTTTAAATTTTCATTTTTAAAGCATTACTGAATACTGGCCTTGTCTTTGGTGGCAATTGTCTAAAAAGCCGAGAATATTTCTCAGGGTATGTTTTTTCTTTCTTTTTTTATCTGCTCCCATTCTACCTTCTGGCGATTGGGTTATGATGCTCGAAATGATCTTTCTCCAAACCACCTTGTTCTGATATTTTCTTTTTCCTTCTGGGAAGGATACATTTCTTTGCTTTGGTGTGTCTTTTATATATTCTCCTAACCTTCTCTAAGGTCTGCTTCTTGATCTTTTACCTGGGTTTTAGCACTACATACTGATTTAGCTATTCTGTTGTCATTCATTCTGTTTATATGCCGAAATCATCTGAGTTGAGTTATTTCTATCTTGCTTTTATTGCTATCTGTTGTGGTTTGATCTCTTATCAAATTGTTGTGTTACTGATTTTGTCTCTTTTGGATTTCCCCAATACTCTTCTTAGATATTTTATTTCAACTGTTTATGCTGTACTGTATTCCCTGCTGTCTAAGGTTGAATATGATTTCTTATTTATGCTTAATTAGCATGGCCAGTCACGTTTACACAAGCTTTTTTTCCTTCTTTAAATTTATGCGACTCATCTGCAGCAAGATCCCTTTTTAAAAGTTAATTTACATATTTTCAGGACGATAGTAATGTTGTCTTTCTTTGTTTGTTTATGAATACGTGTTAATGTTAAACGAATTTGCAATATGAAGTGCTTTTTGCCATGGTTAAAAGATAATGACATGCTTAAACTATTGTTTGTTCTCTGTCTGCCTGTCTCTCACCTTTCTTTATCATGTGTCTCTCTCTCTCTCACACACACACACACACATTTCATGCATATGGAGGCATAGCTGCCAACCAGTACGTAAATAACGTATTTGGTACGTTTTATTTTTATGGCTTTGAGTCTGTAGTGTAAGGGTGTATTTACCTTGAAAAGTATGTATTTGAGGGCTAACTGTAAAAGTACTGTTGATGCATTTTGTCAGAAAGGCCACTGATCAGCAAACATTTTTACTATTTAATTTGAAGTTGAATGGAGTTAATCCAAGCCAAATAGTCAATGTTTTCTGGAATATGGTAGTCGCTGGATAAACGCACACTTCATAGAAACACACTCTGCATAAACACACGCTTTCCTCTGTTGACCGATTTTTACTATATAAAAACAGTGTGTAAAGACACGGTCGACATGTATAACGACAAGCTTTTCTCTGTAATGCAACTTCATACCCATCTATTAGAGGCCTTGAAACGAGTCTTTTGTTGAGTTTTTGTCAGAAATAACAATGACATGAGAACAGGTGGCACTTTGTTAGGGATCAAATGCTAGGACTGGGGCAAATGTGTCTCTAGTGCGTCAGTCTTCTTCCATGTCTAGCTTAATGGTCTGTCCGATTCCAGGCACTACCCAGACGAAGGTGTCAGACAATCTTATGTCATATCTGGCCTACACTCAGACAAGAGAAAGAGATCAAGAGAGGGATGGGAGAGGGGGGGACTGATTTCTTGATATTCAAAGTTAAAGGCTGTCTGTTCAGATATTATTCTGTTAAACACGACATTATCGATCGACTCAGATGCGTTATGATTGGCTGTGGCATTCAGCGGAGATTTCATGCAATGGAATAGACTACGATCGATGACATTGACAGGTGATGCACATACTCATTGAAAGAGAACAAGGGTGTGAGGGTGGGGCTTAATGTTCACAGACCATGAGTAATTCACTCTCGAGGTCAAGTGTATGTAGTATTTGAGCATGACAATTATTGATAGATTTAGATCTAGCTTTGCGCAGTCACATCTTTTACATAGGACCAAACCATTATCTTCTGAAAATTTGTATGGCTTCTGATCTGATTTCGAGGTGTCAAATTAAAAATACCCAACTACGTTAAAACAACAAAAAGCCAAAGAAACAATAAATAAAAGTGAACAAGCAATCAGTATTACACTTACCTTACATAACTGTCACACTAATTTGCCTGATGATCAAGGGACGTAATCAATAATAGTTATCTTTAGTAAAGAGTTATCTCCCATTGATTTCACATTAACACATGGTGCGCATTAACGCACGCTTTTCTCAGCGCCCAAGGGGGCGTGCATTTATCCAGCGACTACTGTATTTACTTCCAAGCTATTGAATAGTGCAAGTTAGAATTAGTCCACTTGGTCAAAGTCTGTTTTTTAATTTGAAAAGGGTGGCAGCTATGGGAAGGTACACGTGTATTGACGATACATGTTTTGCATCTCATGATCCTGTGTGTGTCCCAATTCAGGGCATTGCATCGCATCACACTCCTTTCTATCAAGTATCAAGACAACCTTGAATTATATCACTGCTAGTTTCAACGTTGCCCAATTGTGATTTAGTTGATGCGCTCTCCTTGCAACAAAGTCGCACATTTCTATAGCCTCAAGTGTAACAGCTGATAATACACAAGACTTTGTGGAAGTGGAATGGTACCTTCTTACAGGATTGGCTCCCCACCTGGGAAAGGGAGTCATTGAGGTAGCATGTTGGCCAAATGTCAGGCACTGATTTGTTTGTGTAAATTCGTATCGTCTTTTTATGCCTTGTTGAAAATAAAACCCAACAAACATTCCTAGTCCTAGTGATAAAATATCCATGGTGATATCTTTTTGTTGTCTAACCTGCTCATGTTTTATTTCCTGCTCATCTTTTATTTCAATATTTTAAAGGCGTTTTGACATTACAGAAATGTGTTATACTTTTCAGTTATATATATATATATACACACATATATATATATATATAAGCATGCCTGTAGACAATGGTGATTATGATTACTCTTTTACAACAATCTTTTTTTCAAAGATGAACTGCACAATAGGTTACCATGTGCAGGGTGACATCGAGTATCGATACAGTGTTCGATATTTAGGTTAGGCGGGTTTTCATTGCCTATCTAATGACCGGAAGTGACGGAATGAGTAACAATAACAATAAAAAGTTTTGTGGATTGCAGGCAAAACAATCTTTTCCCAATCAATTAAAATACTGATTTGTCCCAAGAGTTTATTCGCTAAGAAGAACCTAAAGCAGGCTATTTTGAAATCTACCTGTGAAATATGGCGTTTGTGGGTGCAGTGGTTCCTGAGACTAGAGCGGTCAAAGTTTGAGATGTACAGTTTTATATATATATATGTATATATTTGTTGTCTATTTTTTATGCTCTAGATCAGGCTGGCCAACTTAATATAATTTATTATACCACAGCAGTTATCTCAAAACTTCTATCATTTCCAAAGAGAAATTATACATTATTATACATCGCCACAACGTGCTAGACTAAAAGCATTTTGTAAATCAGCTCCCCTTTCACTGTCCCTATCTGCCTATGGTTGTTAATGTTATGTTGTACTGAACTCACTAAGTGATAAATGGTGTTGAGTCGGTGAGCCAGTACGTGTGCAGGGACACAGCCTACTAATAAAATCCATCTCTATGTATCTGACATCAAATGAAGGCTTTGATGGATGTGTGTTCCCCTTGTTTTGATTTTTGAATCTTGGCTTCTGTTTGTTTGAAGTAAACCCTGGCCACCATGACGGTGATCTCAGGGTGAAACTTGGCAGCTATGTTGTCATGGTCCATGAGCTTTAACTGTTGCTGTTACACTATTAGTGTTAGGTTGTTTTTTTTTAGATGAAGCATTTTGAAACTTGTCAGTGGTTGTTGTTTTTTGCTCTCCATCCAATGCTCAGTATACGTATATAAATAGAAGTGTATATTTTATTAAACTTATAGCAGCGTACCTGTATTTAGGTTTTGTGTGACCGGTTATGCTATAGAAGTTGTCACAGAAAACGTTTTTAGAAAGTTTTGAAAGTAAACCACAGATATATAAAGTGTCTTAATGTTTTAAACCTCCATTTATCTATCTCTTGAGTCTTGCCTCATCTGCCGCCAGGCATTCCCAAATCTTAAACCCTTTACTAGCATGTGCCTGTAAATTCTATGGGTCAGTTCTGTGCATGCTATATTATGCCATTGCCGTGTGCCCAAAGAATTTACGGGCTTATGACACAAGATGGCTCATTAGGTTTGTTGGGCGGTCGAAAGGACATAACTGCATAAAGTAAAGTTCCTTCAAGGCCATCACGATCCATAGAGCCGGAGCTTATCCTGGTGTCTATGGCATGAAGTGGAATGATCACCTCCTGGACAAGACGCTAGTCTGACGCAGGTTTTTACTCCCAAACTAGTGCTTGTTTGTACCCATTTTACACCTGGGTCGAGTGGTGAAATACGTGTTACGTGTCTTTTCCATGAAACTCACCGTTGGGCCTGGCTTTTCCAGGATTTGAACTCGGGACTCAGAAGGTAAACCGTCAATTTCTCTGTGTCACTGCTATGCTATTGCTATTATAATGTTAATACATTGTATGTTATGCCATGTCTCCTGGGCAGTGAAGGGGCTCGATGTGTCCCTTCTTCACCACAGGGATCAGTTTCAAAGCCCCCTCTTATTACTATTATTATATCTGTGGGCGGTTGGCGCGTGTTGCTGGTAGGTCTTACTTCTTTCTTTTTACTCATTCAATTCTCTGTAGTTTATTTCTTACTGTTTCCTCCTAGTCTTTAATTCACCCTGACATCGCCACAATGGTGGATGGGGTAAATTTCAATTAAACAAAACACAAACACATTGTATCTAATCTACGATTTTTATTCCCATGGTGCTTGAGGCATATAATCAAGAGTACCATGTGCTTTTCTTCCTTCTTCTAGATGGTCATGGGACATTTGATTGAACCCAGAGTCAGAGGGAGCCCTTATTTGTAATGGAGACGTAGTGGTTGTTTACTACGGCCTCAGTTGGTTTTAGACTAGAGTTAGTTGCGAGTCCTGCGGCTCAATTCTTCTCTAGTTACATAGGGTAAAAGAGCCCCCCACCCCCTTCAATATCAAAGCTCGCGTAACTCCCTCTCGGGGCAGGTTTACTGTTGGTTAGTCATTGAGGCTTTTATTGGTAACCTAGCCATTGTTTGGGTTGGTAACCTAGCCATTGTTTTGGTTGGTAACCTAGCCATTGTTTGGGTTGGTAACCTCGCCATTGTTTGGGTTGGTAACCTCGCCATTGTTTGGGTTGGTAACCTCGCCATTGTTTGGGTTGGTAACCTCGCCATTGTTTGGGTTGGTAACTTAGCCATTGTTTGGGTTGGTAACCTAGCCATTGTTTGGGTTGGTAACCTAGCCATTGTTTGGGTTGGTAACCTAGCCATTGTCTGGGCTGGTAACCTAGCCATTGTTTGGGTTGGTAACCTAGCCATTGTTTGGGTTGGTAACCTAGCCATTGTTTGGGTTGGTAACCTAGCCATTGTTTGGGTTGGTAACCTAGCCATTGTTTGGGTTGGTAACCTAGCCATTGTTTGGGTTGGTAACCTAGCCATTGTTTGGGTTGGTAACCTAACCATTGTTTGGGCTGGTAACCTAGCCATTGTTTGGGTTGGTAACCTAGCCATTGTTTAGGCTGGTCCAGGAAAATCACCTTGGTTTGGCGGGCGTGGACTGGGAAGCACAGGTCTCTGAGGCAACAATTATTGGTCCCATAAAAGTGTCACTACTAAATGTGAGCTGCGTTCTATTTTCTGTTTATCTCTATTTCTGTCTCCTTCCTTCCATCTATCTTAATCATATCCTTCAATTGTGTGTGTTTGATGGGTATTGCTGGTACTTTTTACCTTCTTTGTCGTTTTACATCTTTTCATTCTTGCTGTTTTCCTCTTCATTCACCACATATGATATTGGTGAATGGGGTAAATTTTCTAAAAGCAGACAAAAATATCAGTCAAATTTTAAGTTAATCTAAAAATATCAGTCAAATCTTAAGTTAATCTGTATGAGTTCTTCGGTTTTTAATATAGATATTATGTTTTATGTTGTGGGTATTTAAAGAATTTTTTTCTCTCTCTATTTAGTTTTATTTCCAAGGTGGTCTGAGATTTTCCACTAGTAGTAGTAGTGGTATTATTATTATATTATCACTGACAGTGATGGCTTTATTTCCGTGTAATGACAGGAACATCAGTCACATTTTGTGTTTAAAAGCCATTTCTTAACATTATTATTATTATTATTATTATTATTATTATTATTATCATCATTTTACATTCTACTATGAATAAAACGAAAACACCTGGATTCATAATCACTGTATTTCTGATCGGTTTCTTTTCTCCTTTTCTTTGTTTGTTGGATGTCGTGCATTTTAAAATTAGTTTGTTATTTTTATTTTTGAAAGATTCATTGAGTTGAGTGAGACAGAAAGGAAAGAAGTAGAACTCACAGCCCATACTTATCTTCATAACGCGAAATGATTGAAAAAAGTGTCACTATAATTTCAGTTTCATTGCAATCTACTCCTGTCCAGGTAGTGGATTCAAGCCCGCCAACAGTTGAAATTTTTTTTTACTTGAGTTTTTCGAGCAAAATCTACCCCCTCTGGTCCAGGTAGGTGGATTCACACCTAGTCCCATCGGAGACAGACGATAAGAAGGAGTGTGCAGATCACAATACTTTGTGCACGTTGAAGACCCTTGGCTGTTTACTGGGCAGTTTGGGCAAATTTGAAGAAAAACCCTGAGATCACCGTAGTTGTGAATGTGGTATAATAAATCAATTTTTTTAACTCCTATGCACGATATGCAGTGAACTCAAGTGAATCCAGGGGAAACAGCAAGATGAATTTGTTTCATTCATTGCAATTTACACCGTCCACCATTACATTGATCTCAGGGTGAATTAAGAGGAAACAGCAAGATAAAGGAGAAGCTACAAGCAGTCAATCACCCACTAGCGATGAGAGAGAGAGAGAACCATGAAAGGGAGAGAGAGTGAGTGAAAGGAGAAAAGCAAGTTTGATTGTTTCATTGAAACTTACCCCGTTCACCATATGCGGTGATCAGGGCGAAAAAAAATGGAAACAGTAAGATAAGATGAAAGAGGAAAGGAAGTAAGACCTGCCTACTAGCCAAACCACCCACAAGAGAAGTAGAATCTACAAACCATAACGTTAAAAAAAATAAACAACAAAAAACATGCCACCAATAGCATGATATTAACCCTAGAGCCTATTGCCATTGGCGTCTTAGTTTTGCACTATGTGTCATGCGAGCGATGTATGCTGTTATCTGCATGTCTTTACCAATTTAAAACATGTACAACCAACTTTTGTTGATTAAAGTCAATATTGTATTTGTATATCTACTAATATACCTTATTCTAACCCTACCTTGGGTATGACTTTAATCAAATAAAATACATATGAATAATGGACAAAGGTGCACCAAATTAAATCAAGCTTCGCTCCAGTCAATTAAAAATGGGCATGGCTGATTGTGTCAAACACGTAGTAGTTGTGTCAATGACTGACATTTATTTATTTTGGTTAAGTAGATCATTTCATTATCACATCTAATTAGACCAATTAGTCGACAAAATACTACGGAGAATGTTCAAATAGCCTCTCACTAATCCTGTGACCACAGCTCAAGATGAAAGAAACAGGCCTCCCTGTTTTATTGCTTTCACAAGTGCTTACCACCCCAGTTGCGGCGGCGCTGTCAATTCCAGACCTAACACCCTTCCTCAGCAAACGCTTTTCACTATTTTCAACACCCCCTCTCTACCTTTTGACTGCCGCCTTTCCGTCTCCATTTCAAATCACACGTGTCCAATGTGTGACCATCATTCAAATTTGTGTAGTTCCTTCCTTCAGTTTAACTCAACAGTCCTCTGTCTTTCTCCCAAACAGCCCCAACTCCTTACGCAATACAGTGGTTTTTCACATCTTCCTCCCACCTCTCAATGTTACAAGTACTTATATGTTAGCCTCCCATTAAAGTCCATCCATAAAGTAGTAAAAACATCTTCCTCCCACCTCTCAATGTTACTTGTTAGCCTCCCATTAAAGGTCCATCTATAAAGTAGTAAAAACATGTTCCTCCCAGTAAAAAGTCATCTTCCTCCCCCACCTCTCAATGTTACTTGTTAGCCTCCCATTAAAGTCCATCTATAAAGTAATAAAAACATCTTCCTCCCACCTCTCAATGTTACTTGTTAGCCTCCCATTAAAAGTCCATCTATAAAGTAGTAAAAACATCTTCCTCCCACTCAATCAATGTTACTTGTTAAAAACATCTCCCATGAATGTTACTTGTCCATTAAAGTCTCCATAAAGTAGTAAAAACATCTTCCTCCCACCTCTCAATGTTACTTCAATGTTAGCCTCCCATTAAAGTCCATCTATAAAGTAGTAAAAACATCTTCCTCTTCCTCCCGCACCTCTCAATGTTACTTGTTAGCCTCCCATTAAAGTCCATCTATAAAGTAGTAAAAACATGTTGCAATCTATACATTTCAATGTTTCTCTTTGGTCACAAACCCATTAATCATGGATCTATAAATGATCTGTATAGTAAACATGTTCCAAGTCCCTTTGTAGCTCTCGTTAAACCCATCATAAAAGTACAAACATCTTCCCCCACCTTCAATGTTACTTTCCCCTCCCATTGTCTTCCATCCATAAAGTAGTAAAAACATTTTCCATCCCATGTAACCTCTCAATGTTACTTGTCCTATGATTGGTCCATTGAACAAGGTTCATCTATAAAGGTCAGCCTCAAACAACATCTTCCATTGATTCAACATTTGATGTCAATCATTGCTTTGTCTCCCATTAAGTTCCATAAACATTAAAGTAGATAAGACACTTAGACATCATTTGAGTTTGAATCTCTAGCTTAGTCCATTTGCAGGCACAAACTTTCTGTTTGGAAGTTTCAAACCACATGTTTGTATCTCATGATTAGATATTATATTATCTGTATTATTATATATATCCAAGTCCCTTAGACTGGTCAGTTTGTCATCACTTTCACACCTTTTAGAAAGCCTCACGTTTCTTGGTATGGCTTGGCTAATTTCTTGGTATGGCATGGCGTAATCTCCATTGTTTCATTCATATGTGACAAATCCTAACTGATTGAAGTTCGATACTTTGTTGACATGCTGGATGTTGTGACTTTTCATCAACAAGTACAAGTTTTACTCAGTCTGCTATGATTGGTCCATACTAGATACAGTTAGGTTCATCCTGATCCCTCACTGATTGCCATCATTTCTGTTACCTTGACAGGCACTCCTGTGATTACCATTGATTCCATTAAACATATTTTAATAGATGTCAATCATTGCTTTGTCTGTACTTGTGGGTGGAGTTCATAAACATTATAATTGATAAGAGCTCTTTAGTTACATTATTTGAGAATTTGAATCTCTTGACTATATTTTAAAAATTTGCAAAGGGTACAAAGCCTCCTGTGTTCTGTAAGTTTCTGTTGTGTATGTTTGTATCTCATGATTAGATATTATATTATTATTATATATATATCTTAAATGTGTTTATACTGGTCAGTTTGTCATCACTTTCACACCTTTTTGAAAAATAAGATGATTCTATTATTGTTTGGCATGGCGTAATTTGAGTATTGTTTAGCAAATAATAGAGAAGGGACAAGGTTTCCTAATCACTAACTGGTCATTGCTCAGCTTTCGAATCACCTTGTTGACTTGTACTGCTACTGACTGTCAGACTTTTCATCATACAAGTACAAGTTTTAATCAGTTTCTGCTAATAGTACTGACTGTCAGTCACTTAATCGCTACTAGATACTAGCTAGTGTTTTCTTCATGACGACCCTGATCCCTTTCACACTGATTGCCATCATATTTCTGTTACTCTGGAGCCATATATTTTTGTCACTCCTGTGATTACCTTTATAATGACCATTAAACATATTTTAATAGAATGCTCTGATCTGATCGATAATGACGAAGTCAGAAATATTATTCCGACTGAAGCATTTATTAACTCTTCAGTCACAAGGAATAATGATCTTGACAAGGTTTCAAATGACAACACATTCTATCAGTCACAGATTTCATAATGAAAACTAAATATGTACACATTGACTATATTTCATAAAAATACTTACAAATATTTAGGTTTTGATTTTTCAAAGTGCAGTATGTTGTGCCTGGAACAGTGTCAGTCACAAGTTTCATAATGACAACCGACTGTCAGTCACAAGGTTTCATAATGACAACCGACTGTTTCATAATGATCACCACCATGGTGGACGCAGTGTTATGCATCATAATTTATACCTCAAATAATATTTATAATGTATGCCGTTGTGTTGAAAAAAAGCGAAGATGAAGCATGATTCAATTATTGTTTTTAAAAGGAGGTGGGGGCAAGGTTTCATAATTTCATAATGACAACCGACTGTCAGTCACAAGGTTTCATAATGACAAGTCACAAGGTTTCATAATGACTGTCAGTCACAAGGTTTCATAATGACAACCGACTGTCAGTCACAAGGTTTCATAATGACAACTGACTGTCAGTCACAAGGTTTCATAATGACAACTGACTGTCAGTCACAAGGTTTCATAATGACAACCGACTGTCAGTCACAAGGTTTCATAATGACAACTGTGTTCATTTCATAATGACAACCGACTGTCAGTCACAAGGTTTCATAATGACAACTGACTGTCAGTCAAGGTTTCATAATGACAACCGACTGTCAGTCACAAGGTTTCATAATGACAACTGACTGTCAGTCACAAGGTTTCATAATGACAACCGACTGTCAGTCACAAGGTTTCATAATGACAACCGACTGTCAGTCACAAGGTTTCATAATGACAACCGACTGTCAGTCACAAGGTTTCATAATGACAACCGACTGTCAGTCACAAGGTTTCATAATGACAACCGACTGTCAGTCACAAGGTTTCATAATGACAACCGACTGTCAGTCACAAGGTTTCATAATGACAACTGACTGTCAGTCACAAGGTTTCATAATGACAACCGAGCTGTCAGTCACAAGGTTTCATAATGACAACCGAGCGTGCTCACACTCGGCAAAAAAAAGGAAAAACCAAAACAACAATCCAGGTAGCTATCCCCAGGCAACCTCGTCAGGGGGTCAGTGTCAGTGTATACTGCCTTGCAGGCACCATAGCAGTTTTAGAGTTTTAAAAATCCACAAAAACTCCTTGTGTGAGATGTTTGAAGAAAGTTTTTTTATTTATTAAACAAAACAAAAGAAGGACCAATAACCATAAAAATCAACCATTTTACATACCTGGCAGTTTATTTACACTGTGAATTATAGACAGTCTTTCTGGTCAGCTTTGACGTTAACAATAATAATAAAAATAGTATTTACATGCATCCTGAGGCAAGTCCATAGCAGCAACAAATTCAGTTATTATACTACTTACTACAATGAATGAAGGGGACGTCATTTTAAACAGTAAATGCAATAAAAAAAATTATTTAAAAAAACATTTCCCATTGACAAAAAGCCAAGAGTAGCATTATGCCTACACTACTGTGTCATATTTGTGCTCCAACTCCCAACATTTTTCAATAAAACCAGGGCATGGTTGTTAATATCCCGCAATGAGAACACTGGGGAACACAAGATTGCCCAGCACAATGCCATCTTGCTAATTATTAAGATCTGACTTGATGCTCCACATTTTGTTGAAAAGAGAGTAATTCAAGTCCTTACTGATGTGATATTGTTTGTACGTAGTAAATTTATATTACAACTAAAAATCTATCAAATTCTTAAAGATAAAAAGATAGATTCATAGGCTGTATCCTCACATAAGTGGAGGCTCACCAACTGTACAACATTTACCTCCCAGCACAGCATGCCATTTCATTGAAACTCCCTTGGGAGAATACAGTACAGCAGCCTGTAAGATAATTCATACTAACACTAACACTCTTAACAAGATCTTTCTCTACCTATAGATAGCTTTCCCTCACTCGATTTAAGCTCCTGGGCCAGCTAGGGGTTTTGTTGCCATGATTACAAGCAGCCAGCAATGGTCAGAGAGGTTAATGTTAACAACATGAAATACCAACAAACAAAAATTCAATTTGTAGAAATTTGGTCCTTGAAATAAAAATTGATCCATAAAAAAACTCAGTGGGCGAATCTAGGCCTGTCAATGTCAGAGACGTGTGGCTGGTTTTAATTACCTCGTTGTCACGTCATAAATGGAAATAATTGTTATACAATGTAGCTCTATAAGCTATAAATATATTGCACACATTATCTCAAAGCTTTTCATCTCTACTGAGAGAGTTCAAATTTATCCTTAAGAAGTGGTCAGCGTAATTCATAGCTCGTACCACGAGTAAGGAAAACTAGATCTAGACATATACTACACTACAGTAACAGTAAACTGTCTTATCCAATGAAATACACATTATTAATATACAAGTATTATGTATAATACTGTTGCTACTACATTGTATAACCAAATTCGTATTTCTACAGATCTACATGCAGATCTGTTGAACAACAACCCCAATCTTTTCCCGTTGGTCGCTCCTGATGTACAGAAGGAAATCACAATAAAAACCTACACACAACACACTGATGGACTACATCTTTTTAAAATTTCTTCTTCTGTTTATTTAATGCATGTATTCCCTTCTCTACTATCTCGCTCTCCAAGAGTTTGCCTTTCGCTGAGGCAAAGCCAGCTACATTGAGTAGACCTAGGTCACTGGGTCAGCATTGTAAACCTCTCGTCCATCTTATGTGCGTATCAGCCGTAATACGGTGGGTACAATGCCACAATGAAAAGCTGTTCCATTGAAAAGCATCTGAGGCTTGAGGAGCTTACGCCTTAATACCAGCGTTGTTAGCCATGGTATCGATGATGACCTTTTCCTCTACTAACATGTACCCTGTATTATACAATCTAGAACGATGTCATAAAGGATTTCAACGAGATGACCTGCGGGGGAAAAGGCGTGACGCATTATAGCCTTCCATATTCATTTTCTTGGCTAGATCTAATGATTTGGTAATGCGAGAGTGGTCTCTACCGATTAATTATTTGCATACATATGCAGAGCTAGGCCTAGCCTAGCATAATGTTTTCAGAATGAAAGTTGAATGAAAATTTACAATAATAATTAAAATATGATTTTTTTTATATCATATGTAATCTCGTAAAAATCAATTTTTCTTGTTGTGGCTAATCCTTTATAGCCTATACTTAGCTGCGCCACTGGAAGAACTTAAGGCACTCTATCAGGTATTCACGCTTTTTTTATCTTATCTTTATCCTAACGTCATTTCTCATAACTTATGGAGACTCTGCCTTTTCTTATTCAACAAATTGACAAGAAAGAAAAAAAAGCATTAACAAGAGAAACATTAAAATTTAAATGATTAGCTCGTAGTCCACAATTCCAAACTGTTACCTTGCGACAGTTTTAAGTGAAAGGACAGACAGGCCCATATGATGGGAACGAGTTAATTTTATATTTATATCTATAATTCATTATTTCAAGCATCTATTATGAGGTACTGTGTAATACTTCATACAAGGACTCGGTAGTCCAGAGGCAAGGTGTCAGCCTCTCAACCAAAAGGTAGTGGGTTCCAATTCGGGCCCCGCAAACTGCTTAAAAATTTTCTCATGTTTTTTCAAGCAAAATCTAACCCCATGGTCCAGGTCGGTGGATCGACACCTAGTCCCATCGGAGTCGGACGATAAAAAAGGAGGTCCCGTGTACAGATCACTTTGTGTACGTTAAAGATCCCTTGGTTGTTTACAGGAAGTCAAGGCAAAATTAAAAATTCTACCGAAAACCCCGAGATCACCTTAGTTGTGGATGTGGGTAAATCAAATCAAATCAAACAAAAACACTTCATACATATTCATATGAGGGGAACAAGTTGATTTCATATTTATATCTATAATTCATTATTTCAATCACATAATAATGAGATACTGTGTAATACGTCATACATATTGCAGTCTATGTAACACCTGTGTTGTGTGCATATCTTAGGCTGATCTATAAAGATTGAGTTTTGCCCCTTGATGAAAGTAGTATGTAACAGTAACACACGTTGAGCATATTATATTATTTCTATTTTGGAAAAGTGCACAACAAAATTTAACATACACATGCTATATCTTATTGATGAAGATTTTCCAGGTCTGAACGGTGGTTACCTGAAAGTTAAAGTGACAGCTGAGGAATTTAAAAACTAATACTTACATGTTGCTATTGTTACTACAGACAATTACAATTTTTCTTCTTTATCATGTGCCAAATACAAATTCAATCAGTGTGAACGAAAATGACGTTTAACGAGTAATACCAATCGATTTAATAGATTTTAACAGAGGCACAGGGATGCAATTCTTTTTTCTCCATATATTCCCCCTAAAAAGAAAGAAAAGAAAAGGAAAATTGTTTTTTTTTTTTAAAAGAATAATCTAAAATAGAAATATAATAAAAATGGGTCCTCTTTCCTTTCCCAAGCCTTTCCGTGTCTCATTCCCTAAAAAAAAAACCCCACCCCAAATTGACCCCTTCACAAAATGGCATCTCAAACGTGCTGTCATATCATCGAGATCTGGGACTTCATAATCTCAACATAACAAACAAGGCTGACACTAGCATCTCACAATTTATCATCATGAACCCTCCTGCACCAGCGCTTTTTTCTTGCGATAGAACCTCGTCTCCTCTGGGTCAAATCCCCGCTCATGCGAGCGCCAAACACGGCCCAGGATGGAGTCTTGGACATGTAGTCGTTTGAGAGGAAGGTCACTTTGCCCTCACTCTCCTTGTAGCGCCGCCAAAGTTCATGGAATTTTGAGTAGTCAATCCAGGTCCACCACTCCCCTTCAATCTTAAACTGGAAGAGAAGAGAGACAAAAAAAAAGAACCCGGATGGTTGTAACAGCAGAAGGTCGCATCACTTGCTTGTTGAGTAAATAAATAAAAAAATTCTTCTCTATATGAGATCTATTGATGTTATGAAAGCATTTGACAGTTGTCCCCCTTAAAAAAAACCAACACATTTAATTAATTTCAGCCCTATTATAATTAAAGCACAAAACGTACCCTTTCAGACAAAAAATGCTGGAGAGTCAGATAAATACACCTGAACCCAAGACAACAACAAGTTATGAGATCTAACAACATTACCTTTTTGTGAGCTATCAGCAAACAGTTTGAATGCTCGTGTTCAGAGGCAATCTCATAGTCTGGCAGTCTGTCAGTCAGTTCCTGTACAAAGCTGACCACTTCCCTCGTGCCATGGGACGTTCTGCATTGTCAGACTGGATGCTTTGGATTCACCGCAGTATGTCACGCCCTGGAAATATTTTATTTACGACACTGACTCGACAGAAACGCTAAAAAGGTAAAAAAAAAAAAAAACAATTTCGACTATAATTATGGAGAAAAGAATCGCATCATACCAAAGTAGAGATAGTACTCTTAGATGCACATTGAACCATTGATTTGGAGAGCTTTTATCTGTTCATCTCCAATTTCTTCCAAACAGATCGCAAGAATTATTTATCCTCAAAGAACAAAACCATGGCGTAGGTGGCCGAGCAGTTAGGCTGTTGGATCGGGGATCATGAGGTCCTGAGTTTGAATCCTAGCAAAGCTAGGTTTGACGTTGTAATAACTGCTAACCAGTTAAGCGTATGAGAAAATATGGAGAATGAATTATAAACATAATATGGAGAATAAATTATAAACAGATCGAAAAACAAACTCTGAGAGAGCAAACCAACTTGCATGACGGCCCGTAATATGCCAGAACACATTGATGATTTAACTTGAATAACTTTTATTCTATAAGGTAAATAATAATAAAAAACCTGCAGGCTGCTGGCCTTTTGGGTGAAGTGCGGTGGTAGTTTTGCAAACTCGTAATGGCATCTCTGAATTTTTAACCCAATCTTTATGAGTTTCTGCCGTTAACTTGGGCATTTCTTAAAATCGAAAACACATTTAACACTCATATATGTACTTTACAAGTACAAAGTAAATACATACTTATGGACTCAAAAGTCAGAAAAATGCACTTAATACATTTTTTAATGTACTAGTTGGCAGTTATGTATAAAGAAAGAAAAACAAAGAAGTAATAAAAGGAACATTTATGACAACCACAGGGTATAATAATAATAATGTTTAGATTTATATAGCGCACCTATACACAGAAATGCTCTCAGTGCTTTACAATGTCAATAATCCACAATTAAGTCAATTGATAATTTCACCGAAGTATAACAGACTACCTGTATTAGATATGTGTTACCGTGACTCACCTTAACCTCAATGAAGTCTGGGTTGCCGAGGAGACAAGTTTGGCATAGTTGTCGAGCTCCTCTGTGTTCCATGCCTTCACGAGTGTAAGCCTATACACAGTTCTCTGCCCCTTGTCTCGTAGCGAAGACAAGCTGTCGATAAAGCGCTGCCAGAAATCCTTAAACAACGGCCGGTCAATCTTCTTCAAACTGTCCTTTGTGGCAGCGTCCACGCTGACATATAGCTGGGTCACGGGCAACAGGTTACTATGGAGAGGAAAATTGCTATTTTTATCTTATTTGGTTTACATTGAGGTCATAATAATGCAGTTAATTATTATGAAACAAAATGAATCATGCCAGGTAAGTAAAGTTCCTTTAGGAGGGCCCTTACGGCTATTAGAGAGCCAGACTTTCATCCCAGGATGTACGTGGCGAAGGGGGCACAGGTGATATACTTATTTATACATCTCCTGTCGACAGGACGCTATAGTCTGTGACAGATTTTTATTCCTAGTCAATGCACCCTGGATGGAGTGGAAACATTTTTTTTTTCTCTTAATTCACCATATATTATAGTGGGACTGGGTAAGTTGGAAGGAGATGCATGAAACGATATGACTGGACGTCATCAAGACGGAAGGCCTCGACATGCATGTTGACCTGTATGAGACAAACGGTGAAATTAGCGACTCACTGGATGGCATCGGGAAACTGGGCGTTGGTGACCAGGAAGCTGGAGATGCTTTTGCCATGGAGAAGCTCCACAAACTTGTTGATCTCCGGGTACATGATTGGCTCTCCCACCAGCGACAAGGCGCAGTGCTGTCCGTTCATGGCCTCGGCGAATCTGTCCGCCTTCACGCCTGGCACACCTGGGGGAAACAGGTGATGGCTTTTGAGTGGGGGAAGAACAGGAATTATGATATGGCAGAAACAGGTGATGGCTTTTGAGATGGGGAAAGAACAGGGATTGTGATATGGCAGAAACAGGTGCTGGCTTTTGAGATGGGGAAACAGAACAGGGATTGTGATATGGCAGAAACAGGTGCTGGCTTTTGAGATGGGAAAGAACTTTGTGATATGGCACAAACAGGTGATGGCTTATGAGATGGGGAAAGAATAGGGATTGTGATATGGCAGAACAGGTGCTGGCTTTTGAGATGGGGAAAGAACAGGAATTGTGATATGGCACAAACAGGTGATGGCTTTTGAGATGGGGAAAGAACAGGGATTGTGATATGGCAGAAACAGGTGATGGCTTTTGAGATGGGGAAAGAACAGAGATTGTGATATGGCAGAACAGGTGCTGGCTTTTGAGATGGAGAAAGAACGGATTGTGATATGGCAGAAACAGGTGCTGGCTTTTGAGATGGGGAAAGAACAGGGATTGTAATATGGCAGAAGCGGGTGCTGGCTTTTGAGATGGGGAAAGAACAGGGATTGTGATATGGCAGAAACAGGAGCTGGCTTTTGAGTTGGGGGAAGAACGGGTGGTGTTGGCTTGGTTATGATATGGCAGAAACGGGTGTTGGCTTTTGAGATTGGGGAAGAACGGAGATTGTGAAATGGCAGAAATGAGTGCTGGTTTTTAAAACTAGGCTAGAGGGGGCCTCTATGGTTCGGGCCTCTCAACCAAAAGGTCTTGGGTTCAAGCCCCAAGGGCTAAAAGTCCTCCCAAGATTTTTCAAGTAAGACCCACCTACCTGGACCCCAGGGGAGGGAGATGGGCAATAGAAAAGCGGTCCCATGCGCAAATCACAATGCGATTATATGCACGTTAAAAATCCCTCGGTTGTTTACTGAGCGGTCAGGGCAACATTTTTTAAAACGTTACTCAAGAACATTTTTCAACATGCCAGTCACGAACCCAAGATAATTTTGGTTGAGAGGCTGACACCTACTCTCTGGACCAAGAGTCTCCCTCTTGGAAAAATACAACACAGCAAGGTACTTGCACGAAACTTGTACTTTTTATTTGTTGTTTCCATTCCGTTTCAGAATTCATTCTCTGTTTTTTTGTTGGGTCGTTTTTCGGGTAGGGATTGGTGGGGTTGTCTTTTATTTGTTTTTTAGCTTTAATCCAATCCTGCCTAATGCGCCTGCTAGCACCCTTTGAGCATCCTGCCTAATGCGCCTGCTAGCACCCTTTGAGCATCCTGCCTAATGCACCTGCTAGCACCCTTTGAGCATCCTGCCTAATGCACCAGCACCCTTTGGGCCCCCTGCCTAACGCGCCTGCTAGCGTCCTTTGGATCCTGCCCCCTGCCTAACGCGCCTGCTAGCACCCTTTGGGCCCCCTGCCCTAACGCCTGCTAGCGTCCTTTGGGCCCCCTGCCTAACGCGCCTGCTAGCACCCTTTGGGCATCCTAACGCACCCTTTGGGCATCCTACCTAACGCCCTGCTAGCACCCTTCCTGCCTAATGCCTGCTAGGCATCCTGCCTAACGCGCCTGCTAGCACCCTTTGGGCATCCTGCCTAATGCGCCTGCCGAGTGCTGCCAATGTCAGAAATTAGAAGGCTTGTTTACAACGCATTTTAGCGACAAATCTCTCACGGCCTATCGTAACCGTTAACCTATTCACAAGACTTTTAGAAGGAAGCAGAACTATTCTACATGGTTTGGTCAATATTCTATGATTTTCAAATTTCAAGGTCATCGATCGGCAAAATGGCATTTCAACTTCAACCCATGAAAAACTGGCTCCGCGAATTGAGATAGGAGATGAACGGCGATTTAGTACCCAATAGAACCCTACACCGTGATGAAAATGATGAAGGCTCTGATATTGAAGAAGTTTTAACTGATCTGAGTGATGACGAGGAGGATGATGAAGAAGGAAATAGCGATAGATCTAGATTTAACTCTATCGACGCTGAGGCGGGCAATGCGTTAGCAGAGCTTATCCTCTACTATAAGCATGTCGTGATTTGTTTCTTTGAAGTAACCCTATTCACTAGGACAATAATCTCTGGGTTCGTAACTGACTGTTTAGGTACTGGGTAGAACATGAAGTACTTTAAAAAATCAAGAAACTTCATTAATTGTTTTAACAATGTAGTCAATGTGTTAAAAATCTATTAATATTTAGTATTCTAGATTTGGCGACAGTCTGGTTTCTTAAAATAAAAAAACCAAGCAAAAACGTTTTCAATTCAGTCTCTCAAAGAGTTTGTAAATATTTTTTTCAGAATGATATTTCAATCGTAACATTTTACCTCTGAACTGCTTGATGAGCTTCATATGGTTGTCCAGAGCTCCGTCAAAAACTGTCTGGGCCTCGTCCATTTTCCACTTCCACTCACGTACCAACAGGATTTGTGTGGTGCCTGAAATGTACACATGCAACACTCGTCATTCATGGGTACCAGCACCCAAGGTCACTGAAACCTGAACTTTAAATTTTAAATTTTGCCAAACCTGAAAATGCTCCCAATCTCGCAAACATAGGCATACACCGCACCTATTGTACAATGAAAATTGTATGAATTTCATGTTTTCTGTATATTTGAGAACATCGCCCAACCAGAGATTTTTTTTGACAGAATCTGTCAAACGAATTCCGGTTTAAACCGGAACAGCAGCACCCATGTCGTCATTAAAACTAGCGTTCCATTTCTATAAATGAAAAGAATGTGCTGCGTGAAATGTGCACATGCAACACTTGACATTGAAACTAGCGTGCCATTACTATAAATGAAGAGACTGTGCCGCCTCTGAACACTTTTCACAGAACCAAGCAACAGGGCCATATGTTTTCAGCACTGTGGGCAAGACAAGGTCTTCCTGAATATGTCTGGTTAGCAATCGACTTTGAATTTCTGTTGTCCACGGATCCATATTCCCTTAATTTGACGACCAATTATAAGAAAACACTGGAGAACAAGTAAGATTTCCTCCCACTGGTAAAGTTCCTTCAAGGCCATTATGGCCCATAGAGCAGACGCGTATCCCGTTTCCATAGCATAAAGCCGAACAGGTGATAACAATATCACCTCCTGACCCGGACGCTAGTCTGATGCAGGTTTTTACCCCAAGCCAGTGCTTGTACCCATTTTGCACCTGGGTGAAGTGTCTTTCTCAAGGAACACAACGTCAGGTCTGGCCTTGCCAGGATTCAAACCAGGAACCTCATGATTTCCAATCCGGCAGCCTAACCACTCGGCCACCGACGCCACATTGCCTCCGATTCCTTCTCAGCAACGCCTGTCTCACCTCAGTGAAAGATTCTGTCTTGAAGTAAACTTCAATGGCAAATGACTTGTCGTTGTTTGACCAACGTATTTTGACAATAAAATGGGCAATGAAGGATTTTAAAAAATTCAAAATCTTTGTTGTAGTGACAATTTGAAGGGCAACAGAATTTGAAAACAACACGCACCAATGAAAGTGCTTTCAAGAATGTTTCGTAACATTGAATGAAGTTTCATTGCACCAATTTCCACAGGAAGATGTTTAAATGTCAACAGAGTTGTAAGCAATTTACTCATTTCTGTTCCCTTTGGACCACCCCGTACATAATAGTCTCAAGTAAGAGCATTTCACACTATATATAAAAATTTAAAATACTATTTGACATGTTCATGAAACTTTTATCAACAGTTAATTAATTTGTCAAGGCCTAAAATCAAAAAGGTAAAAGCAATATTTCCGATATATGTTCTCACGTGAAAAGCAAAAAAAAAAAAAAACGAAAGTAAAGGTGAAATTTTGCATTTTAAAAAAAGGAGAAAAACTTGGCTCTGCTTGTTTTCATTGATTAAAATGTCCATATGTCAAAGCTGACGTTACGGTAAATAATATGATTTCTTTTTAACATTCGCTCATTTTCTGTCACACCTCCCAACCTTATTAAGCAACAAATCGAGCTGAAAATTTGTACGGAAATGCTCAAAGGTTTAAACTATGATCCCGAGTTTTCAAATCCCTATAACTCTACTTAATTATTGTGTAATTAATTAACCAAATTAACTTTGTTCCTGTTCTATGCGTCGCCAAGTTTTTTCATTGACAGTACGGATCGTGTTGCGAAGAAGTGTAAACAAACTAGCCAAGGCCATTACAAAAGTAGAAAAATTAAATTAGTAGGCTCACTCATAGTTGTGAGTATGATTTTATCTCCTACGTTATATCTAGATCTACATTTAGATCTTAATCTAGACTAAGATATTATCTAGGAGACATGGAGGGGGAGAAGAGAGGAAGAAGAAGAAGAAGAAGAAGAAGAAGAAGAAGAAGAAAAAAGAAGAAGATGAACAAGGAGAACAGCAACAACAAAAAGAAGAAGAGGAAGAAAAAGAAATATATGCGTACCTACGATATCACAGGAATTCTACTAGTACGACAAAATAAATTCATATCTTTCTAACTATTTGTCTCTTGATAAATCTCAGTCAACTGATCACAAATGGACAAATTTCCTTGGTTTTACCACTCTGTACCTACCTCCAGCAAAAGACGCATTTGTTAGCACAGGCCAGACTGGGAGTTGTTTCCATGCACCTGTGACTTTCAATGCCGTAAAAGGAATGCTTGTAACAACCTCCTCTACCTCGTAACATGGACTGAAAAGGGATATACGTTGAGATTGTTGATCAAATGGGAATTTTTGGTTGTTGTTGGGATTTTCTTACTTGAAATCACAGTTCGTCCACCCTCTCTTGATAAAAAAAAAAAAAAGAATCGAGTAATCAATTTACCCAAACAAGATAATTCTTAAATATGATGCAGCCAGCTTTTCAAGCCAATTTTGTTTGTTTTCACATGCGGTGATCTCAGGATCAATTAAAAGGAACCAGTACAGTAAAAAGAAATAAAGACTACCAGGAGCATCCACCAACGCTTAAAACATTTCTAGTTTTTTCGAATACAATATACCCCTCCCCCGGTGTATCCCTATCGGGTCTAGCTATTGACACTTGCACACCATGCATGTCTGTGTAAATAGATTAAAATGCGCAGCATCGTTTTCTTTGATATTCTCAAAACACCCAAAACTGGACTTTCATGGTTTGTCGATATATACCACAATCAACTCTGGCAGCAGAAAATATAATTTGATCTTCTTTTCTTCATTGTTCATGACTGAGGGGCATGGGTCAACTTGAACATCAAAACGTCAACCATCCCGCTTACTAAACCTCGGGGTAGCCGAAGGCCAATTAAAGAAACCTTTGACTCAATAATACATACCTTGGTCCATCGACACAACTTGACCCCTGAGTGTGTGCCAACAAGCTTGTAGCCCTGTTTTTCCAGGGAGCTTCTGAGCATTGGTGTGATCATCTCCCTTGGTCCGTCACCCGCTGCAGTCACGCCATTGGCCATCTTGGCAGTCTGAAAGGAAGAAGAAAGAGATTTTTTACTGAAAGGAGTGATGCAGCAGATGCAAAACTTGACTCTGAGCGCCACAAAAAGGTATTGCTCCAAAGTCATACTTTTAAAAGGTGCATAGCTTTGCCGAGCACAGAGTACCGATCGCCGATCTATCGGTGCTTCACTAGGTTTGTTCTAGGCCAAGCGTCGATGTGTCGGTTGCGGGCGCTTCCGCACAATTTTAGTACAGTAGTGACTGCCTGTATGCCCGCCGCCATAATGCCTGTTTCGCCTAAATGCCCGCAATCTCAGTGAAACTGATATTTTTTCTATATAAATTGCCCCTCTAAATGCCCGTTTCAAAACCAATATTTTCGGCTAAATGCCCGGTCTCAACGGCTACTCAAAATTATCATAAACTACATCCGTAATGGATTACAATTTTTTCTTTATCGCACATGTAATCCCATCGCTAATAGGGCTTATGCCGGTCAACAATCACAACGTGCCATGCATTGTAACCACCCTCCATTCCCTTTCCAATGTACTGCAATAAAAGATGACCAGTTTCTTCTTAACTCCACCCACTGTACAGCTTTGTCCCATTGGATCACTGGTTTGTCACTAGGCAATTAGAGTTGAACAGTCTTCCAGACTATACCCACAGCTCTTTCTTGATGTAAGTAAGTGGCATGCACCTGGCGACGTTCATCGCGATCGAGGAAGGTGCAAACAGGTTTATTGCTTTTCGGTCTCACACTGTGCCTTCCGAGACTACCGAGTCCCCTATCTGTTGCAGACCTTATTCTAACCATGTGTGTGAGATATGAAAAAATGAGAGCTACAATGACTGGTATACTATCAAGAGATGATTTAGTATCACCAGTTTCACTTCAAATAGAGGAGGATACAGTGGACTAGTTGAGACATTTTCTCGGGTTTTTCTCGAGTAAGCCCACCCATCTGGTCCAGATAGGTCGTTGATCAACACTTAGTCCCATCAAAGATGAATGACGAAAAGGGCAAGTTTTTGTAGAAATCCTACACAAAACCCAGAAACGACCTAAATTGTGGACTAAAATCAAATGAAATCAAAATCATGTGAACAGCTTTTGATTTCCTTGATATCTTTGTCCAAACACTTCCCATTGTTCCTGTTTGCTTTCCTCACTTCCTCTTTGGCAATAGTTCTTTTATTCACATAATCTATCCTATCCTCTGGTCTCTTTGTTTGCAAGTATTTCTTCCAGGCATCCTTCTTTTCTTTGATCTTAGTTTTGACATTCTCATTCCACCATGCTGTTCTTTTCCCATCTCCTTTAATTTGTTTTCTACCACAGACCTCTTCAGTACAACTGAGGAATGTTTCTTTATAAAATTGTCACTTTTCTTCTATTGTGCTATCATTCAGTTCCATCTGCCTTTCACTGATAAATCTTTTTATCCTAGATTGGCATATCTCTTTTACTATTGGTTTATTTAGTTCCTCTATTTTGAGTTTAGTAGCTTTCTTCTCTTTCCTTTTCTGTTTGTTTTCTTCCATCAATAATTTCATTTTTGGCAATCACTAGGTGATGATCACTAAATATTTCTGCTCCTCTGTTTACTCTTGCATCCAATGTACTGTAAAAAAGGGAGCTGCTAACTATTATGTAGTCTATGATTGACTTTTCACACCTGTCTTCATTTATCCTTGTATATTTGTGGATATCTTTATGGGGAAAAAGGTGTTGGCTATTTTCATGTTATACTTTAGGCAAAAATCTATTAGTCTCTCTCCACTTGGAGAAGTTGTTGTCTCTCCTTCTTTACCTATTACTCCTCTGATATTTCTATATTATTTGCCTACTCTAGCATTTAAATCTCCTAAAACCATTAGTTCCTGTTTGTGTTTAAGATTCTCTGCAACTATTTGTATATCGTTTTTGAAGGTATCTTTTTCTTCTTTAGTGACGTCTTCGTTTGGTCCATAAGCTATTAATAATTCGATTTCTTTCTTTTGATTTAACATTTACCTCTAATAGCCGTGGGCTTATAAATTTCCAGCTTTTTAGTAGTTTTTCATGCCTTTCATGCAGTAGGAGACCTACTCCTGCTCTAGCTTTGACATCTACTCTGAGAAGATGAAAATATGATTTGGTCCTACATTTTCTATTCCTTGTCCCTTTTTTTTTGTTTCTGTAATAGCCAAAATGTCTACTTTGAATTTTTCCATTTCTTCAACTAATTCTAACTCTTTTCCATTTATTGCCCTAACGTTCCATGTTCCAAAAATCACAGTCCATGTTCGTTTCCATTTTCGTCGTTGAAAGGTCAAGCCGGTCATATTATATTTATTTCTCTGCATCAGTTAGGTTTCGGATAAGCAGGAGATTAGCCCTCTTTACCCTAGGGAGATAGTGGGGCTGCCAAATTGAGGCCCCCTACCAGACCTTATTATTTTCTGTCAGGGTTAACTCCCTTAGCCTTTGGTTATTCAAGACCAGCCTACAAGGCAGCAGGTTGTTATTTTCTGTCAGGGTTAACTCCCTTAGCCTTTGGTCAGCCAAGACCGACCTGCAAGGCAGCAGGAGACTCGTGGAGGGCGGGATCATCTACTCCCCGTACAGGTGCTTCCCTGTCCACTGCCCGGTTGAATTTTTCTGTTGTGATTATTCATTGTGAGCATTATGTCAACAAACACACCGTAATTTCCCGTTTAAGGATCAATAAAGGATATCTTATCTTATCTTATCGTATCTCACTGTACCTTGGACTGCTTCATGATGGATCCCAAGTCTTCCACGTCAACCACAGAGGCCTTCGACTCTCCCTCCTCCCCGTCCTCAGAGTCATCAAGAGGTTCCTGTAGTAATAACGTTTGTTATTGGTTTCAATTTATTTATCTTATACAACATAATCATTATGATTTTACATCGTCCATATTCATAAAGCGCAGATTTTATAGTGCATAGATTTTAGTCATAAAATTGAAATGAAGAAAGAGATGAAAGAGATGAATTGTGTTGTAATTTATTGATTTTAATTTGAAACGTGACCAGAGCATGTCAACATTGGCTAAATCTATCCCACAATCCTTTGCGTGAAAGGCTCAGTTGATAGGTCACTCAGCGAGCCCGCTATTTTGAACAGGTTATACCGGGTAATTAAAAGTTGGAATAGTACCTTCACGCCTACCTACGTAACCTCAGAATTAAATACTAACCCGATCTAAAAATAGTAATTGGTACCACCCGGCGTAATAACAATCTTGTTCATTATAACGTGAAATGTTATAAATATCAAACACGGATCGAACCTCTTCCTCCTCGTCATCATACTCCTCCTCCTCGTCACTTGAGCACGGCCCTGATGCGGCGCCTTCACCCTCTGCTGTTCCCTCTTTCGTCTTACAGCTGCACTGCTTGGAACAAGCGTCTTCGCATGTTTTGACTGTCACTGGCGCCCTTCAATGGCCCTTCGCAAGTTCTTGGTGGAGTTTTCCATCCACACTCTGAAGTCTTCCTCGACACCTGCGTGACGATCAATGGAGGGAAAAACAAGAGAACAAGAGTGTACTGTACAAAATCTGGAAAATTTTCAATGAATGCATATATGCCAAAAAATCGGGTATTAAAAGAAGCAAGCTTGAAATCCCACCTCAATGATCAGATGCGGTGGTCTCAGTTTGAATTAAAGAGGAAACAGCAAGACAACAGACATGTGAACGAGTGAATGAAGAGAAGAATAACCTACAAATAGTGCCCACCCCGCCCAGCTGTCTATATAAGAGATGACAGCATGTGGATTTGTTTCAGTGAAATTCACCCCATCCACCATTGCGGTGATCTCAAGGTCAATTAAAAGAGGAAACAGTAAGATGAAGGAGAAGTGAAAGAAGGAAATGAAAGAAGTAGGACCTACCAGCAGCGCCCACCAACGCATGCGCACGGCATGCGCAAAGGCTAAATGAAGGTAGAGATAGAAGAGGGATAACTCCTGCCCCTTCTAATGCCAACGGCTTTACTTAAACTTTGTTCCATGACTGACGGGCAAAATGATAACACACACACACAATTACAGTCGAAGATGAGTTAGTGAGCAACTTTTCTCTCACCTTTATTTTTGCTGTTGATCACATTTTCATCTGCGAGGCCAACACCCACAATTCTGTTGGCGAAAAGTTTTTCAAACCAGCTGTCAACATTTTTAGCCACCTGTGAGAAACAAAAATTGACGATTACACATTTTCCCCCTCTTGTTCTGCATAAATTGATTTCATTCAGGTTCATTCCTTTTCAAAAGTGACACACCGGCATGATGAAATGTAGAAATGTGTAATTTAGTGGTTTCTAAAAACAAGAGGTGAGGATGTCAGACTTCCAGGTCCTGGGTTTAAATCCTAGCAATGCTAGATCCAATGCTGTATTGCTTGGAAAAGACACTTGACCCATTTTCTCATTCATCTCATGTGCAAATGGCGTACCAACCTCAATCGGACAGTAACACTTGTGACCGACTAACGTCTGTGTAAAAACAACATGCGTTGATAGGGTTTCTAAAACGCACTCTTTCATATAAAGCGGTTGTGAATATTTCAATATGTATTCCCTATTCTCCCATTTTAAAATCTAATTCAAATGTATGCATCAGAAAATTGATTTTACTCCCAAAAAAAAAAATCGAAGAAAATTTTTTCAACGGTCGGCGGGCTTGAACCCAAGACCTTTGGGTTGAGGCAAACACCTTGCCCCTGGACTACCAAGTCCTTCGGTTTACATCAACATCCAATCAGTCTAAACATAAGAATATAAAAGAAGAATAGAATGCAAATCGATGACTCCCCTATGTGATCATTTTTATCACACATGGAGAAAAGCAACTTACCGTGTTGAAGTTTTCTGAATATAAGGAGTTGCCCAGGCCCAAAACTGCAAACTGGAGACCTGCTAACGTTGACTTTGTCACGCGGAAATCTTCCGCTACATCCTGAATCCAGGTGTAAAACCACTTGGCGCTCTCTGGCGGCTGGCCATCTGTGTGCGTGGAAACGACAACAACAATGATGTTGCCTTCCTCTGCCTGGAGATTATATAAAATCAAGCAAATGAAATAGGTCTGTTTCTCCAGTATTCCAATTCACATAGAACATACATTCCTTCTCTCTCTCTCCTTTACAAAGGTGATCAGATATTCCAACACTACTTGGTAAGATGTGAAGAGGAGCATGAAATAGAACTCAATGACCTAAGATGAAGAAGACTTTGATGTGATTTGATTTACCCACATCCACAACTAAGGTGATCTCCGGGGTTTGGTAGGAATTTTGAAAATTTGCCAGAACTACCCTGTTACCAGGCAAGGGATCCTTAATACGCACAGTACTGTGATCAGCACTCGAGAAATTTTTGAACTGTCAGAACCTGGCCTCCACGGCCTTTTGGTTGAGAGGCCAACACCTTGCCTCTGATGAAAAGACAGGAAAGGACTGAAATTTCGGGATGTGCAACCTTCATCAGCTTTTGTCTTTAAAAAGAATCATGAGTAAACCACTCTGCTACGTACGTAAAAGTGTAAACAGACAAATCTGTGACTTGTAATTCTTTATTCTGATTATTACCGTTAAAAAATTAAAATTCACAGCTTTAGTCTAGTAATCACCAAAGTCCTTACCTGAGCTGGGAAGAAAGTTTCACAGTCTACATCCGCAAGATTCAAACAGCGACTATCATAACCTAATGATGTTATATGACTGTTTAGAAGACTTGCAAAAGCCTGAAAAGAAAAATATATACAAATAGAAAACAGAAATGAAATAAACGTTTAAATGAAGAGTAAATGTTTCACATATACACACACAAATATTATGTATTCCAGTGCGTCTATGAGAAAAATCAATAGAGACTACACTGGAACCAGCTAAAATGTGGAAACTGCTAAAATAGAAAAAATGTCCAAAGCGGAAACATGTCTAAAATGGAATGCCTTCAATACCCCTTGATAAATGGTTATACTTTCTAAATGTCTAACGTGAAAATGGAAAGTAAAATCTGCTCCCCTTTCGACAGTTTCACCAGTCTAAAACGGAAAAGTTCCTTCCAACAAGAACACAAACACACTCACTTACACAGACACAAACACTACATACTATTTACATGTAATATATACTATAATGTCACTGATACGTGTAATGCGAGTACATATATATTTATATGTCACATTGTATTATGCATAATATATTGAAAATGTTGTACATAGTACTAGTACATGTACAAAATTATACAGTTTTCACTGCCTAGAATGGAACCTGTCTAAAACAAAAAAATATGGTTGGACTGTACATTCAATATTTACTGCCTCTAAAATAGGAGAATAAATATCAACAGTGATTTTTTCTCTCCGGACTCTACCCATGATTGTTGTTCTTTTGTTGTTATAATATCTAGACTTAACTTATTCACAGAGAGCTGCATTCAACACACAGACTCTTGTAAAGCTGTTTGATATCTTTATCATATCATTTCATATTGTGACAGAGGTTAGATAGGTTATTTGACCTTTAAATGCGCAATATATCTTAATACGATCATGTTTTTAAAAAAAATGATTGAACATACAATAATCAATGAGAAAAATCCACATTCATTCATCATGCAAATATTTTATATTATAGACTAGAGCTTCTTATCAAAATATCAATGGCATTTTTTTAAAATCCATTTTTCTTAATTTTTTAATTTGGAACTGTAAATTGTTCTATGTTTTCACGGTTCATATAATAAAAAAATTATGTCTAACAAAGTAGAACTTCCTGTAATAAATATCTTAAATCTATCTCCCAGAGTAAAATTTAACGAGAAAGACTTGAAAAAAAAAATATTTATAATCAATGGTGTCTATATCATGAACAGTTTTATACAATTGAATAAGATTCCCCCCCCCCCCCCCCCTTATGATCTTAGTTTCTAGACTTTAGCTTCCTAATCTTATACAATTATTTGGAAGCTAATTTGAACAACTGACGGAACACTAAACTCGACCTTGGCTTTCCCGTCTGTGTTCCAAACAATACGGTGACTGATCTTTTTGTTTTCCATTTTGCCTCAATACACTGGAAGTGACTGTTTTTTGTCCGCCTCCCAAACTTTCTCTGATAGCCTGAAAAATAGAAAAAATGTTGTCCCATCACCATTAAATGTGATTATTGACAGGATGAGAATTATACAATAATTAACATAAAAATGAGTATACACATGGAATTTTTCCCTCTTTTTAAAGATCTCTAAAATCATTTGCTAACTTGGAATCCCAAGAATTCATACAAATTTTCAGTTGACGTGTAAAGTGATGATATAATATCCCACCCTTCTACCACCCCACAATATTTTTTCAAAAGTAATTAATCACATGATTGAGCCAATTTTCAAGTGCAAACTTTTGAAATATTTGTCGTAATAAATAAGAATATTTTGTATACTGTATAAATATTTACAAATATAATATATACAGTTCTGAGTCATAAAAATGTGTACCTTCACATCTTTGTGTGATCTTTTCTTAAAATAGATGAACCACGCTGCGCCAATGCCGGCAGTCAACAGAAGCCAAAGGGAACTTTCACTGCACTTCCGGGCACAGATAACGCTTTCTCCAACATGATGATTTTCTTCTTTATTTTTTTCAATTGCAAACTGCGTTATTTGAAAGTCATTCTGAGGATAAAATGTTTGTAATATTTATAATATTTTGGGTAGGGAGAGAAGCTGGCAGTAGGACCTGCCTGTGTGATAACCCATGCCTTCATTAGTTATTATTAATATTATGGTGTGAACATTCTAGTTGGTGTACAGAGTGGGACTGTCCCATAGAGATCTAAATCTAGAGGCATCCAGTGCTACCAACCCCATGAACAGAAAAAGTGGGATATTTTAAGCCACAAAGAGGAAAGTTTTGAGAGAGAAAAAAAAAGGGGAGCTTAAAATTTGAAAAAATTCTAACAAAACTTAGTGTGGATAGGGAAACCATAAATTTCATTTACTTCAATTCTGTACAGTCATCACAATACACGAAGACTTCCTTTTAGGGGGGGGGATTTTAAAGCGTGAAATCCGTTTTTTGCTCTTTCTTAATGTCGTAAGTTGCATTCAATCACCAGCGTTTTTTATAGACCGGGTGCGCATCGCGATCGAGGTGTGAACAGTTTTATTGCTCCCCTGTCATGCAATGTGCCTTCGGGTCTTCGTGGCGACGATGGTCAACCCGCCCGCACACTCAACACTTCAGTGCTAGAGCCATATGGTTTCCAATTGTCCCTATTTCTCGCATTACATTTTCATAAATGCTGAATTTCTGCACCATACTGGATGAACTCCCTTAGTGATTACTCCCCTCCCACAATTGTTGCCCCTGACCTACTTTCGCCTAAATGCCCGCTTTCTCTGCTTCCCAAGCACTATATGCCTCTAGACCTCTGGAGTGGTGTAAACGTCAGTACGGCTTCCTAAGGACCAGCAGTAGATGTCATCATGTAAGAAAGGAAACTATCTTTATGTCAGTAAATCATCCCATGACATTTGGACAATATCTAAAAATAGTCCATATCATAATAAATATAATATAGATCTAACCCATTTGTACAAAATAAACTGTGCTTTTTGATTGGTTGATGTCTTGGAATGTCCCAAGTTTCCCTTTATAACATCAACCACGGCCACTGTAACATCAGCCTAACAGATCTTAGTTACATTTAACAGTAAAACAACCACTTAAGTCACTATAAATAACTATAAGAAGACAAAAATACGATCACAACAGGTTTTGTTTTTTAAAAATAATATTAGATTCTAGTTTTATTCTATTAACATAAAAAATGACATTTATTTCTAATATTTTATAGACATGGGTGATGGAGTGTTTCTGGAAATAAAGAAAGTTTTATTGAAATAAAGAGGACTTTTAACAACCACATCAAACAGAACTGAGAACTGGCAAGCTGTACGTACGTTACTGATGGCCTAATGTTATAGATCTAGATCTAGCCATATTCACCTGTTGACGTTACACCACTCTAGATCAAGATTCTAGATATTTAGATATTCATGGGAAGGACTTCCATAGTCGGGTATCACCAAGGGACATAATAAAGAGGATTTAGTTTGAAGGGATGAGATAAAAAGTTTGGGCTTGGCTTTTGTGGGGGATAATGAAAAAAAAGAAAAGTAAAATAAAGAGGTAGTGGGAGGAGATTCCTTCAATGTGGGCCAATCAAAAGACCGTATGGCACTATTACGACAATGGATGGGACTGAAGACTCAGAACGATAACGGGCAGAAACACGAGCAGTTCAATGAGTGAGTGAGACAAGTGACGATACACTGATTGGTAACACAAACAATTCAAATGTGACAATGACAAGACCGGAGCGAGACTTTATCGTAAATCAGACTGAGACTAAAACCAACCATGTAGTTTGAGGTAGCATTGGACTATATGGAGACATGTTGTTACAGAGAAAGTGTAGGTGTCTCGTTTATAGGAGCATTTTCCGTACCTAATTTGCATAACAAGTGCGCAGTTTGTGCATACTGATTCGTGACCTTAGTAAGTGTAAATAAATTGTTGGAAAAGTTTGTATAAATATGTGTGGCATAACATACTTACTAAATTACAAAGAAAAAAGAGAGACCAATGGCTGAAATGCTGCTAAAAGATAAAAAATCACACAATAGAAAAGTTGTTTGTTCTTTCCCTTTTTATAAGATAAGAAGAATATTTAACCCTTCCCTCAGAAGAGCTCAAGGCCACTACTGTGTGTTTACACAGGCATGGCAGCTATGGCTAAACATTTTAAAAACAGATGCATCAATAAAAAATAGTATCAGAAATCAATTCAGTAAAAGCACGCAATTCAATTTCATCTAAAAATGTTGGAGAAGTAATTAGGTCTTCAAGAATTTCAGAAAATTCAAGCTCTGAAAACTATATACTTTTATGGTAAAATGTTCCAAATTTTAGCTGCTTGTGTTTGTAGGAGCAGTATCCCGAAAGTCTTAAGTTTAGTTTTGGGTGTTTGTATCATTTTCTTGCTCGCTGGCCAAAGCAGATGATCTGTTCGGTGTGTATTTGGGAACTAACTCTTTTAAGTAGACTGGAAAGTCAGCCTCGTGCAGGCATTGGTACGTGATTGTAGATCTATCTTGTAGTCAATGCAAAGATTTTGTTAAGAGCAAGTGTAGGTGTTTAGTATTGGCGTAATGTGTTCTCTTTTTGAAACTTCCATAACTAATCTGGCGGCATTGTTTTGTATTATCTGCAGTTTCTTGATTTGTATCAGTGGAAGTCCAGCCTGGATAATGCTATCAATTCTTGAAAGAACAAATGAGCAAATTAATTTGTTTTGGCTTCTGAATGTATTTCCTGATATGACATATTCTTTTACACACAGAGTGCAGGCAAATTCCAGATAACAAACTTTCTCAAATGTGAATATGGTCTTCCATGGACATGGTACAATCCATGATAACTCCTAAATTTCTTACTTTTTTGACACATAATTTCTTCGCCACAGATTTTAACATATCTTAATTTATATTCAGTGTGCAGTTATGTAACCCTTTCCCTGCCTAAAGGGCCCTTCACAATTCCACTCTGTGTGTTTAAGCAAAGGGATGCAGCTTTGATGAAAAGTAAACCTGTCTCAATTAAAATTAATTTTAGACTTACACATCTTTTCAATTTCAATGAAGAAATTAGAATTAACAAGAGAAGAAAATAAGCTTTGAGAAAATATAAACTTTTATATAACTATTATGAGCCTTTAATTGTCAGTAACTTTCGTGAGCAGGTTGGTAAATTCATTGAAAGTAATAGTGTTTTGTTTAAAATTGCTGTTTAGTAAGTCAAAAAACGAAAGCAGATAAAAATATGCAGTTTTCCCCACAAAAGAGCTGGAAATCTCTCAGATCAATCAAATTGTCGATTCAAAGTCATGCACACTGCAAGATCTTGTTGTTATGCGAATGCAAAGACAAAGAGCAAGCAAGGGATGCATTAGGGCGCTTTAGGCATCGAGGCTGAAATCGCATTCGGTGACAGTAGGCAGGAAAGGGTTAAAGTAACAAGTAATATAAAAATTGTTATGGATAATGCGAATATACAAAAAAGAAAAGTCTATCAACCATTTCTTACCCTGAACGACCCCCCCCCTTCCCCATCCGAGGCAGGCATGGGTCGCCGGGAGACGCAAAGCAACAGGGGTGAACATACATACGTGTTTTAATGTTAACGATCCATCAACTATCCCTTAGCCTGACACATAAGTCATAAGCTTCCCTGAGCAGGAAAATCCTAAATTTTATATTGCCGACAGTGAAAACAGTGAGAAAAAGAGAGAGAAACTTAGAAAAGAAGATGACCACTATGTGGAAGCTAGGCTAAAATAAATAGGCTTGAGTCGGTAAAGCTGCCCACACAGTGGATCCGTCTACTTCACGTTACGCGTGAGCATCTTATGGTAACTAAACATCCTCTTTCTCTCGTGTGTAGTGTGTTCCAGTGTACCATACACTTATTTCACTTAAAATCATGTACCCTTGTGAAAGTTTAATTGTTGGTGCAAAGCGGCCAGCTTTATTCAACAAGACGAGCAACAATTATTGCAACAGAGTGCATTTGAATTTAATAACAAAGGAGTGAAATTGGAGAAAAGCTTAATTTGGATGGTAAGTGGCATTGTTTTAATACATTTTTTGTTTCACTTTCTCACTCTCTCTCCGTCTTGTATTGTTTTTGTAAAATTTAAAAAAACACTAGCAAATTTTCTTTTATTTTGTCCATCTCTGTAGCCTTCGCGGCGACTGGTACATCTACCATCAATTCCGTCTCAAGGCGAGTCAAGCTCATGACACGCGGCATCAACATGGGCCACTGTGTTTGGTGCCTGACCTCACATTAATGAAACTACAACGCCACGTTAGGTAGACGGATCCACTGTGTGGGCAGCTTAATTCTACTCTATACATGGATTATAAAATATTGTGTCTAATAAAATTATTTCTGTCCATTGAAATGTGCTAAAATAATAGATCTAGAGTCAAGTCGCTAGTAAGATCTCTCGCACAATTTTCGTGCTGCCGATTTTTACCGAAATTACGCTGTTTTCCCCGCCACCACGTATTACACAGTTATCTTTACTTTATGCATCTGCTATATTTTTTACAAGAAAATTCGCGAATCGAGAAGAAAGTAAAGTTTTTATTTTCACCTGGAACTACTTAGTGATATGGAATTATGGGAATAATCCTATATTGCTGTTGTTGAGTGTAAAAATCCCTTCTATATTTAACTATGCCTTGGAATGCCGCGTGTTCATAGCTTTATGCTGTTTATGGGACTGTGCGGGGAATCAGTTTTCTATAGAGTGCCACTAGTCGCACAGCACCCAATCCTCACTCATATTTGAGTAAATTGAGTAGTAAAGCATAATGCGATGCTTTACGGCTATTTTTTGTGGGCTTTTAAACTACGTTTTGCTGGAGAGAGAGAAGAGAGTTGATATTTTAATTTTTGAGTAACAAAACTGATTATCAAATCTTTCACTTTCAGAAATGGCTTCAACTATAAAATTCGCCTAAAGAATATAAAATATTCTGAGTTGGTGAGAAAGACAGTGAATTTTGTGAATGGATTGGCTGCGTTTGTGGGAGGTGGTTTCACATAGGTTGTCTGAAATGCAAGCAAGGGATGAGCATGAATGAGATTGAAAAATAACAGATCACACATGACTTTTATATCCAACATTTGTTTCTCATAACTCGAGAGTGGTGCTGTCTGTGCGACATCATGTGTTTTAATTAAGGTGTCAGAGAGTTTGCTGGCGCTAGCTGTGTGACATGAGTAAATTAATTTGCAGTAAATTTTAGTAAATTAATTGAGAGGGTTACAGAACTGTTTTGGGGGTGAGTTAGCCATTGTTAACAATGAAACAACTCTCTCAAAGCTTTTAACTGAGCTAAATTGTATCAAAACTTTTGGATTTGATCATAAATCGGGTCATTTATAGTATTTTGAGACTGTGCGCAGGGCCGGAGCACAGGTTGTGCGACTTCAGGCAACTCTCAAGTTTGCTGTGCGAGATGGGGGAACCATAATGGTTAGAAAGGTCTGTAAAATCACACAATGATGGATATCTAGCCAGGAAAAGATAACTTTAAACATGGTAGCATCAAATTCAGGATCAAGCACAAAGAGCTTCAGTTACAAGAGTGACATGCCCTTCCTGACTGCTAGTGTGCGTAGTGCCGGGGACTTCACTCTAGATCTATGTAAAGATGGTTTGGATAAGTATTATTCTTACTTATGTATATTTGATGGTAAATTAAAAAAAAGTCACCACTTTCTTGAACTTTCTAATTTAATTTATGATTCAGTTTTTCTCAAATTTGACAGCATTGGCATTGGTATAAAGTTGAAACAGGACTTGAATGAAAATTAACAGATCACACGTATTTTTATAATCGAGAGGGAGTTTGTGGTTGTTGAGACATTTTTATGATTTTATGATTTTTATTTAGATAATTTTACATCATACAGCTATATCTAAGATTTATAATGTAAAATGTTAGTCATATACTTTTGGAATTGAAAGTTTGTTTAGTATTTTTACCAAACTCACGTTTGAACCACATGTTCGACAACATGCCCCATGCAAGAAATGTTTTCGAACTCTTTCTTTGATATTTCTGACCCAGGTACGTGAATAAAATTGTACACGGTGTGAGAGAAGATTTTTTATTAATTTTAACATCATTAAGATTGACTTCTTTTTGCTGAAAGCTTGTTGGTTTTGTTTTAAAATTTTGTTTTCTTTGTTTGGGGGTGTTTTTGTGAATTCTTGTGTTTATATATATATATATATATATATATATATATATATATATATATATATATATATATATATATATATGTGTATGTGTGTGTGTCCGTGTGTGTATGTGTGTATGTATGTGGGACAGGTTTTGTTTTGTTTGAACTTCCCTTTTGCTTTCTTTTGTTCATTTGTCTTGTTTGTTGTGTTTTCTTCTGGATTGAGGAAGTTTTGGTGTTTGGTATGCCATCATAATAAGAAGTCCTCACTAGCTTCGACAAGCACTTTCAATTAAACTAAATCCTCCATTAAACCGCTTTTCCATGTGTACATAATGAATGTCACGTAATGTATGATGCTAGATTCGTAAACAACAATTACATGGAAATTTAACTAAGGTGTATCTCGCGTCACGCACAACATACACACGATATGGAAAACACTCAGAGTTAAATTTCCATGTAATCGTTGTTTCACATCAAGCGTACTTTCTCTAAACTGTCAAACAATGCTCATGCGCATTAGTAGAATCACTTGTTGCGAAAACTGTAGACTGGTTGGCCTGGGTGTTTCTTCACGACGTAGTGTTCTTAAGAAAGGTACTTCCCTCTGATTTTATCACCTGACTCAGGTGTAAATGAGTACACAGCTATAGGTGGCTATAGGAGGAGAAAATCTTGTGAGATTGTTAGTAAGAAGCTGCCTAACAGGCTGCTGTACTCTATGCTTCTCGTGGAGTTGAGAAAGACTTTGAATGAAATGGTCGACTTGGGGATGATTCATGTACAATTGGTAAGCCTGCACCATTACGGATAGACTATAGTATACCTATCTTTTATGCAGATAGGAATGTTTTTTCGCCTGTAGCTGTTGTAATTTCCGAGATATCCTCCTCTTTGATGTCAAGCTAGGTCACCTTCCTTCCATTTTTTGGGTACGTTCCTCCCCCAAACCTTGATAAAATTTATAAAAAAAAACAACTATATAGTGTATCTGCTGTTGTGATAGCTTCTATCTTCTTTGAATACCACCAGGTCCTGCTGTTGCTTTGCACTAGTTGAGTTGTTTATGTCCAACCTTTTCCTCCTTGTATTCTGTGTGAATGCTTGCATATAAGAGCTGGCAGTTAAGTATAAACTATAAATATGTTATACTAATATATATATATCTATATAAATATGTTAATTTGATATATATATATATATTGTATAGGGTCACCATCCGTTGGTTTGCTCCAAGCATTCGTACGCCTCCTCATTGAGCTAGCATACTACTACTACTACTACTACTACTACTACTACTACTACTACTACTACTACTACTACTACTACTACTACTACTACTACTACTACTACTACTACTACTACTACTACTACTACTACTACTACTACTATTACTACAATTACTACTACTACTATTACTATTAGTACTACTACTACTACCACTACTACTACTACTATTACTACTACTACTACTACTACTACTACTACTAATACTGATACTACTTATACTACTACTACTACTACTATTACTACTACAACTACTACTACTACTACTACTACTACTACTACTACTACTACTACTACTACTACTACTACTACTACTTTTACTACTTTTACTACTACTACTACTACTTGTACTACTAAAACTACTACAACTACTACTATTACTGCTACAACTACTACTATTACTACTACTATTACTACTACTACTATTAGTACTACTACAACTATTACCATTACTAATACTACTACTACTATTACTACTACTACAACTATTACTACTATTACTACTACTACTACTACTACTACTACTACTACTACTACTACTACTACTACTACTACTACTAACTACTACTACTATTACTACTATTACTACTACTATCGCTACTACTACTACTACTACTACTACTACTACTACTACTACTACTACTACCACTGATACCACTGATACTATTTCTACTACTAAAACTACTACTACTACTTACCATTACACTACTACTACTACTACTACTGATACTACTGATACTACTACTACTACTAATACTTGCTGCTACTACTATGATAAAGACAAACAGTGAGGCAAGGGGAATGTCGGAAGTTAATGTAATGACACGAGATAATATGAAAGCCCCAAGGAACAAAGATGAGACAAACACAAGGAATAGACAGAAAAAATCATAGTCTGTCACCATGGGGATTGAACTCA
>JAXRKP010000170.1:65000-70000 GCA_037039925.1 Doris montereyensis | reverse complement strand
AGAGAGAGAGAGAGAGAGAGAGGAGAGAGAGAGAGAGAGAGAGAGAGAGAGAGAGAGAGAGAGAGAGAGAGGGGGAGGGAGAGAGAGAGAGAGAGAGAGAGAGAGAGAGAGAGAGAGAGAGAGAGAGAGAGAGAGAGAGAGAGAGAGAGAGAGAGAGAGAGAGAGAGAGAGGGGGAGGGAGGGAGAGAGAGAGAGAGAGAGAGAGAGAGAGAGAGAGAGAGAGAGAGAGAGAGAGAGAGAGAGAGAGAGAGAGAGTCGAGAGAGAGAGAGAGAGTGAGAGGGGGGACAGACAGACATGTGTCAGATTTGGTTTGTGGGGTTTCTTGGTTTGAAGTGTGGCAATATCATGTTTAAGCCCTGACATTTCCCCACTTGATCCATGTACAAACGAGTATTAGCATCAGCTGGAGATTAAACTCCTGACACAGACTAGCGTGTCCTGTCGAGATCAGGACATATCCATTATTGCTTGTTCGGCTTACAGAAACAAAGAAACCGGATAAACTCCAGTTCTATGAGTTACTGGTATGCAAACCTTAATGGAACGTTACCTACTTTTTTTGCATGTTTTGATCTTTAGATATTAATTTATGACATTGATCTTCTTTGCTCGCGTTGTGCTGTTATCGAAGTCAAGCCACACCGTGTGTTCGTGTCTGTTTTTGTGTATGTGTGCGTATGTGTGCGTATGTGTGTGTATGTGTGTGTATGTATATGTGTGTATGTTGCAGGTCAAATACCGTATCACTTATAAAATTGCTCTTTCGTTTTAAATCTTCTATTAGAACTATACCACTCTATTTGTCACAATTTTTGAATCTCCGCTGCCCTTCTCGCACTTTGCGATCGTCGAGTGACAAATTAATATATGAAAGAACTTCTCCTCTTACAAAAGGTATGGCGAACATTCATTTTCTTATGTTGGCCCTGTTGTATGATTTACCCAGGAAATTAGAGAAGCAAAGAGTCTCAATATATTAATTAAATGCGAAATATGACAATAAGTGACAACTCCACTAATAAAGACAGAGCAAACACGTGACGTTTCGGGTATAACCCTTCATCAGACAACAAACGAGAAATATTTAGAATCTAGATCTAAGTAATACCTCCGGCATCACACAATGTGATGTCAGAATAAAAACATAAAGGAGAAAGAAAGAAAGAAAAGACAGTGATGTTAAGAAACGTAGCAGTGAAGGTGGAAAAAAAAGAGCGAGAGTGGAAGGTTCAGAATACGAAGGGAGAAAGGAAACTCCACTAATAAAGACAAACAAGAAAAGAAAAGTCAGACAACAAACGAGAAATATTTAGAATCTAGATCTAAGTATGCCGGAGGTATTACTTAGTAGATTCTAAATATTTCTCGTTTGTTGTCTGACGAAGGGTTATACCCGAAACGTCACGTGTTTGTTCTGTATAACTATTGTCATATTTCGCCTTTGACTTCACTCCACTGTGGCTCCTCGTATTATATTAATTAAATGTCATCTTTTCAAAAAGGCATATCTCATTTGATAAAATTTATGTATTATGTTTCACCATTAATTTGAATGTAAATTTTGATGATTTATATATCTTGTCTTTGTAATTGAAATTGTGGTATACTATTATGTATACTATTATGAATTATAATATTATAGATCTACTTTTTTGTTTTTGTGAATGCGCATAGAACATTAAGTAATTTCTTGATATGCGCTATAAAAAATGCTATTCATTATTTATTATTATGTGTATGTGTATGTGTGTATGTGTGTGTGTATCTGTGTGTATATGTGTATGAGTGTGTATGTGTATGTGTGTATGTGTGTGTGTGTGTGTGTATTTTTGCATTGCTATTGTATTTCAAGATATTATCTTTACTCTAATTCATTGTGCTACATTTAATGAAATGTGAATTTGCTGATAATAATTAGTTATCAAAGAGATATGCACTAATATACTTATCTGTGATATATGTGGGAACAAATTTTTCATCTTCTTGATTATCATGTTTTTTGCTGTCTCCATCCCATTGCCCTAGGTAGAGGGGGATTTGAAGGGGACTCAGTAGTGTGGTAAATAAAATGTTTTGTTTTTGTTTTTTTTTGTAGGTTAAGCAAAATTTTATAGTTATAATTATAACTATTATTAATCTTCAGACCATGAACTTTTCATTTTGTAATCGATCTATTGTATGGGCATACATATAGATAAGCGGTTGATTTGATTTGATTTGATTTGATTTGACGGATTTGATTTGATTTGATTTGATTTGGTTTGGTTTGATTTGATTTGATTTGATTTGATTTGATTTGATTTGATTTGATTTGATTTGATTTTGATTTGATTTGATTTGATTTGATTTGATTTGATTTGATTTGATTTGATTTGATTTTGATTTGATTTGATTTGATTTGATTTGATTTGATTTGATTTGATTTTGATTTGATTTGATTTGATTTGATTCGATTTGGACCTCTTTTATTTGATCCCACATCCACAACTAAAGTCATATCGGGGTTTTGATAGGTTTTTTTTTTTAGTTTGCCGAGACTGCCCTGTAAACAGCCAAAGGATCTTTAACATGCACAATCTTGTGGTTGGCATACGTGACCTCCTTTTTTATCGTCAGTCTCCGATGAAACTAGGTGTTGGTCCACCTACTTGGACCATGGTGGGGGTGGGGAGGGGGTGTTAGGCTTTACTTTTTTTTTTTAAACCCTCGAGAAAATCTTACAACCTGTTGGGGCTTGAACCCCCGACACGACCTTTTGGTTGAGAGGCCGACACCTTGTCTCTGGACTACCGAGTCCCCATAGATACGTGGATCAAAGGCGAAGGGTGATTGTCTAGAGAGAGGATAATCAGAGACATATGACCCATCCCAGGTGTCGAAATGTCAACGATGGGAGACTAAACGACTCTTTTGTAAATAGTTGATATCCATTTCTCTGTGTGGCGGTTGTCTAAACGACCCTGTTGTAAATAGTTGATATCCCTTTCTCTGTGTGGCGGTTGTCTAAACGCAGACTCTTAGAAAATACATGATTATACCCGTTCATTAAAAAGTTGGAATATTACCTTCATGCCTACTTGCGCAACCCCAGAATTGAATACTCACCCGATCTATTAATCGTATTTGGTAGCAATCGGAGTGTAATATGCTTGCATATACATAATTTTCAGTTGGTCATTCTTTGTTCAACAAAGAGAGTAATAATACGTTGCCTGTAGGTTCTAACGATCTCAAAATTGTTTTTTCATTTAGAAAGATTTTTTTCGAACTGACGATATAATCAGAGCGCTGACTTGATTACTGTGTGTGTTTTAACAACCGTTGTGTGATGCCTCAGCACAGAGACAGACAGACACAAACAGACAAGACAGAGACAGAGAGAGACAGAGACAGAGACAGAGACAGAGATAGAGATAGAGATAGAGACAGAGACAGAGACAGAGATATCTACCTCGCCAGCTCCCAGAGAGATAGAGATAGAGGGAGACAGAGACAGAGAGAGTGAGGACAGAGGTGTGTTTTCTCTTTACCATTAGCCGGTCCATTGCATAGGCTAGTGTTCCACATCTTTGAACGATAAACATACCGGTAGTATAGTAATAATAATAATAATAATATATATATACTTCTATGGCGCATTTTCTTAAAAGAGCTCAAAGCGCCTCACAGTAGCATACAATACAATATAAATAAAATATAATGGTCATAGAACATGATATTTAAAAGAGTCAAAATGTATCATATGATTATCCTAAAATAGAAGGGTTTAATTAAGAGTCCACTCAAAAGATTAAAATGATACAATAATCTTAAAACATACAAAGAGTATAACATGATCATGAAACCTAAAAGATACATTGTAAATAATACATTAAGCTAAAAGATAGATACAATGAATTAGTAATATATTCAATGAATAGAGCATTCTTACAAGAGACACGAGATATATAATGCGCATAGACATAATCAAAAGATTCATTATAAATATAAGCTATCCTAACAAAAACAACGATCGTTAAAGGCTTAAAAGACGCTAAGCATTATATGTCCTCTTAAAAAGGTGGGTTTTAAGATACTTCCTAAACGATTTAAGGGATATGGAGTTCCTACAACATTCATCCAGAACATTCCACAGTTGAGGTGCACACACGAAAAAAAGCTTTCTCACCAAAAACGAGTCGATTTACGGGTATACAAAGATAGTTACTATTATTAGACCTCAAGACTAGGTTTAAAATAGGGTTAAAAACTCGTCTAGATAGGGGAGCTAGATTATTTAAACATTTATAAGTCATACAAAGGACCTTAAAGTCAACTCTCTCTCTGACTGGCAACCAATGGAGGTCTTTAAGTACATTGGTAATGTGATCAGATTTCTTTTTAAGAGCAATAGTTCTGGCTGCATAATTTTGTATCTTTTGAAGTTTAGATAGATGTTTTTTTGACATACCAGACAAGAGGAGTTACGGTAATCCAATCTACTGGTTACGAAGGCATTTATCAAAAGTTTAGCAGTATCCTCATCAATAAAATATCTGATTCTGCTAATATCCTTAAGGTGGAACATAGATGTTTGACATATTTTATTAATTTGCTTCTCCATTGTGAGGTGAGGATCAAGAAGAAAGCCTTAATTCTTAACAGCATTGGAAATTTCAATATGTGAATTACAAATATTTACATTCCATGCATTAATAGTTTTGAGCGATGTACGCGTTCCAAAGACAATTATATCTGTTTTATCTTCATTTAATCCAAGTCTGTTTTCTGTCATCCAAGTCTGTATATCTGTGGTGCAATCCTGAAGGGTCTGAATGGATACTGCAGGATTGCTGGTGCTCAGGGGTATGTATAGTTGAGTGTCGTCTGCATATAGATGATATTTGATGTTATGCCTCTCAATTTATGTCAGCTAATGGAGTGGTGTAGAGAGTAAAGAGAACTGGTCATTCCATGAGTCGAACATTTGACCAACATGGAGAAGTGCCATTTTCACGAT
>JAXRKP010000170.1:37500-62500 GCA_037039925.1 Doris montereyensis | reverse complement strand
AATATAGTTAAACTGTACCATGTTCAAACAAAGAACATCATGCATGATTCTTTATTTATATTTCAGTTCGTTTTTATATATTTCAACCCAAATTCAATTTCAAATTTTCTTCTCATTCCATCTAGATCATGACTTTATCCGACTTTTATACCATACCATCTAAATTATGGTCCATACTTATCAATACCAAACAAGAGGGGAGAACACCAGATCATACCGATTACATCAAAAATGATAATAATTATATTAATATGTTAGTACAAAAATGTTGTAATATTGCTTAAATTGAAGAAACAATATATATGCACTATCCCAGGCTCTTACAAACCATTTCATTATTACATTCAGTTCTCGCAGACACGAATGCAGGTATGCCTTTGGTGACTGCCAGATAATGAGAGAGAGAGAGAGAGAGAGAGAGAGAGAGAGAGAGAGAGAGAGAGAGAGAGAGAGAGAGAGAGAGAGAGAGAGAGAGAGAGAGAGAGAGAGAGAGAGAGAGAGAGAGAGAGAGAGTATTGTAAATGCATGAAAAAGAAAAGAAAACAGAAACAGGACATAATGGAACCGGCATATTTATGTATGTTTTGACCACCTGAGGATTTACAGTAATTCGATCTCCATACGTGACGTTCTTGCCTCGATTTGACGTCAAGAGACTGAAGGAAAGCTCGCACAGCAAGCTTGAGTCTGCCGACAGGAACTTTTATTCTCCGTGGTAAATTAAAGATTTATTTAGAGATACATAGCTCTTATTGATTTTTATATTTTGCATTATGCATTTTCATCGACTTTTGTGCAGTTCCGTTTTGTATAATTGCGTCGATTTTCCGATCCAAATTCGACTCTCGATAATTTATCGGTTGTCCCTGCCCTGGAAAGGTGGCCCTGACGAGGGTAACAAAAATAACTCGTCGTGAGCAAGTTGCTAAAATATCTTGGCTTCGCAAAGTCTTTCACTTCAATATATCATCGGTTTACTTCCTTTAGGTAAAACGATTGCCGTCACTGTGGTCGACCTAGGTACGTGTTCATTATTTTTAATAGAATCTGACTCGACCTATTGTTTTAATTAACTAATTCCAATGCAGAAGCAGTTTCTAACTTGATAACTAGATATATCAGGCTATAATGTTAAATATAGCTCTAGTTCTGTGCACAGTGTCATGTTAAAACATGACAATTTGTGATATGCCTAGATATATCTCTGTGTGTCAGATCTACTAGATCTAGATAGTCGACTGGACTAGCAAGCTTTGCTCAACACATTGCCTGCTCTCGGTTAACCAGTTACTATTTTTATCTCCTTGCCGCACCATTTCACGCACCAATTCATGAAGACAGCCTATCTCAAGGCCTTGACTATAAAAGCTCAGACCTAACCTACAATTTTATCAGTTCACTGTTTTCTCTAGATGTAGCTGGGTTGTGAAAAGCAACACCAAAAGTAAGTACAAGCCACTTGGAACTCGCTTGTCTTAGTTTATTTTTCCTTTCAAGTTTCCAGGTATGGAGATTGTACAATACATGATCAGTTGTTTGGGCAGAGAACAAAACATTCTTCATCATAGACAAAATCAATCTAGATCTAGTGTGAAATAAAAATATAAATCTAGAAGGAAACTCAATGAGAGCTAAAGACAGAGTCTTCATAAGAAGATCAAGGGTTTTGGTCATTGACTTCCTTTTCACTCTAAGCCTAAGGGTACATGCGTGCATACCAAAAGCTACTTGTCACCAAGTTAAGCCTTGGAGCTAGTGATGAGCTTTGTTGAGAAGAAGAGCTCTAGTGTTCACACCAAAAGCAACAGCTGCTGAAGGACAGTTGGCAGTGTAGTCATCACAAGATGAAGTCGGTTTGACTGCTACTGCTAGCTTTGGTATCTCTGCGAAAAATACCAGAATGTCTCCCCGATCTGAGACAAGGCTAGGTCCCTCTGGCAGCTTATCCTAACGAAAATCATACCGTGTGCCCAACTTTGGGAGTCCTCCAGATAATGTTTAGTTGTCGAACATGGTTGTGGCAGGCTGTACTGTGTCCTTGTGATTCAGATTTAGAATACACAATATTTGATATTTTTGAATACTGATACATGTACAACTTTCAGAATACGTTATAAAGCGCACAGGTTATTATTTTAGATGCTTTATGTATATATGTAAAACAGCTAAAGCTTTTGGATTGTTCATGGTGAAAGGCAGCGCTCAGTTGAGAGGAGACAGATTTTCTTGTTATTGTCTTATTTCTGTCCTGTTTTTAAAAAAAAGAAAAGATTTTTGCAGCAAGCACAACATATACATTTGTATTATATATAATATAATAAGACATGGTATATAAATATATATATATATATATATGATGTACATATAAAATAAAATTCCTTCATTTTGTGCACCTGTGTATTCCTCAGATTTTTCCTTGCTACGATCACAAAAACTGTCATCATGTCTCGAAAAGAAGATAATTCCATTTTCCGCATCCCTCCCTACTATTATGTCCATGTTTTGGACTAGAATACAAATGTTACCCACATTGAACTTGGTCCTCAGACCTTTGTCAGACAGGACAATCAAAGGTATGAAGCACAATGTGGGGCATACATTTCATATTATTATTATTATATAATTACACACGACCCCTTTTTCGTAATTTGAGAAAGAAACAAAGGAAATAAAGTGGTTCGAATGTATTTGGCTGAAAGATCTTCTTTTTTATTAAGGCCAGTAACTATAGTGATGTGGTTTATGAGTTGGTTTCTTTGAAGTAACCCCTGTCCACCCTGGCAGTGATCTCAGGGTGGTTTATGAAGAAAAAATTACATTGAAGCTTCTTTACCTTTTTTAGCAAGAATTTTAATATTTCTGCTTAATTTTATGTGTATACAGCTCTATCTGTCCCAGATTTGTTTTACCAAACTGGTGTTTTCTGTGTTTAGCAGTCAAACTCATCTTAGTTGTAGGTTGGTATTGGGGGTTATATATTTTACAAATCCTTCTATTCTCAATTTAATGCCTCTTAGTAGTACCTATTTTCAGAGAGATAAGAATTTTGTTGTTGTTGCTATGGAATGTCCTTTATCCTCGCTCAAACATTTAATTCTTGAAGAGAAACAAATAATTAGAATTGAAATTTAGAAAGATGGTATTTCATGTTTTTTTCAAGGATTATTGATGGCAATTAAAATTTTGTTGTAAATTTTTCATATCTGGACATAAAGAGTCACCCTTACTCCGGAAAAAATGGTGGTTGTTCCACCTCGCCACTACTGTGTCATTGAAAATCCTGTCTGCCGCGACAAGGATGGGAAGCCTGTCATCGATAACCTAGGCCAAAATAAACTTCAACATGCAGATCAAGAAATCCGACTCACTCAAGACCCATTTCCACTGTTCCCTGGTGAAATCTTGAAGCAGGTAAGTTAAAACTAACATTTTTGTTATTTATTTTTTATTGCAGGCCAATAGAAAAGAGAAATATATCTTGTGCTTGAAATATCTCTAGGTTAGATTCTATCAACTTTCCTCAGAGAATAATTAATCATTCGATAATGTGTCAAACATTTATTTTTCTTGCTTCTATGACATTTTTACATTAATTTCCATGGCCTCCATTTATCATGTATCTAATTGTAAATCATATGATTAACATTAATGATTTCTATTTGTTGTCAGTTACTTTCACTTCTAATCTCAATTCTGAGTTTATTACTTTTAAGTGTTCTTATTGTGAAATCATTTTTCATTGATTTATCTTTTGACTTTGCCTGCAATGTTTTGCCTTACATTTCCATTTTGTCTTTGTAGCCTGTCTCTGCCCTGAAAGTCGTTCCCGCGAATGCAGCCCTTCGAATTAGAGCCGTCCTGGATTTCTCCATTGACGAAGGACAGAAAATAACAGCTGGGGATGAATGGCTCTTTGAAGGCCCAGGTATGTCTACTTTCTTTGTGGCTCAACATGTTACTTGAAACGCTGGTCTTGCAGAGGGATGGAAAAATATTTTTAAAAAGATGATAGAGTGCTTTCACTGCGTTGTGGTAATTGGAAAAAGAAGGAATTAAAGTTCAACAAAAACTATGTTTAAATAGATCTATTTGGAATCATAACATTTGCATTTTTATTTGCTCATGGATCTAATAATAGAATAAAGGGCTTTAACAAAAATTCTCACTTTAGATGTAACATATGCATCATGCTGACGATGTACGTTGATAATACTTGAAATGGTTCCATGCTTTCGTTTTTTTATGTTACAAACAGAGAAAATGATAATGACCAACAAAATATTTTGCTCCTTAAGAACATGATGTCAATTGTGATTATAGTGAAATTTGTATCAAATTTTTCAAGCACTGAAATGAGAAAACCTTTCTTAAATATAGACTCATAAAATATGGAATTATGGACTACAATACAGTCCAACGAAGAGGATTTTAAAATTCTAACCAGATTGTGTCATCATAGTTAAAATGCTTAATGTTTCATGAAAAGTGTTGCTATTAAATTCCATTTTTCTTTTTTTAAGCTTCTTCTAAACTGAAAACAAAAATCATCATGAATTTACTTGTTTCACTAAAACATCCTCAGCCAGGCCTGACATTTTCGTGAAGCCCAAAGTAAAAAGTCTATGTTTTTAGTTGTGTCCTGAATAAATGTTAAAGTTATTTGTTGCTTTTGAAAAAAAAAAAATCATGTTCTTAGATTTTGTATGTCGTGTGTTTTTACAGGAACTTACATCCCACGCAAGGAGACTGTGGTTGAAGAAACCATCCGCGCCACAGTCATCGGACCCGACCAGGCCATCCGCCTGCGTGCACGCAAAGAATGTATTGACCGTGATCAAAACAGCCGCGTGACAGGGGAAGAATGGCTGGTCAAAAAGACAGGTGCTTACCTTCCAGGTGCCTACGAGGAAGTTGTGAACATTGTCAATGCCTATGTTCTCACAGAAAAGGTGAATTTGAAGTGATTTCTAATTCTGTGTGTGATGATAAGATACGCCACTTTTATTATGCGTGTAATTTTTAATGGTAAAATTAATACGAACAGAATAGTAATCTTTTAGAACAATCTGGTTAGAATTTTAGAATCCTCTTCGTTGGAATGACTGTATTGTAGTCCATAATTCCATATTTTATGAGTCTATGAGTAAATGCTTATAATCTGAAACTTTTCAAAATTGTTATAAATATTTATTAGAAGGGAAATAAGATTTTTTAATTAATTGGTGCGGAAATATCTTCAGGAGGAAAATAAATTGTCAAAACATATAAAGACGTTTATGTTAGGTCTGAAATATCATCATTGTAAGTTGTGATGTGTTTTGATGTTTAAGAGAAGGAAATGTGTACGATTTTATGAACAGCCTTATGATGTAAGATATCTTGTATGGAGAGGAATTGTTTGATTGAATAAAGTAGTGTTAACATAAATGATCAGTGTATTATTTTCACTGAAGGGATGTACGGACCACCAGTGTATGTACATACTTTCTGGGCTTTTAAAAATATTTCTACCTCCTGTGTGTAGCTAGTCATTCAAGGTGATGTTAAAAAATATATCTACCTGTGTGTAGCTAGTCATTCAAGGTGATGTTAAAAAATATATCTACCTCCTGTGTGTAGCTAGTCATTCAAGGCGATGTTAAAAAATATATCTACCTCCTGTGTGTACCTAGTCATTCAAGTTGATGTTAAAAAATATATCTACGTGTGTGTAGCTAGTCATTCAAGGTGATGTTAAAAAATATATCTACCTCCTGTGTGTAGCTAGTCATTCAAGGTGATGTTAAAAAATATATCTACCTCCTGTGTGTAGCTAGTCATTCAAGGTGATGTTAAAAATATATATCTACCTCCTGTGATGTAGCTAGTCATTCAAAGTGATGTTAAAAAATAATCTACCTCCTGTGTGTAGCTAGTCATTCAAGGTGATGTTAAAAAATATATCTACCTCCTGTGTGTAGCTAGTCATTCAAGGTGATGTTAAAAAATATATCTACCTCCTGTGTGTAGCTAGTCATTCAAGGTGATGTTAAAAAATATATCTACCTCCTGTGTGTAGCTAGTTATTCAAGGTGATGTTAAAAAATATATCTACCTCCTGTGTGTAGCTAGTCATTCAAGGTGATGTTAAAAAATATATCTACTACCTGTGTGTAGCTAGTCATTCAAGGTGATGTTAAAAAATATATCTACCTCCTGTGTGTAGCTAGTCATTCAAGGTTGATGTTAAAAAATATATCTACCTCCTGTGTGTAGCTAGTCATTCAAGGTGATGTTAAAAAATATATCTACCTCCTGTGTGTAGCTAGTCATTCAAGGTGATGTTAAAAAATATATCTACCTCCTGTGTGTAGCTAGTCATTCAAGGTGATGTTAAAAAATATATCATTCAATTCAAGGTGATGTTAAAAGTGATCAAGACAACTAATACATATATTCATTTCTCTGTTCATTTACAGAAAGCCCTCCACATGCGATCTTTGAAGACATTCAAAGATGACTTTGGAATTGTCCGCAAGAATGGAGAGGAGTGGTTGATTACCATGAAAGCCACAGAAACGCACATTCCAAATGTGTATGAAGAGGTACGGCATTGTTTCCTGACTTTGTTTTCCTTTGTGTGTGCTTTTATTTTTCTTCTATTCACTGCTTCAATAAAATTAACTCACATGGTTTGGATATATGTAAACAGAATGAATGACAAGGGAATAGCTAAATCAGTATACATTACTAAAAACCCAAGGTAAAGGATCAAAAGGCAGACCTCAGAGGAAATGAGAAGAAAATATAAAAGAGGCACTAAAGCGACAAAATTCTACTTTCGCAGAAGGAAACAAAATTCCAGGACATGACAGCCTGGAAAAGATCATTTCGGGCATCTCAACCCATACACCGAAAGGTAGAAAGTCAACTGCTAAAGGAAGAAATCAATCCATAATAAGAAAAAAACCCCCACACATACAAAAAAGATTTATATATGATTTAGATGCAGGATATATGGTCCCACCCCAACAAACAAACAAAAAAATCAAGAAAGGAAACAAAAAATGATAACAAATGAAAAATAATTTTTCTACGTATCTATTATTTTATCATTAAAAGAATACATCATGAATCATGTGTAATATTTCTGTTAAACAGACATCTTTTGAACATTGATTTTCATTTTTGTTCTTATTCCGTGGCGTCCTCTACCACAGGTTGTCGGTGTTGTCAACATCACCACGCTCAACAACAGACAGTATTGTGTCATTCTCGACCCCGTTGATGCCGAGGGTAAACCACAGTTGGGCCAGAAGAAACAAGTCAAGGTTTGTGTTTCTATTGTTCTAAATTTAGAATAGAATACTAGATTACAGGTCAAGGCAGCTTTACACCTTTATTATCACCTGTTTTTCTTCATGCTATAGAAACCGGGATAAGCTCCGGCTTTATGGGCTGTAATGGCCTTGAGAGAACTTTGCTTTTTAAGTTCTTCTACTTCAAAATGCAGTTTAGCATTGAAAGAAAGAAAACTACAAATGTCCATATGAGAACATTTCTTTCTTTTTTTTTTTAGTAATTTGATAACATGTTATATGGATTCGACATTATTAAAACTGTTAAAAGAAATAACGTTCAAAATTGAACTTGGATGGAATAAATAAAGGGTGAAGACTCCTGTTGGACTGCAACTTTTCATGATGGGCAACACCTTATGATATGCCTTCTGATGGACTCTGCACTCTCTTAATTCTGTGGACCCATTCCTTATACCGCAATAACAATCTTTGATCAATTTAAATCACTCCATTGAGGTTTACATTGTCCATATTTGAGCAAGTTGGTCTCTAAACACGATGAAAATTTTCGATCACTCCAAAGATTATTCTTAAAAATTTCAGAGCTTCTTGATCTCTTTATCATATAAAATGATAATTAATTTGTATAGCGCATAATGTTAAATCAACTTAATTTTGTTTTGAGGATCAAATTTCCCCACCTAGGTGTAGTGACATCTACTTTGTTTTTTTATTGATCAATGTTTTGAATTTGCAGGGCGAAAAACATTCTTCTTGATGCCAGGCAGAGGTTAGAAAAAGGAATCCAGAATGTCTACATCTTGGGTGAAGACGAGGGCCTAATTCTCAGAGCAAATGAATCCTTTATGGAGGATGTAAGTATTTAAAGATGGAGGACTTAGTACATGGCAAATGTCGGCCACAGTTTTTGTTACTAATTTTTTTGCTTATTTTTTGTTTTGTTTGAGCTGTTTATATAACCAAGGACTGTAGAAAACAGTGAATCTGATTTCAGGCAATTTCATTGTTTTGTATTTGCTTTGACTAAGATTTTCAGTTTAATTGAAAATAATCTCTGTGAAACTTAACGGTCATCATCTTTCCCAACTGTTTTGAATTTAAAAAAGGAAGTACACTTTGTTGAGAAAATTTTTTTTTTAACAATCCTAGAAAAGGTTACAACAGAGATGGATTGACTGTAACTAAGTCTAAAACACTTTTGTTTCTACTAAACACATTGTATAGACCTAGAAAAGGTTACAAAGTCAGAAACACTGATGGATTAAGACTGTAAGACTAAGTCTACTAAACACTGTATTGTATAGACGTGTAGCTAAGTCTACTAAACACTAATAGACACTCTACTAAACACTGTATTGTAAAGACGTAAACACTGTATTGTATAGACGTGAGCTAAGTCTACTAAACACTGTATTGTAAAGACGTGTAGCTAAGTCTACTAAACACTGTATTGTAAAGACGTGTAGCTAAGTCTACTAAACACTGTATTGTATAGACGTGTAGCTAAGTCTACTACTAAACTACTAAACACTGTATTGTATAGCTAAGTCTACTAAACACTGTATTGTATAGACGTAGCTAAGTCTACTAAACACTGTATTGTATAGACGTGTATTGTATAGACCTAAGTCTACTAAACACTGTATTGTATAGACGTGTAGATAAAACAGAAGAGAAAAAAACACTATAGTTGACATTCAAAGACGAAAATAGCTAAAATATTGTATGACGTGAAAGTTTATACATAAGAATTGTAAAGAAAAATTAAGTCTGATATAAAACTGCTTGACATTTTTTTGTCTCCAGAAGACACAACGCTAAACACTGTATGTATAGTGATAGGTGTATTGTATGATCCGTCTACCCTACAAACATTGTATTGTATCCCCCGTGGAAGTCGATGAAAAAAGCTATAGTTGGAAAATCAAAATATTCATGAAGAGGCAAGAAAAAATTAAGTATGATATAAAACTGCCTTTGGATGAGAATCCGTGACCCACAGAGGTTCCTCCCGTGAAGTCGATGTTGGATGACACTCAAAACTGGAAAGGGACATCAAAACTGGAAAGGTGTGTGTGCTTTGTCTTATTAACCCCAGTGTGCAATATCACACAATGACACTCAACTCTGTTGCCAAATCCAAAACTAAAGCTGCCTGTTATAAAAAAAGATTTCAGTGTCATCTAAGTTAAATACGTAAACAACTCATGGGTCCTTCTCATGGGTCCTTCTCTTCCTGCCTTTCTTTTACTCTTTCACATGTCTTTTGTCTTGCTGTTTCCTCTTACCTAATAATCCCGAAATCACTGCATATGGACGTTAGATAAATTCCAATTAAACGGAAAATAACAAGCCATGTCGTTGTCGTTTTCTGTGTGTCACCAGGTGAGGGCAGTACAAGGCGAGACCTATATGCTCAACCAAGACGAGGAACTGTGGGCCAGGAGTTGCCTCCGACCGTTGAGTACCTGTTGTCGGCAGGGAAAAGACCCCATGGCAGACCGCAGCGACCGCAACAAGTCGGAAGCTCACCCAAGACCCGAGAAAAGACAAGAGTTATCTCCTTCCGTGTCCCTCACAATGCAGCCGTTCAGATCTACGATTATAAAGAGAAGAAAGCAAGGTGGATAGATGCTTGGGTTGTCAATTTCTGTGTCATTCTCGTTGCTTTGTCAGCCTCTTTGTCTCTCTCTTTGTCATTCTCTTTGTTTGTCATTCTCCTTGTCAATCTCGTTTTTTGTCAATTTTGTTTGTCAATATCTGGGCCTGTCAATCTCAGTATTTGTCAATATTTTTGTTTGTCATTCTCTGTGTTTGTTTTGTTTGTCAATCTGTTTATAATTCACATTTTGTCTGTTGCTTCATGTTGCCAGTGATTTTGCTTGATGTTGATTCTTTTAAGATTTGCAGAACTTGCATCAAATTACACATCATTCGTATTTGGTTTTCAGTCTGCTTCAAAACGCATATCATTAAGAGGAAGAATAATAATAAAAAGACAAAGAAGAAGAAGAAACTGAAGAAGAAGGAGAGACAGGCAGACAGAATATGGAAAGAGACAGAGACAAAGAGTAGAGAGAGATGAAAATTAATTTGACAGTGAATGTAATGTGGTTGAAATATGCTTTTTATTTAGAATACTGAAATCATCTGGCTTATTTTGTGTTTGAATTGTTTAAATTGTTTTGTTTAATTCTTATATATTTGGTTTTGTTTGTTTTTTTCTTTTGTTTAAAGAGTTGTGTTTGGCCCAGAGCTGGTAATGCTGGGACCCGATGAGCAGTTCACTCAGCTGAGTCTGTCTGGCGGCAAACCCAAGAAGCCCAATGTCATCAAGTCACTGTGCCTTCTGTTGGGACCCGATTTCTGCACCGACATCATCGTAGTTGAAACTGCCGATCACGCTCGACTCTCTCTCCAGCTCAGCTACAACTGGTAAGTTAAGTTGTTTCTACTAGCTGTATATCCTGGTGGGGGGGGGGGTGTTGAAGGTTTGGCGGAGGCTAACTGGTAAGCCTTACTTCTTTCGTTTCACTTTCAGTCTGTCACACGTACGTCTTTCTTTCATCTCACTGTTTCTTCTGAATTCGCACCTGAGATAATCATCGCATATGGTGAACTGGGTTAATTTCAATGAAACAAACAAACAAACATCATACACTCAAAATCAGAATCATCAGGGTGTCCAGTGAGGTCGGAAAGTCGGAAATATGTCAGATTTTTCATGCTCAGGTCAGAAAGGTCGGAAATGGTTGGAAATTGAAGTTTTGGGTAGGAAAACAAGTAGGAAATAGGACTCAGGTAGTAAAAACAGGGTTCCCATGCATCGAGGAAATCTTGAAAACGAAAATAATGTTTCCCGGTCCAGAAGATACCAGGGGAAATGATATATTGAGGACGAACACGAGAAAAATCAGGGAAATCGAAGAAGACATGAACAATTATTGGCACCAAGAAATAAGAAAATGCAAATAAGTTTGTGGATGATGAATCCTCATTTTGTCGTCCATTTCCGGTCATGCATGCTTTTGTGTGGCAATTCTTTCATGTTGAAACTAAACGATTCCGATACCTTCTTTAATATTGTAAAATTTGCCCGGGGAATTAGTATCGGATTTTTGACACAAAGCTTTCAATACATTTTTTAGTTTTAGTGCCTATACAATACCATGAACTGCTTATCTACGGCCCAGCTTCATTTCTTCAATTTGGCTTTTACTCTGGAGAGATTAAGAATGTCGTGTGTGTTAAAAAGCCGATCGCGCACGTTGTATGGTTCGTGTTAAAGGGAGAGAGACAAAGGGCATTGTGCATATTTTAAGTCCGATCGCGCACACGTGTGTGTAAGATAGCTCGACAGAGAATGTTTGTGTGTGTTTAATGTGAACAATCGCGCATGTGTGTATTAGTATTAGAGAGAGAGTATTTATGGAAAGTCAGGAATTTACAGATGACCGAAAGGCAAATGCAAGTGTTTAGTAAGAATAGAGGAGGTTGGGCGATTGAAGGGATGTCATGCACGCACGGCCTGATAGCAGAATAGAGGTGTGGACAGGGTGAAGAAAGTCAATGTGAAAACATATGATGGCATAACAAGAGGCGACTGAGTCTGACATACGGTATCCGAAGAGAGAGAAATAACAAATGTGTCTACTAGGAAGAAGGCAATCATGTACTATACTACTACTACTACTACTACTGCTAGATTTAGATCTAGATTCCGGTTTTATTGAAGAAGAAAGAAAGGGGGATTGGGGTGGTCGCATAAATGGAGATTTTTTTACTAGGGGTGAGGGTGGGTAGATGTTTTACGTTGCAGTCAATTAAAAACTCTAGATCCTGAGAAAGAAAGAGACTGTGGAGGTGGTGGTGGCTAAAAGTAGAAGAGGAAGATTCATAATTGGCAGAGTTCAATCAAGTTATAGAAAAAGCCTTCCAAACCTCATTTTCTTCTGGGTAGACTGAGTAAGTATTTGTGAGTGTGTTAAGGCTATGATATGTCACTCTTGTGTCATTCATCTAACAATTTATAAATGCATTGAAATTGGAAATATTTACGCTGTTCTCCGGTTTCTGGCGCTGGGAGAGTATTTCATTTCCTAGGTAGGATTTTTTTGTGTTGAGGTAGGAAATTTTCAGTTGACTTTTTGCTGGACACCCTGATCATAATTGAAATAAAAGGCAGTTTGTGCGACTCAATGTAAAATGTCAGTATAGTCAAAAAGTTGACAAATGTAATATAATTGGGTATACTTGTTTAATGGAGTAAACGGGTGGGTGGTTGGTGGGAGCTGATGGTAGGTCCTACTTCTTTCCTTTCCTTCTTCCACTTATCTTTCATATCGTTGTTTCCTCTTAGTTCACCCTGAGATCGTCTCAATGGTGGACGGGTAAATTTCAATGAAAGAAAAGAAAAAAAAAATAATGGAGTGAGACTTGAAATTCAAGAAAATGTCAGTAAATGTCAGGGTTTTTTTTTTTTCCATTAAAATAATTTAATTTAACTTTTTTATTTTTAAATCATGTTTTGTGTTTGTTGTTTCATTATGAGATCGTAGATGATTGGCAATTGCTACTGGCAGGTCCTATTTCTTCCATTTCACTCACATGTCTTTCATCTTGCTGTTTCCTTCCAAGTTCACCCTAAGATCACTGGATATGGGGGCAGGGGAAATTTTGATGAAACAAATAAAAGCTCTGTAAGGATTTTCCTTTTTTTGAAATGTGTACAGGACAAACCTAACTAGAGTTATTTCCTTCCTTCTGCGTTTTAGGCACTTTGAGGTCAGAGCAGGTCTCCAGACGAGGCCGCTAAACTGTTCAGCGTGCCAGATTTCACAGGTGACTCTTGCAAGGCCATTGCCTCCAGAGTGAGAGGCGCTGTCGCCCAAGTTCAGTTTGACGACTTCCACAAGGTGAGGCTATAGACTTGTGACTGTGCTGTTTTATTTCTTTATTTCTTAGGGGGACTTGGTAGTGCAGACGCAAGATGTCTGCCTCTCAACCAAAAAGTAGTGGGTTCAAGCCCAGCGGCAGTTGACAAAAATCTGGATATTTTTTTCTTAATAAAGACTATTCAACTGTTCAATTCTGTAGGTTGAAATGCTAATCCTTGGATATGTTAGAAAAGGAAATTTTCACTGTTCTTAAATGAAGCTGTTGTATTGTAAATTGATTTATCCTTTGTACAAATTTTGTATATATATATATATTCATATTTCTGTGAATTTTTCCCTTCAGAATTCGGCTAAAATCATCCGCGCATCCGTATTTGGGCTGGATGAAAACAACAAAGTGAGATACTTCAACTTCCCACAAAACAATCTGGTCATCACCAGCATTGATATTCAGTCTGTGGAGCCTGTGGACCAGAGGACCGTGGACGCCCTCCAGAAATCTGTCCAGATGGCTATTGAAATCACCACCAACTCACAGGGAGACGCCGCCAGGTAAAGAGTTATTTATTGCTTGTAAAACATTGATTTTTCGTGTTGTTAACATTGATTTCGTGTTGTAAACATTGATTTTGCGTGTCGCATTGCAAAAAAAATAAATAAAAAAATCCTCAGGCAATGAAATAGTGGACGTTTTAAATTGTTGATGGCGGTATTTGGTTTCTGCTTTCTGGAGCTTTGGAAAAACAAACAAAATATTATAAAAAAACGTCATAAATCAGTGTGTGTACATGTATGTACAATGTGAGTAGAGATTTTAAAGAAAAGTAAAAGTCATGTTTTGAAATGACTTACAAGAGAAATAGTTTGACTTTATTTTTATTTATTTTTTTTACACCTTCCTTCATGTGTACCTTTTTGGTTTTGTCCTCCCACTTCCCTCCCTTACATTAGCAAGAGTTTAAAAATTATGTAATAAGAAACATATTTCAATGTCGTGTTTGTTTTTAATCAGGCATGAGGCTGAACGCTTGGAGCAAGAGGCAAAGGGTCGTCTGGAGAGACAGAAAATCATGGATGAAGCTGAGGCAGAGAAATCCCAAAGAGCTCTTGAGCTGCAGGCAAACAGTGCCGAGTGGAGAGCACCGGCCAGGCAAAGGCTGAGGCTCAGAGTAGAGCCGAGGCCTCAAGATTGAAGGTGAAGCCGCTGTCGATCAAGCTAGATTGAAGGCTCAGGCATCAAAGATTGAAGCCGTAAGTTTGCTCAATAGGGAAAAAACATGAGAATTTTGTTTGGGGGGGGGGGGGGAATTTATTATCATTGTTTTACTGAGTAGAATAACAATGGTGCTTGATAAATATTAGCAGATGGTATATATGGCTATAAAAAAATGGGCAATAGCACTGAAGAGTTTAAAAACATTTTTATATTTATTTCCAAAAAATGAAATGTCTTATTTTTCTACAAATCAATGAGGAGTGGCTTGATGTAAAGCCTGCAATTATTAATTTTATCATAACAAGCAGGGTGTCCAGCAAGGTCGGAAAGTTCAATCAAGTAAGAAAAAAGCCTTCCAAACTTCATTTTCTTCTCAGTAGACTAAGTATTTGTGTGTGTGTTTTATTAGGCTATGATATTGTCACTCTTGTGTTTGATTTATTTTTTGAAAGGAGATAATAAAAAAAAAAAATCATTTTTGCACTATTTGCATGTTTTGTGAAATGATAGGGGTAGATCTATCACTACTACATCTATCAGCTATCAGAATTATTTTTCTCTCAGAAAAATGCTGAAATATAATTAATCCCAAGTGAAACATTAAAGAAATGTGTGATTACTTTTCATTTCATTGAGATGCACTAGAAAGTCATTCACTTTGATTTGAATTAACAATTTATAATAATGCATTGAAATTGGAAATATTTACGCTGTTCTCCGTTTCTGGTGTCGGGAGAGTATTTCATTTTCTAGTAGGATTTTTTGTTTTGAGCTAGGATATTTTCAGTTGGCTTTGTGCTGGACACCCTGAACAAGTTGAGTTGCTCTGTTTTGTCAAAAGTAACAGGGAAAGTCCGACAGTGCGTTTTTGAACACCTCGTGTCGATCTGAAATTGCATTTTTTATAACATTTGTTAACTGTAATGGAAGATGTAAGAAAGTTAACAAAAAAACCCCCAACATTTTTAATTTTATTCTCTTTCTTGTAGGAATCTGAACTCGACAGGCTCATGAAAGCCCGTGAAGCTGAGCTCTCATACGTCTGCGAACAAAACAAGATGGAGTTGGGCAAGGCCACACAGCTCCGAGATTGAGACCACAAAAGTTCAAGGAGATGGTCAACTCCATTGAGCCAATACTCTGTTGGTAATGGCCACTGCAGGACCTGATATGCAGGTCAGTTTTTTTTTCCAGATATCAAATGAGCTCACACTAACAGACAATTGACACACTAAATGATCTAGTACTGCTCACACTCACAGACAAACTGACACACACACTAAGTGGTCTAGTATTGATCACACTCACAGGCAAATCGACAAGCTAAATGGTCTAGTATTGATCACACTCACAGACATATTGACAAAGCTAAGTGGTCTAGATTGATCACACTCACAGACAAATTGACAAGCTAAGTGGTCTAGTGATCACACTCACAGACATATTGACAAGCTAAGTGGTCTAGTATTGATCACACTCACAGACAAATTGACAAGCTAAATGGTCTAGTATTGATCACACTCACAGACATATTGACAAGCTAAGTGGTCTAGTACTGATCACACTCACAGACAAATTGACAAGCTAAATGATCTGTATTGATCACACTCCCAGACAAATTGACAAGCTAAATGGTCTAGTATTGATCACTCACAGACAAATTGACAAGCTAAATGGTCTAGTATTGATCACACCACAGACAAATTGACAAGCTAAGTGATCTGAGCACTGCTCACATTCACAGACAAACTGACACACACACTAAATGGTCTAGTATTGATCACACTCACAGGCAAATTGACAAGCTAAGTGGTCTAGTACTGATCACGCTCACAGAACATATTGACAAGCTAAGTGGTCTAGTACTGATCACACTCACAGACAAATTGACAAGTTAAGTGGTCTAGTACTGATCACGCTCACAGACAAATTGACAAGTTAAGTGGTCTATTACTGATCACACTCACAGGCAAATTGACAAGCTAAGTGGTCTAGTACTGCTCACACTCACAGACAAATTGACAAGCTAAATGGTCTAGTACTGATCACACTCACAGGCAAATTGACAAGCTAAGTGGTCTAGTACTGCTCACATTCACAGACAAATTGACAAACTAAGTTGTCTAGTATTGATCACACTCACAGACAAATTGACAAACTAAGTGGTCTAGTAATGCTCACACTCACAGACAAATTGACAAGCTAAATGTGAAATAGCAAATCACAAATAAAAAAACAAATTAAAATTTGAAACGCCAAGCCACAAACAAAAACAAATTAAAATGTGAAATAGCAAGTCACAAATAAAAAAAACAAATTAAAATTTGAAATAGAAGGCAGAAACAAAAGCAAATTAAAATGTGAAATAGCAAGTCACAAACAAAAAGCATATTAAAATGTGAAATAGAAAGTCACAAACAAAAATCAAATAAAAATTTGAAATAACAAGTCACAAACAAAAAGCAAATTAAATTGTGAAATACCAAATCACACAAAAAAGAAAAATTAAAATTTGAAATAGCAAATCACAAACGAAAAGCAAATTAAAATGTGAAATAGCAAGCCACAAACAAAAAAGCAAATTAAAATTTGAAATAGCAAGTCACGAACAAAAAGCGAATTAAAATTTGAAATAGCAAGACCACAAACAAAAAGCAAATTAAAATTTGAAATAGCAAGCCACAAACAAAAACAAATCAAAATGCGAAATAGCAAAACACAAAGAAAGAAACAAATCAAATGCAAAATAGCAAAACACAAGCCACAAACAAGTTATAATGTGAAATAACAAGCCATAAATAAAAAAAGAAATTAAAATATGAAAAAGCAAGCCATAAATAAAAAAGAAATTAAAATATGAAATAGCAAGCCACAAACAAATCATAATATGAAATGTCAAACCACAAACAAAAAAAGAAATCAAAATGTGAAATAGCAAAAACACAACAAAAAAACAAATTAAAATGCAAAGTAGCAAAAGGCAAGCCACAAACAAATCATAATGTGAAATAGCAAGCCACAAACAAATCATAATGTGAAATAGCAAGCCACAAACAAATCATAATGTGAAATAGCAAGCCACAAACAAAAATAAAAAATGTAAAATAGCCTGCTGCATACCAACCCTCTCCCCTCCCCCCCCCCCTTTAAAAAAACCCCAACAAAAAACGTGCGCCATTTCAAAATGTTCCCTTTATTGTCATTTTAGGTGCGCATGCTGCAAGCCTTGGGACTCAAATCCACTCTCATCACCGACGGCTCTTCCCCTATCAACCTGTTCAACACTGCCAGCGGCCTCATTGGTGGCTTGGTTCCCTCCCAAGGAAAACGTAACCAGAAAACCTACGATGATGACGATATGTCTGATGTGTGAAGTAGTCATGACAGACCTGCTGTATTGCAACTGTGTTGGTTTTTAAAACTTTAAAACAAAAACAAACAAAAAAAGGAAAAGAAAAAAAAGAGTAAAAAGGACAGAAAACCCCCACCCTAAAAAAAAAACCCAAACCATGATGTGAAGATTTTACAAGAAGAAGTATGATACAGCGATGCAGACACAAATCTGTGTCGTATGTGTTGGCTTTTGTATATTATGTTGTATTTTTTTTGTGAACAATTATCTTTGTTTTTATTTTTTGTCTCTTACTGTACTTAATTTAAATCAATGTGTCCAATACGAAAGCAAGGGTCCACAAATGTGCCATTGGAAGAAATTAATATGTTGCCCACCTCCTCCGTGTTTTTCAATGAAATTTGCATTTCACCAGTTCAACAATAACTCAAACAAAATAGTCCAAAAACACAATTAATGAACTTTTCCTTCTTCTTCGAAATGGAAGCACAAAGGATGTTGGGACAAGATTTAGTGACAACACTTTAGGTTTTTTTACCATGCGTTGTGATTTTCTCTTTGTTATTCAAATTGATTTGTTTTGTCCTTTGTCTAGCACTGTTGTTGTCGTTGCTAATATTTCTATGCATAGTTAATATTTCCTTCTGTTGAATAACACCCTCGAAACCTTTTGCTGGTTATGTTTTTAAAGTGATAAATGTTATTCTTGTTATTATTCTTGTTAATCTTCTTCTGCTTCTATTTTTTCTTCTTCTTCTTCTTCTTCTTCTTCTTCTTCTTCTTCTTCTTCTTCTTCTTCTTCTTCTTCTTCTTCTTCTTCTTCTTCTTTTCTTTATTATTATTGTTATTATTATTATTGTTATTATTATTATTGTTATTATTATTATTGTTATTGTTATTGTTATTATTATTATTATTGTTATTATTGTTATTATGTTTGTTCTTTCTAACTGAATGGGAGCAATTCATTTTCTGTGTGATACCTGGCTGATTTCTAGTTGAGGGGAGTGCTTAATTCATTGTGTTGAAGAAATTGTGTGGAAGTTTTACTCTGCGTAAAAAAATGTGCAGACTGTTTGTTAATTTCATCCCCATCATCGTATTGGACGTTGTTTATCGATTGCTTCACAAGATTGGCTCATTTTATTTTTCATGTTGAATAAAATGTTATTCAATTGTTATATGTTATCTTGTTTTCACTTTATTCCGAAACTTGGTTTATAAATATATTTTGCTAGATATTATAATTTTAAATATAATTCATTTTATACTAATATTATTTATTAAGATAGCAAGTTGTAAGGATGGGAGGTACTGTTATAAGTAAGTACAAACGTGTCATTGTAGATTTTCTCAAAGGTTTTACGTCATATAAGCGTAGAATTACTGAAGGCGGGCGGTTAGCGTGTGCTGCTGCTGGTAGGTCCTACTTTTTCTTGTTACCCTTTCTCTTCTCTTTATCTTGTTTTTTCTTCTTTATTTCACCCTGAGATCACCACAATGGCGGATGGGGTAAATTTCAATTGAACAAATAAACTTATGAAGTGAAGTGTGTGTGTGTGTGTTACTGCTAACTAGCGAGGGAAACACTGTCACTGTAAAATTGTAATTACAAAAATCACTGGCTGTCTAGCTTTGCATCTTTGTCTTAATTACAGTTATAATCTTTACAATCATTTCAACCCTAGTTAGTAGCGATTCCTGTTTTACCGGAAGGGACTTCCTGAATGTGGGGTTGCCACAGCCGCTTGAGTGGAAAAATTAGTGCGTGGCGAAGGAAAAACAGATTTTGACTAAGGTAGAAAAAGGACTGTGTAACTGTGATAAGTGATACTAGACATATAAAACCATACATTTTCTGAAAACTTATAATATGGGGCATTAATATTTTGATATTAGACATAAATTTAGTTAATTGATTATTTGTCTTTTGACCAAGAAGGAAAAAGGGGATTTCTTCCTCTGATAACTCTATCTCGACATCTAGATCATTATGATTCGTCGATTCATTCATGAATGACATTTAACTTGGTCCACTGTTGTCATCACCAACTGTCTAACAACACTCAGATCACTTAGATCAATGATCTTCATTGTGTTGACAAACAATGAAATGCTGCACAAAAGGGTGTGATTACACACTGAACACTACTCAGTGAAGTGCATCATTTTGCCGATTGATGATGCTATGAGCTTAAAATAAACAATGTTTTCATTGGCTGTTACTTCACTATATACTTGAGCATTTACTACGTCATTTTACCATAAAGGATGATGGAATTTTCCATTATAGAAGGTCAGGGTCTATGCCCTTTATATAACACAGTGGCTCTTCCGGTCCAATGATGGCATGCCCTTTATATAGGGCCGTGGCTCTTCCCGGTCCAATGATGGCATGCCCTTTATATAGGGCTCTTTCCAGTCCAATGATGGCATGTCCTCTTCCAGTCCAATGATGGCATGCCCTTTAGAATGATGGCATGCCCTTTAATGTCATGTTCTCTTCCCCGGTCCAATGATGGCATGCCCTTTAGAGAGTTAATGTCATGTTCTTGTTAAGAGGACCTATTCATTTCTTAGATATCGTCATATAAGTATTTCCTATTTATTTACTTCGTATAAATTTCTCTATCCAATTTATCATGAGAGGTTTTGTATGTTAGAAATTAGGACTGAAAATGATGCTATTGCTTAGCTCATTTCTGCCTTCCTTTTTTTCATTTTCTTTGTTAAAGAAAGGAGAAAAACATTGAGAATTCAAAGCCTGACACTGGAATCATCGCCATTTGAACAAATTATGAAAAAAAAACCTCTTTATTTATTTATAACATAATATTTAAATTATATAATTTTATGCTTTCTCATGGTCTTGTGTATTTTCAACCCTTTTTCTTGTTCTTTCACCTAATTTCTCCTATATCATTTTTTGTCTACGAATTATACTTTTCTGATTAATATATATATTTATATATATATATATATATATATATATATATACATAATTTTTTATTAATTTTTTTTACGTGAATGATGATGAGAGTGTTTGCGGACAAATATAAAACCATTTATAATTGATGAAGATTTTTCACAGTAAAGAAACTCCCGACTCTGACATGGGATCAGTGCTTACTGGCTTAATGTGAAGTCGGTGGCAATGTAAAAGAAGTGAAAGTAATCAATGTTCTGTCATATGTATCACTATCACTATCAGTCACTCTTGTTGGGGTTTGTTTTTTTACATGTGAATCTTTTACATTTAATAAAAGACACAAAAAACTTCTTTTGTATGAGCAGTTGTGTTTACGTGATGTATAGGTGTGTTTTAAAAATTATTTGTCTTTGACACAATGAACAATGAACAACTGCATATTGTTGTCGGGAATAGGGCATGCAGTTTTTTTAACAAGCGAATGACTACATTTTTTATGACGTGAGTTTGAATATGCCACATGACCTGTTGAGACCAAAATAATATGCCGTTGTTCATCGTGATTCTAACACGACACATGCAATATTTTTGAACAGGTGAAAAATGACTTTCACAACGTGAGTTTAAATATGCCGCATGACCAAAATAATATGCCATTGTTCATCGTGATACTAACACGACATATACATATTGATAAACAATTCAATTCTTGCTCATGTCTGTTAATTTACCCAGGTCAAAATCGGGACTGAAATGCAATTATAAAGAAAGTATCTATATTATATCTAAATCTAGACTGTCTAGAACTATTATTACTATTATTAGATCTAGGCCCAACAGGAGAAGGAAACAATGAATAAGGGACGTAACTAGGAACGACAAATAATCTCATCTTATTTTCATAGTTGTTTCCCCCATCTCAGCACTTTATTTTTAGTGTAGTGTCTAGTGACGTTAGCGTGCTGGCATTTTTAATGATAAAGATGGATTTATAGTCCGTATCCCCGAACAACTGCAGGCTCACCGACTGGTCATCATTTATCCCCGAGCAGGCCGTTTCGTTCAAAGTCCTCATCAACTCCCGGGTGAGCATATATAGTACACAAGCCTGTTAGGCTTTTCATACTAACACCCCTACAAGATCTTTCTCTACCTGGGTACTCATTTACACCTGAGTCAAGAGAGGGAAGTTGAGTGAATTATCTTTCCTAAGAGTAAAACATTGGGAAAAAAATCCCCATCTGTGCCAACCGTGGGATTTGAACCAAGCTCACATTACTCACAACACTAGGGTTCAGCTACAACGCCTCCAAACTATGCCTTGTATTTTGCACTCCAAATAAAAGCATTTGAATTCCATGCGTATGTCTAAACAAGTTTACTTTCGTCTAGTCTGTATAAACCTAGTTACCCATTTCACTGTTGTGTCATTGCTTTCCATGCCACCTTTACTTTCGTCTAGTCTGTATAAACCTAGTTACCCATTTCACTGTTGTGTCATTGCTTTCCATCCCACCTTTGCTTTCGTCTAGTCTGTATAAACCTAGTTACCCATTTCACTGTTGTGTCATTGCTTTCCAGTCCACTAGTCTTTACTTTCACTGTTGTGTCATTGCTTTCCATGCCACCTTTACTTTCGTCTGTATAGACCTAGTTACCCATTTCACTGTTGTGTCATTGCTTTCCATGCCACCTTTACTTTCGTCTAGTCTGTATAGACCTAGTTACCCATTTCACTGTTGTGTCATTGCTTTCCATGCCAGTCTACCTTTACTTTCGTCTAGTCTGTATAAACCTAGTTACCCATTTCACTGTTGTGTCATTGCTTTCCAGTCCACCTTTACTTTCGTCTAGTCTGTATAGACCTAGTTACCCATTTCACTGTTGTGTCATTGCTTTCCAGTCCAGTCTACCTTTACTTTCGTCTAGTCTGTATAGACCTAGTTACCCATTTCACTGTTGTGTCATTGCTTTCCATTCCACCCTTACTTTCGTCTAGTCTGTACCTAGTTACCCATTTCACTGTTGTGTCATTGCTTTCCATTCCACCCTTTTTTCGTCTAGTCTGTATAGACCTAGTTACCCATTTCACTGTTGTGTCATTGCTTTCCAGTCCACCTTTACTTTCGTCTAGTCTGTATAGACCTCCCATTTCACTGTTGTGTCATTGCTTTCCAGTCCACCTTTACTTTCGTCTAGTCTGTATAGACCTAGTTACCCATTTCACTGTTGTGTCATTGCTTTCCATTCCACCTTTACTTTCGTCTAGTCTGTATAGACCTAGTTACCCATTTCACTGTTGTGTCATTGCTTTCCAGTCCATTCCACCTTTACTTTCCTCTAGTCTGTATAAACCTAGTTACCCATTTCACTGTTGTGTCATTGCTTTCCATGCCACCTTTACTTTCGTCTAGTCTGTATAGACCTAGTTACCCATTTCACTGTTGTGTCATTGCTTTCCATGCCACCTTTACTTTCACCCCATTTCACTGTTGTGTCATTGCTTTCCAGTACCTTTACTTTCGTCTAGTCTGTATAGACCTAGTTACCCATTTCACTGTTGTGTCATTGCTTTCCATGCCACCTTTACTTTCGTCTAGTCTGTATAGACCTAGTTACCCATTTCACTGTTGTGTCATTGCTTTCCATGCCCCTTTACTTTCGTCTAGTCTGTATAGACCTAGTTACCCATTTCACTGTTGTGTCATTGCTTTCCATGCCCCCTTTACTTTCGTCTAGTCTGTATAGACCTAGTTACCCATTTCACTGTTGTGTCATTGCTTTCCATGCCCCTTTACTTTCGTCTAGTCTGTATAGACCTAGTTACCCATTTCACTGTTGTGTCATTGCTTTCCATTCCACCTTTACTTTCGTCTAGTCTGTATAGACCTAGTTACCCATTTCACTGTTGTGTCATTGCTTTCCAGTCCACGCCACCTTTTTCACTTGGCCATCGTTTACTTGGGGATTGAACCCAAGATCCACCGCCTCGCCATAAAAACAAAGCAAGTTAGCTTGGATGGTAGCGCTTTTCTTTCATGGCGGGACGATGGGTGCGAAACAGAGGTCGAAGGTTCAATCTCCATAGTAGTCAATATTTTGTTGTTGTCTTTTTCTCGTATTTTCTCTCGTATTTGTTCCCATTAGGCTATACGATTAAAATTATGGCATTGTCATTATCGTCAACAATGAAGATTAGATAGGCTCAAGATTACGCCAAGCTGGGGACGCCTTGTTTAGATGTAATTGGACGTCTGTTCGTGTGTACTAATCAATTGTTTAATCTGTCCAATAGAGTAGAACATATCGGACCCCGATTTGGCAGGCCACCTGGTAGGTCCTTCTCTCCTTTCACTTTCACTCTTTCACTTATCTTTCATCTTGCTGTTTCCTCTCAATTCACCCTGAGATCCCGGCATGTGGTGGACGGGGTACATTTCAAAGCTCGATTCATTTTGCTTTCTTTTCTGATGTATTATTCTTAGTAATATTTTAAGCTCATCTGTTCGTCATCTGGGCTTGTCTTAAAGAGTTGCTTTACCAAGAGTAATGGAGTGGGAGGTTCTACATCGGTTTAAATCTGGGCTTGTCTTATCTTGTTTACCAAGAGTACTGGAGTGGGAGGTTCTACATCGGTTTAAATCTGGGCTTGTCTTATCTTGTTTACCAAGAGTACTGGAGTGGAGGTTCTACATCGGTTTAAATCTGGGTTTGTCTTATCTTGTTTACCAAGAGTACTGGAGTGGGAGGTTCTACATCGGTTTAAATCTGGGCTTGTCTTATCTTGTTTACCAAGAGTACTGGAGTGGGAGGTTCTGGGCTTGTCTTTTACCAAGAGTACTGGAGTGAGTTTAAATCTGGGCTTGTCTTATCTTGTTTACCAAGAGTACTGGAGTGGGAGGTTCTACATCAGTTTAAATCTGGGCTTGTCTTATCTTGTTTACCAAGAGTACTGGAGTAGGAAGTTCTACATCGGTTTAGGTTTAAATCTGGGTTTGTCTTATCTTGTTTACCAAGAGTGCTGGAGTAGGAAGTTCTACATCGGTTTAAATCTGGGCTTGTCTTATCTGGTTTACCAAGAGTACTTGAGTAGGAGGTTTAAATATGGGCTTGTCTTATCTGATTAAATCTGGGAGTAGGGTGTTCTTGTTTAAATATGGGCTTATCTGCTTTACCAAGAGTACTGGAGTGTTCTACATAGGGTGTTCTGCTTTACAAGATTAGGTTTAAATATGGGCTTGTCTTATCTGCTTTACCAAGAGTACTGGAGTAGGGTGTTCTACATAGGTTTAAATATGGGCTTGT